>JAWWEE010000122.1:55827363-55852510 GCA_035221455.1 Xenops minutus | reverse complement strand
AGTTTACACAGAAGTCTCTCTCTCAAGGCTACAGACCATCTTTATCAGCCTGTTTCCCATAACTTGGCATGAGAAAATCCAGCTTCTCACAGGTGGCTGGGCCAAACACAGATCAAAAAAACCCACATTGAATTCTACCCGAATACAGTCAGCCACTGCATACTGTGTTGAATACTTGTAACAGTTTTCACTAAAGGATCCCTTTCATTGACCATATTCAATTGTAACAAGTTGTTGCTGGACATTATAAAACAAAAAGGAGAATCAACAATCTAAAGAAGAAATTCCTGAGATTAGAAACTCACTCTAATCACATATGCATGTTTAAATTAGTGCTGCATAAGGACTATTTAAGTCAAAATCCCAACACCTTCCCCACTATTTGCAATGTTAATCAGCTACCAGCCCTTCAAATACAACAGACATCGGTGACTTGCTACTGCACTAGCTCTGTAAAACATGACACTATAGTCCATTTTAACTATTACCTGTTCTCGAGCCTTCTCCAATTGCTGAACAAGGTCCTCTCGTTCATGTGCCGCAAAGTGGCGAGCCCCGACTTCATCATCTCCAAGTCTTTGCTTTGCTATAGTCATTCGAAGGAGCTGCCATGACAGAAACAGAATTCGATAAGAAAGAGAACATGGGCTGTAGCAGCAGAGCACATCTGTATTAGAAAGAGTAAAGGTGTCAGACTTCAGCTCTTCCAGGTCAAACAGTTGATATTATTTCAACCAAAGGGAATCTTCTGACCTGAGGGCTCAATCCTGTAAAATGTGAGTGAAAAATTGCAGTTGAATGGTCAAAACATCAACAGGAATTGAATCAGACCCTACAACAACAGTCACCAGAGTACACAAACGATGAAAGACCAAATAAACACAGACACGTGGTCAGTGTTCTTTAGGAGTGACAGGAACTAATTCCAGTCAGACTAAAACTAGAGAACTACCAGAAATCCCTTTTCATATGTATTATTTTATTTATATTAAAATCCTCTGCAGTAGAGAATTCTTCCTAGTTAATAAAAAAACATGAAGTGGCTTGCCCAGCTTCATTTTACTGACACCACTTAAAAACCCCTCTGTGCTACATCAGTGCAGAATTTGTATTAACAGCTGCTAATACATTTGCTTATGCATTAGTTTTTTAATCCACTCACAAAAGCTAATTCATGTCAAAAACAAAAAAATGGGCCAACAACAAAAAGACTCAGCCATAATGCTCAAACAGCTAATGAACTCATGAGCTCTGTGACTGCAGAAAACGGTCTAACTTGAATGAATACACACATACAATATACAAAGCAAAAGGCAACGATCTTTCAAGAACTATGAAGTACTAAACCCCAATCTATAGGGTATTCAGTATAACTGAATATACTGTTTATACTGAGTACAACTGGGTGATAGTGTCGTCTCCCCATGGCCTCATTTGTAGGAGCTCCACAAAGACTAGAGAAACCCACAACAATAACCAGCCTGATTTTTCCTGTATCTTGACTGCACCAAGGAATTAATGTACATCATTATATTGCAGAGTTACAAAAAAAATCAATCTTCTGAAGTAGAAGACTGTACATTAAAATCTGTCTTTGGTATTTATGGGATGCCAGTCACCATAGCTGCAATGTGCCAATTAAAATCCTGCTGATGCAAGACAGACTACCGAAATCATCCTCCTCACTTATTTCAGCTCCAGTTCAGTGCAAGTCACTGAAGCTAGTACAACGTGTTCTGATAAGCAGTTCACTTGTTCAGGGGAAGCTGTGGCCACAAAAGTAAATTGTTTTGGCAAATTACATTTTCCTATACCCACAGGGAAAATACAAACCACTGCACAGTGGAATGGATCCTAGGAGATATAACCCCTATTAATTTATTTATCAAAACAAGGAAGTCAAAAAGGCAACTAGCAAATCCTGAAATGGTTTCATAGCTACTGGACTGTTTTTTTTAAATGCTAAAAGGCTGATGAACAAAAGGTGTGGCAACATGATTTAATTCAGCTAGATTAATTTCTACAATCTCTCACTAGTGAGAAAGGCCACAGGAATAAAGCATAATAACATTTTGAGGTCTCAATCTTGTTCAGAAAAACTGGAAATGGGAAAAGGAATTGTGCTTTACTTATGCCTCCAATGCCTGCAGCAGACCAAAACTACGAAATGATCGACATCAGGCTGGGAACTGGATCAGAGCTGTCACTCATGCACTATGACCAACTATTCTCCAGCCCAGGAGGGGGTGAGGCATGAGATGCAATTATAACTGCAAGCAATTATAACTTGCAAGGTCAAACAGTCTGCCAATAATAGGAGAACTCTTTATTTACTACTAATTTTGAGGCCAAAAAAAAAGAAAAAAAAAGGCATGAAGTCTTACGAAAAGAATGCCTTCCAAATTCAGACAGTAAAAACCACATTATTAACATACGTAAAATAAAGTCAAATACCAATCCATAAAACAACAGAGTGCTTCTTCTAGACAGTTGGCCAATCAGAGAGTTGACAGGGCAGAACAGGCCAAGTCGTTTAATTCTGCATTGCGAATGTCTCATGAGGCAGCACCACCTGCTATAAAATTCTTCCTTGAAAATGCTGTGAACCAAAGAGACACTGTTATGCCAGAGGTTTAAGGGTTTATTTCATATATTAGTGCTTTGTTATAAACTTTATACACTTGCCCTCTGGCTGCTGTATTTTTATTTCAGCCATTCAGGAATCACTGCAGAAAGGAATGCTCAAATTCATTTTGCAGCTAGAGAACACTACCCCTCAGGATTCTGTGAACAGCATTTACAGCTGAGTGGACTTAAATTAATGACACCTTACCAGAGAGAGCTCCTGTTTGTCAAGAACCCATGGATTGTTAACCAAAACAATCCAGTGCTGCAAGCCACTAGTCTTTTTATTTTGGTATCACAGCTTTTTCTTAATCACTTTCAGCTAGGATAATTATTTACAAAGCAGCAACTCTGCATCAGCCCCACAATGCTCCAAACAGGCTTCACTGTGACAGCTGCTGTGCAGGCTAGATCACAGACAACACCTGCACTGAAGTTGGACACTCCTGATTATCAGTAAAACATGCAGAAGGAAAAGGGAAACAAGCACAAGCAGTAAATTCTTCGTGGAAGGCAGAAAACACTATGTTTAGCCACAGTCACTGACAGCTATTGTCTTCACCAAGTTGCCTACAAAATCTTAAACAGTGGACCAGAACTATGCAAATGTGCTCGCTTAAGTCCCAGTTCTGCCAAAACACACATGCCACATTTAACATTTCCCACTGTTGCTGCATGACTGATTGGCTGCCTGGCAATAAGGAACTGACAGTAACACCGCAGCCACTGTTTCCTGTGCACCTTCCTCTTGCTTAGCACTGCTCTCAGCAGCTTACAAAAGCAATTCTTTGTGTAGGTAGGAATTCAAGTGAAGGCAACTGAGTCATCTAGTCTTGCAGAAGTCTCCAGTTTCTCCTAAGCTTTCCATTTTTACCCTTTTACAAGAGAGAATTAGATTTCCTAACTATCTCCTTCTAATGTTTTAGTAATTGTTTTCAAACATTGTTGCCAAAACATTAGGAAGGAAGAAGATTTACAAATAACTCTCATAAACATAGGAGAGTTTTCATGTGTCAGAGCTTGTGAGATGGCGATCAATCATAAAACTAAATAGTCTTAGATATCTATTGCTGGAGTGCTGCAGTCTAACTATTGCTGTATTTTTCAAGCTGCAGCAACAAATCCTTCCAGCGACTGCCTGAAGAAGTTTTACTATTTGTGCCAACAAAATTCTAGTTAAATTAGGGAGAAAATTAGTTCAGTTAACCCAAAAGTGAGTAATCTGTTATTGCCTAACTGATGACGTGCTTAACATGATTTCAACAAGTAAAATGTCTCTGGTTTCAGGTCTCCTTGCTAATCCAAGTGACTGTATCTGACTTGTCGCAAACATTAAAGCAGTGAAAAACAAGTCAAGCCATCAAAACATTTCTTTATCAATAGAGCTAATGTGTGATATTTAAAGAGGGTTTTTTTTTCTTTTTTAGTCCTGCAAAGCTCTTGCCACTCAGTGACAAAGCCTGCATGAGTCACCCCTGCTCAGACACAGGCAGAATTGTTCATCCACAAGCAGCTTCACTTGCTGCAAAAGCAGCTGTTTGTTCATCTCTTGCCAGAAGTAAGGCTGACGTAGACCAGCTGGGCAGGACGCCCTCCCTCACTTTGGAAAAAGCAGTGAGAAGAATGCAGGGGGAAAATGTAAGAACAAACAAATTATTACAGTTCTTTGTTTTTATATATACCATGAATTATCTGGACTCCAGTGCCTGAAGTAGCCCAGCTGCCAGCACAGGAGAACTGATGAGCAGAACAGAATGGCTTCGGGAACAAGCCTAGAATTTTATCACTGAAGCCTGTAGGGAGAGGAATCTGACACAGGAGGATAGTGTTAAATCCCTCAGAGAGATGGCAATGCTTTTTTAGGCACTTTGAAAAACAGAACCTGATTCTAAAATAAGCTCTTTTTCTCATTTACTAGGAAAGTGAAGAATGTGTTCCAAAAATGAAAATCCTAGTCTAAATTAATCCGTGTCTGATGCAGCTCTTTCCTTCCACTCTTTATTTAGTGATGCGCTATTTTGCACCTTTTGGAGAGGGGTACACTGGGCAGAATAACTCTTTTTGTACTTTTCCATTCATGCTGAGAATACAGATGCCATAAAGATGATCAGCTAACCAAGTTAACCCACAAGGTGAACCTAAACAGCTCCAGTTCAAGCACATAGGAGTAGGCTCTGTGTTACCAATATCATATTGTCATAAGAAATTAGAATTGGTACATAACCTTGATATTTAAATATGTTGTAGTTTTACTGCCTTTGTGTTCTATTTGTACCTACAAACCCATGCTATCTGTTCAGGACTGGCTATATGGCATACTTTTGGTACTGGAGAACTGACTTCCACATTGTAATATAGTTCAAACAGTAACATGCAAATGAATATAAACACTGGGAAACCTGGTCTTTGAAGGCATGAGCAAGTTATGCTGAACGCTATGTATACAACAAATTCAGGTCCCCCTTGACACTTTCCCAGCTCCCTAAACACTTTCAAGGAAGTTCTTTGTGGAAAACAATAAAACTGCGTAACAAAAATATACTTAGGTTTAAAAGAAATTAAATAAAATAAAGTAGACTTAAATGAAAAGAAAAAACCTCATCTGAATAATTAAAAGTCACACCATTTTTATTTGCATTTTAAAATCCTGCAATTTTAAAACTGCATCTGAGGGAGGGAAGCTATCATTAATTATTTGTTTCAATTTTTTACTTTGTTAACCACCTCGACTTTCCAATTCAACCTCTCACTAGTTTGATCTCTGAATGTACTTTTGCATTAAGCTCCAGCTGTGAATGTTACACACATTTGGCTTGAGTTTAAATATTTCAATTAATGGAGACAACAGGAGTTTGATTAATACCAAATGGCAGATTTTGAGCAATGTTCCATATAACTTGCTAAATTTAGCAATAAAATAAATTAGTTATGTAAGGGTAATGGGATGAGGGCTTAATACAAATCTCAGTATATATATTTGTGATCAACTGCTCCATATTTTTAAGGGAAAAAATTATGGCTCCTCTGTTTTTATCATCTACTAAAATTTTGCATTTTCAGCGCAAAAAATTGAAAACATGGTGAAGACACACTTATCTGTACTTATTTGTAAAAGGAAATATCACTAATACAATATATTAAAAAAAAGAAAGGTAAAAAGAAACTGAGAGCACTAAAGTAAGACTAGGTACAAAATACATAGTTAAGGGCAATAGAGCAAAAGAAGCATGCAATAATATGTAATAAGCTGCACTTACTGGTATCCTGTACAAACTTCTTTTATTCTACTGTTCTAAGCATTTATTGTAATTAAAGTATTCTAGAAGTTCTGCAACCCATTGTTTTATTTGTTTTCCTATGAACTAAATTAAAAACTCCAGCCCAGTTTACACATTCCATGCCATTTACTGGTAACAAAAGTTTATAATACCTTATTGTCCCCTTGTACTTCTCCCAGTCTCTGCTGAAGCTCTCTGATCTCTTCTCCAAGATGTTTATTTCGATCTTGAGCCTCACTCAGTAGTTGAGCAAGATTTGCCTAGAAAAGGAGTAAATATCAATCATAAGTCAGTGCCTATGGAGAGAGGTGCAACAATTTTTACTTTTGTTGCTGTTGGTACCCAGACTTCATGCTTCATTAGAGAGATAACAACAAAAGTCATCTGGGTTCCTTTATGTTTAATAGTAGAAAATATAAACAGCATGTGAGGATACAGACTCCTGGAACAGCACACGAACCCAAAACAAGACAGAGAGAAAACACCTATGATAGTTCCAGTATCTTGGCTGGTGAGAACATAATGCAGAGTTACTTGGACAATATTTATGCAAAGCTTCCAAAATAATAGTTTTAACTTGCACATAGTTAGACAGAATGTATAGCAGAGAAATAATTATGATACAATTAAATTTCTTAAGCGTTTAGAGAAGATTCTTAGCCACTAAAGAGGATGTCAGCCAAAGTCCCTATCACTATACCATGGACACCTAGCAGCACAAAACTTCAAACATGACCTGACTTGTGTTGTTAGCTAGCACATATATTCTTGAAAAATAGAGGTGAAAGCTAGAACTTTGAATCAAACACCACTACCAGCATCTCCTAAATTACCAGGTCAAAAGTTATCATTCACATTAACCTACTAAGTTAGCAGAGTGAGCAGTGTGGTCTATAGTTTTACAATTAAATCCCATCAGCTTGATGACTAACCAAAAAATAAATGCAATGTCTTCCTTTCCTGTCTATGATATCTGAAAATGAGATAAATTTATTGTATTTTTACCCTAAAAATGTTTCACAAATACACAAGCATTGACTCAACACAGGAAAAGCCTACTGATGACATCTCTTCTAAGAGTCATAATCATAGTGGCTAAGGTGCAGCATTTCAAGACATCGCCTGTGGACAGCTCTGTGTGTCACCCATTGTCATAAATCTCAAGAGTATGAAAAAAATGTCAAAGAATTTTTAGATGTTCTAAGCATGACTCGGTAAAGCCTCATGAGTCAGCATCTCTGAGCTACCCTTACACGTACTCCCCGGATTTGAGGCCAATGCACCAACTGACTGTTCCTAGCTCTCTCTTGGTATTTTAGATTCAGTTTTAGATTCCCTGCTTTCCACTTGCTGCGCTTCTCTTTCACCTCCCCCATTTCTCTATTCTGATAACTTCCTTTCTCTTTTAGTCTTGCTCTTTTTACCCATTCTCACTACCACCTGACAGTCTCATAGGATGTTTTTGTGAGTTTTATCTTTACAACTCACACACTATCAAACCAATACATATCTAATAGCCATCACTTCAATCTTGCCCTTGTTTAGTAACAACTGTTATTTCCACATGTCCTGCTTTATCTTTAAGAGAACTATTAAGATGACTGTATTAACATGGATAGTGATACGAACATAGCTATGCATGCATCTGTCCATTTGCAGGATTATACTATTAATCTACAATCAACTGGAGCTTTTGTACACTACTATAGGAAGAAGCCAACTCCAAATTCCAATTGGTCTAAACCAGCAACAGTTTCAAACTTTTAAACAGGAAAAATAACTCAAGAAACTGACACATTCTATTCAATGAACAAAAAGCCTAAGTCACTGCTACAGCTTCTGTAGTTGAGACCAAGAGCTCTGAAGAAAGCAAGGTAAATTTCCCACAGTTTAAAGCACTTTTTAAACTACTGACAAACCTGAAAACTGAAAATAAATAATCTGGGAAAAAAGTGTAATAGCAAAAGAGCTCCCCATAAATAGTCAATTATAGGGCCAAAATTAAGCTGCCTCTAATTTTATTTTCAAGTCGACAGCCATTCAAGCAATGCAAAAGGTTCTCAAGTATTCGTTGGTGGAATTATTTTTTCCTTACATGTTAAACAAATGTGTAATAGTCATTCACATAATGAATGAATAAAGGAGCTTCGGAATGCATTCAGTCAATGGTTTTGAGGAATACTTCTTAAAGGCTCTTTAAAAGAAAGAAAACAAAGAACCCACGTTTGCAGGAAATTGTATTTAAACTGAAGTATCTATGGCTACTGCTTCAATGCAACTTTTTAGGTGTTTTTTTAAGGAAGCTGACTTTCAATAAAGCCCGAGTTAGTTAAAAGGAACATGATTTGCACAAACTTCTCTGAAACACTTCTATTTATAAAGTCCCTTTTTATGATGAATTGGAACAACTCCTAACACCGCAATAGCACACGTAATTTCAACACCTGGAAAGAACTCAATCTCACTAATCAGTGTTTACAACTACAACACCGGGATTTTAGCAATCTGTAGTCAAAACCTGGCTCCCACTAACTGCAGGAAAGGCATTACCATGTCTATACTAAATCTTTTCTTTGCAGATTTATTTCCTTTAAAATCATTTCTATGGGATTGCAATTCTATGCTGAATTTTCTTTGTCAGTCATATAAATGACTTAACGTGACAAAAACCTTTACACTCGAGACAGAGATTTTGGAAGAAACTTTAAAGGAAGAATTTTAGACACCAATATATACCAGCCTTGTTTAAGCATGCCAAGAACATTACAGTGTGCTAAGTATAGACTTGCTCCTTACTGCAAGGCTTGTATTATACTTCAGTTAAAGTAAAACAACCCACCTATGTCACAGAAGTAGTCTCCAGCAATTACTCATTTCTCTGGCTTGGAAGTTCCATACAGTGTATAATTTAGACTGTTCTGAGTTTTAAAGGTTTTGGCAAGACCTCATTAAAGCTCTCAGTTAGACGTGGATAGAGGGAGAAATATTTGATTTTCAAAAGTGCTCCACTGGGCTTAAAGAGCCAGCCAAGAGGATATGTTGAACAACACCTGGACTTGGTACCATTCCTTTGGCATATATAAGAAAACATACCATATGGTTGAAAGATGATAAAACTAACAATGGAGGACTAACTTCGTGAACCTGCAAGCATTTATTTTTTGAGGAAAGGGGAAAAATCTATGCAAGGACAAAGGCAATTCATTTTTCCATTTGGCAACTTCTTTTCAATATTCATAGGAGAAACACAGAATTCACTTAGAAATTCAAGACAAGTTACTTCAGCAGACAACAAAGCTCATATCATTTACCTGTGCAACAGAGAACAACTCCTTGAAAATTAGCCAAATTCAGCTCCTCTAGACTCAATTTCCTCAACATTTCCTTTTGATTTTAGGTAAAGCCTTAAAAATACTCCTGAAACTGTCAAAGACTTCTTTCACTCACACTGTGCAAAACTAACTCTGAAGTACTGATGAAGAGAGGTTTCTGAGCCACGGGTAAAGACAGGGAAAGACACAGACATGAGCACTTCTCTACTGCCTTGTATCTTGTCTTCCCTCTACAATAATGTGCAACAACGGAAACTGTTTCTCCTACCTTCTATGAACCCAACTGTTTCTAACACTAAAGAACATACTGCTTCATTCACGTCTCTGACTAACTGCCCAGTATCAGACAATCTTCCAGAGCTCTATCCACATTCGGTTTCTGGCAGCTCCTCTGGAGCCTCTTCAGCATGACAAGCTATTTGTTTTACATCCGTCTGTCATGGGAAACTTGCACCTATCACAGATTCATAGAATAGCTGGAAGGGACCCATAGCGATCATCAAGTCCAACTCTCTCTGCCTAAAACTAAGCCATATGACTAAGACTGTTGTCCAGATGCTCCCTGAACTCTGCCAGGCTGGGTGCCACAGCCACAGCTGGGTGCCAGGCTGGGGAGCCTGTTCAAGTGCTTGACCACCCTCCCAGTGAACCATGATTTCAGCGCAGTCCAAACTCCCACTGCAGTGCTAGACACAGGAAACTGTTCCCATATTCCTTTTTCTTCTGACAAAAAGCAAGTGCCACCATAGCCAACAATCCCACCAGAAGCTTGGAAGAAAGGAGAAAAAGATTGATGTGAGAATGCCAAGTGGGAAATGCGTACTTTGGTTACATAGGGAAAAAAACCCGATAGATCAGAACAGACCAGAGAGTGAAAGATTCATGGGATGGAGCCACAGACCTCACCCTTTTCCACTCAGACTTTACTAAAATTTGCAAGAACAATTTGTGGGACAGAAGGTGGAAGAGAACCTTACATTTAGGTACAGATCAGCATCTGAAACTGCTGGAAAAAAAACACCCAAACTATTACCATAAGCCAGTGAATACCTGTCAGGCAGCAACAGATCTTTGCTCACTACTGACCGGTGACCCAAGAAGGAGAAAAAAAACAAACTTCAAAGTGATCACTGGCATTATGCACTACACTTGAATTTGACTCCTTTAACAATTTTGAAAATCTAGCTACACACACACACTGTTATTTTTCTTCATACCACTTTAAAAATGATGGATAGTAACAGTCTTTAATACAGCTCTCAATTCTCTTGCACATAAATCTTATCCAACACTTGAAAAAAAGGGGGGGGGGTATTTTTTGCCTTTAGGGTACTGCCTGAAAAAGTAATTTGACAAGGAAGAAGGAAGAGAGGAAAACTTCCAACATACCTTTACAGTTTAAAAGTGTTTTTAAATACAAACAAGCATTCCTATACTGCAATTACAGTCTTTTATGTTTGTTTTAGCCACACCTTGAAACAAAGAAGAACACTGAATTATAGGGCTGACAAGAAAAAAAATTTGATGAAACATTAAGCACACTTGATGGGTGTGACTGATCATAAATTTCAGTGCAGCTTCTCCTCCAATGCATTCATATGCAATGGTTGAATTAATATAGAAAAGGCTGCTTTGCTTACCAACTACCACTGTTCACTCCAAGACAGAGGAACTGATGACATGCCCTAGCACTAGCTTTCTTGCAATAAAATCCCCAAAATACTGTATTTTTCTCTTTAAGTTGAAAAAACACATAGAGAAGACTTTTAAAATTACAGGTCCTGGGCATACAAAACCAAATACACTTGATATGGGTCTTATTTTCCACCCAAAAAGCAACAGCAAAAATCAAAGCCTTGCCAGACACTTGACAGGAAACAAGAGAAGAAAATCCTCTCCTTTTCTGAGTACCTCTGAGAACCAGGCAGGAATCCCACCACAGAAATACACCAGTCAAAATTTGACAAGGCTCTGCAAAACAAGATGGACTTGCTCACACTCACACACCTTCAAGAGACTCAGCAATCAGAATTTTTTTAAAGCCAATTAATAGACCCAAAAAGCCATTTTAGCAGTACACATATAAAATAAATACTTTCCCCTCCTACTTCATATAGTCATCAAGATCTTGTTGACAGCAGACGAACACAGTCAAAGAGAAACAATCAATTTGTTCTTACACAAAGACTACTATAGTATGATAAAAGATTGGCTTGTTTTATCAGAAATATTTTAGCTGATTTGAGATCCTCAAGATATCTTAAACTTTGAGATAATGCACAATGAGAATCAAAATACCTTAAGCATTCTGAGAGTTGTGATTAATTAACAGGATATTAATTGAGAGTACTCAGGTGCAGGGGTGTGGCCAGGTGTCTCACTATTCCATTAAGGTAAGACACAGGAACCAGAGAGGCTGTTGTACACATCGGGTCTGAACAGCACTCCCAATTTTAACAAGGGACTATTGCATCTATTAGAATGAGTGTTTCTTCTCTCCTAGCCTTCTCTCCTAGACTTTAGTGGTGGATTTGGCACCATTAGGTTAATGGTTGGACACAACAGTCTTAGATCTCTTGCAATCTAAACAATTCTATGATTTTCTCTTTACTGCAAAACCTGTCTGTTGAAGAAACAAGTGTCACTTCACAAAGCATGACTCCTAGTGTGGCTAACAAAGTTCTAGGTTTTGCATACTGCCACCTGCTCTGATCAATGGAACAGCAAATTTCAGCATCCTGAAACCAAACTCTCTTTACTGGCCATCCTCTTGGAGCAGGCACATTTTCAAATCTACGGGACTATTGCTCTGTATGTGTTTCAAAGGCAAACAATCTCACTGTTTTCCAACTGCTACCTCACAGTATTGGGACTCAAACACACGCACCTACAAACCAGAGCAAAGTGCACAGGTCCAAGTTGGGCATATGTGTAATGTTTTTCATCTTCAATCTCTCTGAAGAGAGGAAGATATCATATTTATCTTCAAAGCACAATTGTGAGACAAATACAAAATGATTGCTGATCCTGCAGTGTATTTTATCCGAAAATTTTATCCCATAGGACTCTGCAGCTTTTGAGCCTTAGCACAAGGCTAGCAAAACTTCCCAAATTCATTAATTCATAAGAAATGTTAATTAGTTATGCTAGCAATTTTTTATGAGGATGTCAAGAGCAGTCATAAGTTAATCCCTGAAGTTTGTTTCAGAAGTGAATTGTGACAGCTGAGTACAGTGAGCTAGAAGCTGAAAGTGGAAGTGAAAGAGATCTAAATGGGTCAGTTTGTGGTATATGTCACAACATACTCCTGTCTGGAACCCCTGGTTCTTCTGATGTTCTGCTTGCCCCAAAAAACCATGCTCGTGGACTTACTCATTAGCAGAAGACAAGCTGTCTGACCAACAACTCAGTGAGTGGGTACCATGTTGTTGTGATATCAATGCCCCTTGAAGCAGAGCCTTGGTTTTGAATGAATCACCCTGGGACACCCATGAATAACTGTAAGGACCACGACCTTCAGGAAAGATGCACCCAATTTCTCTGGTGAGACTTTTTGCCTGGTAAGAAGATGAGCTATCAAGCTGTGCTCTACACTAGGGCTATGTCATCATACGAGACATATACTATGAGACTCAGGACGAGTAGCCTTAAAAATGGTTCTATGACCATAGGACCCTCTCTAAGGCTCAACAGTTGCTTGGGAGACACAGGATTCACTTCACTACATGAGGCAAAAGTATCTCTGCCAATAGTCTGGCTAACTTCTTGAGGAGACCTTTACTCTAGAATTACATGGGAGGGAATAAGGAAGCTTGGAATAGGGTAGGCAAACCAAGAGGCTGGGATGATGGGAAGAGAAGGGACATAGCAATTCACAAAGAAACTGAGTTAAGCATAATTCCTTTGACCGTGGACATGTAGAGAAGGAAGTTCCCATAGAATAGCCTTGGTACAGCTGGTACAGCTCTCCAGCCTGTACCAGAGAACCAGCACACTTGGAAGCTCCTCAGAGGTCTCTAATGCATGCAGCATGGGGAATAAAGAGGAGGAGATGAAGACTGTGTACAGTTACAGGGTTACAATCTCATTGGATTATGCAGAAACAGTTGGATAGCTCACACAACTGGAGTGCTGTAATGGAGGGATATAGGCTCTTTAGCAAGAAGGTGAGGAAGGCTGTTGCTATTTATATGAGAGAGTAGCTGGAATTCATGCAGTCCTGCCTCTGGAAAACTCAAAGGTCAGCTGAGAGCTTTTGGGTCAAGATCTGTGGGCAGAACAGGCTGTTTTACAGGGTATCTGCTCGAGATCAGGATAAGGCCTTCTGTACACAACTAGAAGAAGCTTCACTTTCCTAGGCCCTGGTCCTCACAAGGGATTTTAGCTATCTCAATACCTGCAGGTATCTGAACACGATCCCCTCCCTCTTTTTTCTGTGAGAGTGCTCAAACACTGGAACAGGTTTATCAGAAAGGCTGTGGAGTCTCCATACTTGCAGATAATCAAAGCCAGACTGAAAATGGTCCTGGGCAATCTGCTCTAGGTGGCCCTGTTTGAGCAAGAGGATTGGACTAGTTGATCTCAAGAGCTGAACTTCTACCTCAACTACTCTGTGGTCTTGAGATGTTTAGCTCCATTTAATTTGATTCCTTATACAATTAAAACACAAATATAAGGTCTCACCAGTGAACACATGCACAGTAGCTTTATTCTTGACATACAGGCCCAGCGCAAACCCATTTTCTCCAACTGAGTGGTCTCACTGAGATCAAATTAAGCAAAGCATATTTAGGACAGTGGCCCAGCACAATAATTTTTCTAATTTTATTTCACATTTGTTTATTCAAAAGATCTCATTTGTATTAAAAGAACTTCCATTTCTTATAGAAGGTCAAAGCATTCACTGATCTGTTATTCTAATGGCACAGCTTGTCCCAAACGGAAGCTATATTGAAAATTTATGCAATGTAGATTAAAATAATAGGCAGTATCTATCAAGTTAGAAATCTCATCTATGTTTTTTTTCTTTAAGTTTTCCAGGGTGGCAACACTGGCCAACAGACACCAAGTAAATTGCCAACAAAATGTCCTGTATCACAGCTAATGCATATAAATATACATCACTGCAGAATGGTAGAATTTATATTTATATAGGATGCTCAGTAGAGGCTATATAGACATTTTAACATATCTTTCAAAATGGAGAGTGTCTGTTGTTTACCACTTCTGGTGAATTTTAACATTAAAACCCCCATTCATTATCCCTATCCTGAAACATTTCACCTCTCCATTACTTATCCAAAAATATCCTACACCTGACACCACAAGACATACAGAACCACCTTCAACCACAGCATTTAACTGATAGTGTTTGGCATGAGGGGCCAGGAAAGCACTGACAGCTCACAAGCTGTGATAACAACAGTAATGGTGAAACATCTACCATAGGAAAAGAGATTTCAATAGCACAGTTTCTCATTTTCTGCTTTTGGTGGTTGGCAGAAGGCAATACACACAGAGCAGTCTCTGGATAGAATAATCATAGAGTTGTTTAGGTTGGAAAAGATCAGAGATGCAAATACAGCTCTGAGAGGAAAAATGCTGCACAGTACTGCATGTTAAGATACCTTCAAGTAACACAATTCTGAGTTAGGTGCTTGCCAACAGAAAATGCCTGGTTACATGATATTTTCACACAAAACACGAAAATTCTGTGTTGCAAAATAGGACCAAAAGGCATGGTGTGGGAAACAAGACGTTTTAAGCAGTCAAAGCATAATTGATAATAAAGGTGAAAAAAGAAAACAAGAAGACAGTAGCAATTCCAACCCACCTATTACATTTAAGTTCTAGACTGAAATTTCAGCAATGATTTCTCAGCCATAGCAAACACAACAGACAGCATATTGTTCAGGATATAATGTTTTCATCTCATTTCTGACCATGAAAACAACATGCGCTTTTGGTGTCACACAAAATTCATTGAAGGATCAAGGTCACATTTTATAAAATGACTGAGGTCACAAACTTCTCCCAGCAGGCAGTTAGGGTCCTGGGCAAAAAGGGGATGAAAAAAGCACAGAAGGGCACAGAGAACTTCACTCTTTCTTAGCTGAGAAAATGCCAAGAGATGTATGTACAATAATAATGGAAAACACTCATAACTTCCTTTTATTATTCTCTGATGCATTTCTCAAAGCAAAACTATACTCTTCTTCAGAAGGGCTGCCCTAACTACTCTAGCTTATCCACCTTGTAGGCTACAGACACACTTCTCAGGAAAATGAAAACTCAAGAAGTGCACTAAGAGTCCATTACTGTACAAACGAAAGTATATATTATTCTTGGGGGAAACCTATCAATGACCCCATTTGAAGACAAGATTTTCTTTCTTTCACTGCTGTCTAGTATGAATACATAACTTCCCTAGGAAAAAAAAAAAAAAAAAAAAAACACAGAAAAACCAAGAAGACTCCCAGGTAGATTACTAAATGGTTTTCTAGGCAAATTGTAAGACAAATTGCCAACACTTAATATAATCACAGCTTCTGAACTTGGATTGAATTTGGCTAGTATTTTAGACACAAGTGTCTGTTTTATTTGTTTTGAAAGAATTAGAACATCTATGGGATGGCAAATCTCCTTTCCTGCTTATCTCTGTAATGATCCATAGACTGACTTGGTTTTTTTCCTTTCAATTGTATATTCCTCAGCAACACTCAGAATGCAAAAACTTATATATGGTCATAAACTTTTATTAGAATTCTGTTGAAATAAAAGAATTGCAAATAAATTACGCTAAATAAGAAGGAAGTTAAAAGATTCTACACTGAGCCACCGACTTCTTGGCAGCTATTTGTTTAAGTGCCTGAAGGAGTAATTATATTGCCTCTGGAAATTTAATTTAAAACAACCAAAACTCTAAGCCCTAAATTTTAAGAAAACAGCAAGAACTATATGCAAACTCCCAGGGAAAGGATGATGAGTAAAACTATTGAACCATTAAGAGAATGTAATAACCATGTTTTAAACATAGTTAGAAGACTTTCAAGACTAGCAATTACAGTAACAATTTTTTTTCTTTTAGGTTGTTCTCATCTTCCTGCTCCACACATTGTGTTTTAGGTGCCATTTTTCTCTAAAAATTAAGATAATTTTAAGAATGCGACAACCGACATTCCACAACAGGGACACGCTGTGTGAATATCCAGGAACAAAAATGCATGTGAGCAGGCAAAAAGCTTTTCAGGGGAACCATAAAAAATGCAATTATCATTGTTTTACCATTTATAACTCATAGAGTCCAAGTGGCCTGGGAGAATACTTAATGGGAAAACAGCACTCACAAAAATAAATTAGCAATTATGGAATGCAGAAAATGCATTCCCAGATTACTTTTAAGTATGAAAGTCCAGTCACAAATCCATTTTAGGACTCAATACAGAAGGATAAACAAAAAGGAGAACAATCCGAATCTGTGTACATTGACCAATTTCAGTCTCAGGTTAACATGAAGGCAATAGACATATATTCTAATTAATAATAGTTCAGGTATTTCGGAGCAAAATGTGCATACAAAAACAGAAGTCACAGTTTAAAGACTAAGCTTTTCAACAGACAAAAACACTTCCTTTTTACCCAATTTCTTAGTTAATATTTTTACTCTTCTGCAAAGTACTTTTGTAGCAGGTAAATAATGTCAATTGACATATAAATCCTACCTGTTTCCTCTTTTCAGGTGGAAGCGATGGATCCCCATCCTACAAATAAACAACATATTTTATTGGCAACTTATTTCTGAACCAGAAACTACATTAATTCTGGGGATCGAATTTTAAAACATGTATTTTAACTAAAATGTTATCAACATTGTTTCTAAAATACTACTGATTAATACTAGTAATACTTCAACTCAAAAAGAATTCTAAGGTTGAAGATTTGTTTACATTTCTAGAACAGCAGGTCATTACAAATTTATGTTGAATTATTTTTCATAATGGTACATTAAGTTGCTGTGGAATAATACTACTGCAGTCAGTTTTTAAATAGAATTATGACTGAAACTAATTTCCTCAGAGCACGCACTGTCTTTCTGTGTCTTATGTAACAAGCACTATCTCATCAATGCAGAACAAATGAGTAATAATATGATCAGGGCTGTACAACTGCAGGACTACTGTAAACAAGTACCTAAACATTTTTACAGCAGTCATTATGGATTCTTTCCACTTTTTTGAGGTTCATCCTTGTCCCCCAGTTATACAGTGTTCATAAAGAACAACCTACAATCAACTCCCGATACTTCTTTTTCAGAGACTGGTGTCGTTCCCGCAACTGGTTGGCCATAAGCTTGTACTGGTCTCTTTCCTGTTGACAGGTGTCCAGCTCCTTGGAAAGGATTAGCAGTGCCTCCTTTTTACTTTCGAGCTTCCTTTTGCACACCAGATACTGCAGAAGAGAAAAAAAAAATATAAATGTAACAAGCCATTTCTACCCCAGCCAGTACTGGACTCAAGCGGCTCGAGTTCTGTCCTGAAAAGATGAAGGAAGACTCTGCACAAAATCAAAGTCTGCCACAAGTCATCTTAGCTTATTAATAATAATCAAGGGAAAGGTATCTGTTGTACTGAAAGCCTGAAATCCATTTATAAAGCTACACATTCACCTGACCACTGTGAGGTAGAAAAAATTAGCAATTCCAGTTTCTCCTCTTTTTCCTCATATGTAATAGTATGAGGAACCTTGCAATTTGACCAGCAGCCCTGGGCAGGCTGCTAGAAGAAAGAAGCATTTGAAAACTCCCTTTTCTACTTTTGTTCACAATACCCACCTCTCAGGTAGCAACTAGCCCTTCCCACTTCACTTCCCACTGCCCTACTCCTCCTATCAGCAATGTCCTCTGGGCTCAGCCTCACCCTGAAATGGGACACTGAAATGGGACCAAATTACAGAAAAAGGTACATGAGTGGTAACCAAAATTTGACTTGAGTCTGAAATGATTACAGTGTGATACCCTACCGACACAGATAAAAGAAACTTAATTAAGGTGTGATACTATAGCCATGTGCTTGTTGAGGCAAAATAATAGGAAATAACACAGGAATGCTGCAAACAACTAAATGGGGAGGGAAGGCAGAGGTGAACCTTCCCCTCCAGCCACCACCTCTCATGTGTAGGGCTCATGCACAAAGCAAAGCAGAACTTGCAAATCGAAGCTGTTCTGTATTAGCCTGATCTGCTTCATTGCCTTTCCTCCCCCCGCACTGAGAGGAAGAGAGTAACGTGTATGTCATCCTCAGTGTTACCTATCAGAACTTTCAGGTAACTTTTTTCACTTAATGTGATGTTCAATCAGCAAATTCTTCTCACCCATCACTGGACACTGCTCATGCTAAAGCATATATTTCTATTTCTGATGTTACTGACATATGACATGACACTAAATACTTTCTGAATGTGCTCTGCAAGAGACCAAATACCATAGCAGTCATGAAAACAATTTATAGTTTCATTATATCCTCTGACAAGAATACCTTGTCATTATGGACTCTTGCACAAAGCAAGAGCATCAGCACTTCCACACTTTCAAGTCAGTGCTGTTCTTTGGGACAAAAATCATTATTTGTATGTACTACTTGCTTGGAATTAACTTTGTTAACCTCAATTTCAAGTCAATGAGAAATGGAAAAGTGAGTTTGGTATATTAGTACAGCCAACCTTTTCCAAAAAAGTAAAATGCTTAGTTGCAAAAAAAAGTGGGAAGGGAATGAGAAAAGCAATTCCAAGAAGGATTTGAACTCTCAAAAAGGACACTTCCACCTTGGCTTAAGTTTATTTCTGGCAATACTGAAGTTGAAATCCTGCCATAAATTTTCTGGATTATGATGCCTTGGCATCAACAAAGGCAACTGTACCTATGTACTTATGTCCTTTCTGATACCTTACACAAATGTCAAATCCCCTGATAAAGCACTGAAAGGTACCGGAAGCTAAACTTTAATATTGTCAGCAAGTGAATATAGTGACATGGTAAACTGCTTCAAACTTGATAAAATAATTCCTTCCCTTACAGTGAAATACTTGCCTCTGACAATCTCTCTTGTTTTCCAGTTTCATCCCATGTCTTAGTAATTCTAAAAGATGCCTTCATTAAATTGTTTTCAAATACTAATAATCTGATAGTGTAATTGAAAATAAAAATGAGTAAAAGCAAACCTCACAATCTCTTAAAAAAACCCCGACAGCCTAAAGCCCTGAACGAAGTAGCCTGTCCTGTTCCTTTAACCACCAGGAAGAATGCAGCTGGCCCGTCCAGCCCACACCCATGCGGAGCAGAACAGCCTATACAATGTACACAATGGGAGTGGAAAGAAACCAAACATGTCACCTTAGGACAGCCACAGCACCAGCAACTGCCTCTGAGCTTTGCTGGTGTATGAACCAGTGTATAAGAGCCGTAAGTGAACCGGAGCATGTGGATAAGAGTATAAAATCCTGTGCCTATCAGGCAAGAAATGCAGACCTAGCACCAAAAAATCTTGCTCCTGCTGTGAGTCACAGCCCTCCACAAAGGACACAATTGGAGCACAAAAGGCTTCACCTTTCACAGCAGCACTGGTGAGGGCAAGGAAATTCTCCACTATCCACTAGGCTGTGGATAACGAACCATAAACAGATTGTGGGGGCAGTTGTGTTCAGGGTCTAAATGATAAGGAATAATGATGTGTTCTTTGTTTAAATTATATTTTAACTTGATGAATTATATACGGATGATGTGCCATATGGACAGAAGGGGCTTGGCATCTCTCATCAATGGACTGTTTGGATTTTTACTTTAAAAATGAACATGTAGAAGACTTTTTAAAGCCATTTTTGCCTTTTGCACATAGTGACTTTCCCAAATGAATGCAGCAGTAATACAGTAATTTTTTTTCCATGGGATTATGGTACAAAACCAATAAAGCCATGGCATTTCTGTGGAATTTGGTTATTTAACAGAGCTATGTTTGCAGTTCCTCTTACCACTTTTGAAGGAAAAACAAATTTTACAAAGACAGATCTCAAAGAGGTTATTCATTATATATGTTTCTGAATGTTAAAAAACAATGTAGGAATAATTGCCATAAACTGACCTAACAACTATACACCAGAAATGGATTCTACTCTAGAAAACAACTGAGTCCCATCAACAGTTTCCTTTATATGGACAACTAAGTGCAACAAAATTGGTATGCTGTCAAAAGGAATATGGGAGTGTGACAGTCTTCTTGTGGCAATGTAAGCAATAAGGCAAATTTTCTCAAATAGTCTGAAAAAAGTATTCAGCAGATGCTTCTGGCATTCATTCATATAAAGATTTCTTCCTCTGCAGCTGAAGGAAAGCCTACAACTCCTGTGCCGTTTATCAGTGAGACAAACCAGTGAATTTTCTTATGTACTACAGTTACCATGAAATATTCTGTCTTTTATTTCTTTTTAACTAATGTTACAAAATAATCTATGAATCTAAAAAGCAAAGTTAAACAAGAACCAGCTGCTATTCTTTCAGTCTAAAAGCTACAATGTACAACTGTTCATATCTGTCTAGTGACTTTTATCTACCAATTTGCTGTTATCTGCAATAAAGCAAATTATAATTGCTACAAGGAAGATCATAATAATTAAAGGAATATATATGACATCCTACATTACTGCCTGAACTGCTTTACAGCCAGATGACTAGTTTAGTGAAACTGAGTAAAAAGAGACTGACATTACAGGAGAGTGTAATTGCTCCAAGGTGACCCTCTACATTGAACACTTACTATTTGTCCACTGCTATTTTTAGTGACAAATCTGAGTAGATCTCATTAACGACGCTGTAGACATGGTCTAATAATCTGATGAGGCTGGGACACTGTCAAGGTTTTAGACTTTCCTTTTTAAACCAACAAACACACTGAATTCCTATCAGAGTTGTTTTTTTTTTAAATTTGTACAAACTGATGGCCTATGCCTTGGGTATTTAATAGCAATTAATTTCAAGGAAAATATCTAATTTTCTGAGAGTAAAAGAAGAGATACTACGTCCAAACCGTGCTTTGGAATCACTGTGGATCATATTCTGTGTTCTCTTGATACTCCAGGGCATTGTGTCCTTCTAAATGATGATGGGCCTTGAAACATATCACACACCATGCTCTCTGAGAAATCATGAACTCTACTCACTATCTTTTGGACAAGAGACCCAACTGCTACCAAACTGTCTTAAGTTTTATAAAATTTCTCCTTACTGTACTCTTGGAGGCAATTTTGTTGTGGAAACTGAAGTCTCAAAATGCATTGCAATCTCATTATTTGAGACATTTGTTGACTGTGTTTGTTTCAGTAATGTTGCTCCCCTTGACTTCAGATTAAACTGTTCAACTTATCTGAAAGAGTCAAGCACTCAGACCCAGAGAAATACACAATTGCTGGCCATTTGCCTGCCATCTTATGTCCTCATCTCTGATAAAACCTGAGAAAATGTAGTGACCTTGGTTTTATCAACTCTGCTTTTCCTGCTGCCCAGCACTTGCTTCACTAGCTGCCTCCCAGCTGCTGAAACACAAAGCAGGCTGGTATCATTCACTGATTACATAAGTGATATAAGCAGCTCCTCAGAACACCATGTTGATGACAATATTACACCACATCATCTTCACTGGTCATTTAGGATTTACCAGAATTTATTAGCTAAAATTGTTTAAACAACTTTGTGATATGGCCCAGCCCTTTAAAGTTCGGTATGCTGTGTGTTGTATTGCATTATTAATTTCTTTGTATTTGTTCTGCAACACACCTGTGGGATCTTAGTCCAACCTGAAACAGGAAAACATGAAAAGCCAACACTTGTTTTGTTGCCCAAAAGCCCAGCATGCAGGTCCTCACAGCACCTCTCCCAGAGCTGGAGAATCTTGGAGTGCAGTAAGTCACAGTGCCAGTTCTTTCAGCACTTCCATGTCCTTTTCCAAATGCAATGGCTCAGTTTCGTGTCAAACAAGCAGTTACTGACCAGGTCTTCATCCTAAACTTTACAGCAGCTTTTAAATACCCTTTTAAATACATCATTCAGTGACGTAAATGTTAGATGAAAACCCAGAATCCAAGCCAAAAATTACCTGGTAACCTCACTGAGTACTCCTCTTTTTATATATATATATTCATCCAACACCAATAGATGAACTCAGCTAAAGAACAGGTAAAATTTATGTGGATTCTTGCTCTTGAAGCATGTTCTTTTGCATCCAGTTTGTGAAACGCTCGGTGGAAATAATGACTCTTTCTGTTCCTTTAGTATTTGCTAAGTTGGCTTTGTCCCAGTATTCCTTCCTACGTCATCCTATTCAGAGTTAGTTTAAAGACTGCTCAAGGTACATGTGGTACAAAGATTTTTCAGAGTACCAGGTGCACACTAGGCCTGAAATATGTGTGGCTGTAGAGTAAGTGGAAAAATACACAGCCATGGAGGCAAATGAACAAGCAAGAAGTTAGTGGTGAGCATAGTAAAAGCAGAGAAGGATATGTGAAAGGGTACAGAGCAAAAGGCACTGAAATGGAACAAAAGTCAAATGGAAAAAGAAGAGTAAATATAAAAAAAGACTGGAACAGACCAAAAAAAAAGGGCATTCTTTTTATCTAATGAAAAATGAAAATACAACCTACAAAAATATGCTGTGTGTACAGGGGTTTGTACAAGGAGATATAAATACCAAAACCACATCCAACCACTTTTTTTAACACCTGTGATAGCAGACTTTTAAAAATTACAGTTGTTTAGACAAGTATTTCTATTATTTGTACCTTTCAAACTTGGAGGACTGGGCTTGTGTAAATGAAAAAGAATGCAACCACAGAACTGAAACCACCAGCTCCTGGTCCTTTACACCAACATTTTAACCCCTTCTTATGTTTTAGTTGTCCAGCATCAGCAACGGAAGAGTAATTGTTTAGAGCTACCATGTCTTTTTTTGCCTGTATTATCTTGTATTTTGAAAGCATTTCAATATGTTTATGAAATGCACAGGGAAAAAGACTTAAATTACTTAGCAGATGCTGAAGCTAAAAGGCCTTGAGAAGCTCTGTACAGCTCAGGGATACAGTAAACTCAAAAAACTCATTCCAAGTTATTTCAGAAGTTTGAGCCACTTTCTCACAGACCCATCAGGATGTTGGAGTTAATGGGTAAATTGCATGGAGTGAATCACAGACAAAGGAAGAGGGAGGCAAAAGAGGGAAGCCTATATCCTGACAGCACACACTACAGACTTCACGCAGAAAAACAGGTTGTAAGCCTGCTGTGGGAACAGAGAGAAAGGGAAAAATGGAATATAAATCACCAGGCCTCTAATTGTTCCCGAAAGAAAGAAATTATATGTATGCTTAAGTATCTGCAAGAATGTAGCTTCGACAGTCATTAAACTGTGCTACAATCAAGAAGTCCCTAAACTAAGTGTTCAGTTTCAGAATTCAGTTTTTAGGTTAAACTATACAAGAAGTAAAAAAAGTTCCAAAGCAATTCTAAATGACTTTTTAAAGCAAAGGATAGCAACATTTCCTCTGAACACACCTCATGACTTGTCTCTTATATATTACTTTTCACTGCCATGTGAAACCACCCCCACCCCCAAATAAAACTCCATTTGAGAAATGAGATATTGGATGCAACACTGCACAATCAGGACAATGCTAAAAGTGCACCTTTCATTTTCTTCTGAATCATTTCTTGTGTTTGCAAGTACTGTGTGCATAAGTAGACTCCAGTTCGGGATGCAGCGTACTAGCACAGATCTGGGCCTACACGAACTCCCACTGAAACGACCAGGACAGGTGGCAGGTTCAAGACCCTAAACTCAAACATCTTTTTGACTGGTCAGGGCCTTAAGCCATATGTTCACATAACATAAGGAAGACAAAGACCTCCTGAAAACAGAGGATTTCACCTGTGTGCATCATACTTTAGGACAGCAGACTCAGGTTTATCCAGGCTCATGCCATTTGCACAAAAGTTTTGTTTGCTAGCTGTAAACACAAAAATACTATTTTTATAGTAATGCAAAGCTAATGAAACACAACATGCAATAAAAAAATCAGCATGCCAACCAACTTCATGAGTTTGCCTACTAAACAGACTTAACTTCGATGACACTCCTTTAAACTACACTGGCCTCAAATGGGTTTGAGCTTGGTAACTTATCCTACATGAAAATGTGTACCTGCAAGCACTGTGGATCTTTTAACATGGATGCAGTTGAGAATGAAGTCCCTATTCCTTGTAATTTGAAAATCCTCCACCTATTGAAGCACATGGCCACGGTGCTATCATTTTGTCCCATTTCACACAGGTCACCGCGGGTCTCAGAACCCTTCCATATGTGATTCACACGAACACACTGCCCAGGACTGGAGGGCAGCCTGGTCACCCAGCTGTTCTGGGCCGTGCTATGCTGAGCTGTGCTGGGTGTGCTGAGCTGTGCTGGGCTCAGTGTCATGGGCTATGCTGGGCTATGCTGAGCTGTGTGTTCTGGGTGTGCTGGGTGTGCTGTGCTGTGTGTTCTGGGTGTGCTGGGCTGTCCCGTGTGCTCTGGGTGTGCTGTATGTTCTGGGTGTTCTATGCTGTCCCGTGTGTTCTGTGTGTTCCGGGTGTGCTGAGCTGCTCCCCGGGCTGTCGGCAGCACAGTCCGAGGCCTGGCCCCGCTCAGCCCAGGCCCCCCGCTCAGCCCAGGCCCCCCGCTCAGCCCAGGCCTCCCCGGCACACCCGCAGCACCCCGCGGGGCCCAGCCGGGCCATGTGTGCTCGGGCAGGGGTGCTCAGGCCCGGGGGCCCGGCCCGGCCCAGCCCAGCCCAGCCCAACCCGGCCCGGCCCCGCCGCTCGGCCCAGCCCAACCCGGCCCC
>JAWWEE010000122.1:55779829-55827263 GCA_035221455.1 Xenops minutus | reverse complement strand
GCCGCTCGGCCCAGCCCAACCCGGCCCCGCTCCCTCGGCCCGGGCCGGCCCCGCTCCCTCGGCCGTGCCGCCCGCCGGCTCCGCCCCGGTGCTCCGGCCCGCGGCCGCCCCGCCGCCTCACCTCGCCCAGCAGCCCCTGCCAGTCGCTCTCGCTGCGCTGGGAGCCCATGGCTCCGCCGGGTCCCGGTGTGCGGCCCCGCCCGCCTCGGCCTCCTCCGAGCGGCCCGCGGGAGAGGCGGGGCTGGGGCTGCGGCCGCCCTGCCCTGCCCTGCCCTGCCCTGCCCTGCCCTGCCCGCACGGCCCGGGGCCGGGGCCGGGGCCGGGACAGGGACAGGCCGCGGGGCCCGAGCGGCACCTGCCGGGCGGGGGCGAGGGCCAGGGCCGTGCTCGGGTGCGTGTCCCCGAGAAGGGCCCTCCTCTCCCTCCGTGCCCCCTCAGAGCGGCGGGCCCTGCTGCCATCCCGGCCCTGGGCGGGCAGGTGTCCGTGAGGGCCGGGCCACGAGGCCTCGGGCGTCAGAGGGGCTTTAATCCTGTGTTTGTGTATCGAAACCCTCGCCAATTATGTACGTGCTTATGTTGCGTGTGTCACGTACGACAGCAGGAGGACGAGGAGAGAGAAAACCATTTTGTCACAACATGGTAGCGCCACACCGCTCACTTGGGGCACAGACCTTCGCTGTAACTCCACAGAGATGTAAATAATGAAATTACCCAGGCCTTGCTCAGGCTGCTTTTTCACCGCACTGGCGCAGACGCTCCTCCGGGGCGCCGACAGCCGAGCGGCGCGGCCCGCGGCGCTGCAGCCGGCGCTGCACAGGGGTGTGTGCCGCGGTGCGCGCCCGGGGACAGCTCTGCCCCCAGCACCGCGACTGTGCTCTGCACTCGGGTTCTCGGGCTCAGTCCCCGCGTAACCGCGTGGAGCAGTCACGCAGTTAAACCACAAGTGCTCTTTGTTTTAAAGAGCAGCACAAACAGCACAAGACAACATGGTAAAATATGCATGCCTCGTTTCTTACCACAATATACCCACTGTTATTATTTGTTTGTGCTTTGGCATCTAGGCACAGTGTCCTTCTGTTCTCTAATATGGCTCGGAGAGCCTCCTTTGACAACTTCACATCCCTTCGAGCAGGCGATGCCTTGGTCTCACACTGACCACATTTCTGTTCCAGGTGCTTAATTGATGGCTTATATGGGCAGAAACATAGGCCACATCTAAACTCAGCAGGATGTATCCTTGAATGGAAGATTATCAAGTTTAATAAATGCCTGTGGTTATCTCCATATTAAAAAAAAAAAAAATCCAGGAGAGCAGCTGGCTTTCATATGGAACTTTAGTTTGATAATTAGAAAGTTTATGTATTTTACCTGAAAATTATAAATCAAACATAGACATTTTCTCCAATTTGTATTCCATTTTCTCCTTTATTAGCTGTTCCTCATCTTTAGGCATTCTGTAAGTTTAATGCTCTAGAGGGTACATTTGTCTTCCCTCCTTGTCCATATTTTTCTGTGGTTTATGTTGTCACATGTGTGATATATCACAATCCTGCATGTCCTCGCAGGCTTCTCAGAAAAGCGTTTCTGAAAACAGCACCTTGTTTGCACAGGCAAATAGCACATAATGAAAATTAAATTAACAAGAACTATAATTTAAACCTCTGATTAAAAGAATTGTTAATGCTAATAAAAACTCATTCGTTTTCTTAGAGTTGTTAATAGTTAAAGCTATACAACTGCTAGTCTAGATGAACCAAACAGAATCTTTTTCCCCGTTCTTCTGGGAAAGAATGCTTCTCATTTGCATAATTTCTCTCCTTTGTTTTCTTGGTCGTGTAGCACACTGAACTCAGAATGCTCTTGCAGAAATAGTTCCAATTGTAAGAAAGATAACCCTCCAACAGCCCTAATTTTTGAGGGATGTCACTCATTTTAATCCCAAATCTGCTCACACTCCTCACAAGCGTAAGGTTTTAATTTTCACTGATGATAAGTATTCAAATGAGAAGTAAATATTCATGAGAGAGGTTATTAAAACAAAGGGAAATCTCAATGTTTCCAGCTCTTATGGTTTTATCAAAAGGTTGATGAGAGCTGGTGTTTTTCAGAAAGCCCACACTCTTGGATGAGACTAACCAAATTCTTTTGAAGTAAAAGAAAGATTCAAGGGAATAAATAAAAAAAAAAAAAGCTGAAACGTGCCTTGAGTACTCTTGATAGAATCAGAAAGGAAACAAAAGAACCCAAATATGTGTTTTTAAGTAATCACTTTTAGTGCCCAATATCAAGAGTTTCAGCAGCTTCATCATTATTCCTGATCCTCTCTGCCTTAGTTACTGGTGGTTCCTGAGACACTCCTATGTAACAGCCCCAGTTCGGACCAGGTTACTCTGTCAGCCTCTAGGCAGGAATGTATTGAGATACAGTTACTGCCATAACTCAGACTAACAGGGGAAAGATGATGGAAAGGAAGTACTGTCACCCTACCTTATAGATGGGAATCTAAAGAGAGAAGTAATTGCCTTGCCCAAGAAAACTGAAGTTTCAAACAAAAACAGGGAGTGAAATTGCAGGTTTCAAGAGAAGTACCAGTACAAAACTAACAGGGTGTCTTGGTTCTTCTCCTACCTGCTGCAGTAACTGCTTTTGCACCATCTCCTTGCCAGCATCAAAAGAACAGTATTGTCATTGAGCATCTGAGACCAAAAAAAAAATCATGTCTCAACCTTCCTCTTCAGCTACCATCCCATTCTCTTTGTCTCTAGATGTGTTATCTTCTCTGCTTTCTTCCTCTATACCTTCATTAGATAAACTTATCTGTTTCTAGTGTTTCATCTTCCTTCTCTGCAATTCTGCTTTGTGATCAATCTTTTCCTTAGTATCTTGAGTTCATCTGTCTTTTCACCAAACTACCCTCCATTACTCTAAGCATTTTCTACATTTCATTAAGAAAGATTCAAACTTTCCAAAAAAATTTTTTTTGGCCTGGGCAAATTATACATTCAGAATCAGATCCAAGCTACTGTGGCTTGTTGATACAACACTCAGGTAAACATATGTAGAAGACTTAAACAACAGTTTTCACTTGCAGGAGGTTTAATCAGCAGTTTTAAAGCACAGCTTTCAGAAATCAGTGTCTTTGTCATACATTAAGAAAACAGCCTGACTTTGTAGTCATAGGTAAGCCACTGAATGGATCACTTCCAATATTGCTCCTTATTTTTGTCAACATTTGTCCACTGTATTAACATCATCATTACAACCATGTTCAACTCTAAAGAAATATAAGAGTAAAAACCCAGTGTAAATTCTTAAGATCTGTACAGGCTGCGTAATTGAAATATAATGAAAACATGTAGTGCTTGTCCACTGAAGGATGATTCAGTCTGACTCTTCACAGATGTTTCAGTTCCATTTAATCAGGTTCTAAATATCTCTGAATGAGGATATAACCTATCATAGGTAAAACATCCCTTTTAGTGCTTTTGATAATTTATATTGACATTATTCTGTTTCATGTTCCTGCTAACCTGATGGTAAACACACACTCAAACCCGCATGCACACATTTTGGAGGAAGTATACTATGTTTGTTGAGGATACCATTACTTTTGTCTGTTCCACTATTTGTTTTCTTTTGTTTGGTTTTGCCTTTCCTTTTTTAGAGACTGCTTTTTGTCCATTTATATTCCAGCTGTGCCTTCTCAATTTTCTGAGGTTCATTGCTGGTTTCACTATCCTGTATCAGCTCTCCTACTTCACATGCATGATCTATCAGCAGGACAATATAATCTGCAAATCAGAAGCAGTTTACCAGTTATTCATTTATGTTGAATCCTTTTGTGGCCAGTCAAGTCTGTAAAGGACACATCTTAGGCAATCAACAAAAATCATTAAAGTCACAGTGTTTCTCTTTTCCTCTTCAACAAGTTTGGACCTTCAATGAATTATTTTCCTTTGTGTATTAGATGCTGCCTGTAACATTAAAATTGGAGATAGTATTTTATTTTTATTTTTTTAAGCTATTTTATGACTGTTAGCTGGTGCAATTGAATTCTGGAGTTCAGAGTAGAGTCTCTCTCTCTCTTATACAGAGAGAGTGGAAAAAAGAGAATTTAGGTGAAGAAACAGGAACAGAATGTGATCTGCACAAACCAGCTCTGGGATGGAGGTTGATGATGAGGTCTGGCCAAAGGAGGGGGAAAGACAAAAGCAAAGTAGAAGTCAAGAGTGGGGAGTGCAGGTAGTGAGTGGGATGCTCATGGAAAGAATTGAGGGGAAAGCTGTAAGTTGGTGGAGCAGAGGAGAGACTGCAAGTTTGTAAATAAAGTAATTTTTAAATGAGTGAACACATATAACCAAGAGAACTCTCCTAACTCTGAGGTTTTCTGAGTGATTGAAAATCCAGTCAGGAGTGTTCTGTTGAATAGATTTTCTAGGAGTAATATATTATGCATAACTTCATATGCAAGTGCTTTGAATAATTTTGTTTTAAAGCATGGTTTCTCCTAAACCTTGTGATGTTGCAGCATCTAACTCTTAGGCACTCTTCTGTCTAGAGAAATCTTCAGCCTCAGGCAGTAGGGAAGCCTTCATTGGAAAACAGCTGATTGCATTCTTCCTAGTTTGCTTGGGGCTGAAATGCTCAAAAAATGGGTTGGATAGTAGATACAGGTGTTAGAGCAGGTAACCAACCCTTAGATATTGCTAGCAAACACCAATTATACAGAACTGTTCAGTTCAGACACTCTCTTTTGTGGACATACTTAGCTTGACACCAAGCATGGTCTTCAGTGAAGTCCCCCAGAAGCACCAGACTGTGGATGAGGCTCTGGAAGATGCTGGGGGCAGTTCAAATCCAACTTGGATAAGAAGGCTCTAAGTTCTCTAAAAGCATCTGTAAAATCAATTAGTTAAGTTTGGCCCTGTTGTCTTTGCTCATTATAGTAGATAATCATGTAGGGATTATGAATAAGTTATTTTATGTTCACCAGCAGAATGTGTGGCTCTTCCCCATAACCTCAGAATAAGGACAGCTCAGCAGGAACTAAAAGACAGTGGTAAAGAAAACAAGTGCAACAACTCAGACCGTTTTTAAGGCCTTGTCATTACAGTTCAATATAGAGTTAATGTAAATGAATTCTGTTTTCCCAGAGGCATCAAACTCCTCCTGTCAAGATAGTCTCTCAAGAGATTGGAAAGTCTCTCACTGCCCTCCTGCATCATTATTATTTTCCTTAAAATTTTCTTGCTATTGATGTAACTAAAAATCCAATATAAGATCAGAGAAAATATTTTGTCAAGTGACTCAGACAGGCACAACTGATGGATACTAAGGAAACGTGTACTGCATTTTATGTTTCTCTGAGTGCACTAGGAAAATATAAAAAATAATTAATTTTACTGACAAATCCAGGTGGGGAACTCAGACTACTTTCTGCTACTATGAAATTGAAGAGTGACCTAGTACTGCCATCAAGTCTGACATGAGTGGTTTTTTCGGACTTGTAAGTTCATTTTTCAACTGGTGGGGTGTCTCAAATCCCTGAAAACTGTCAGACCATTGCAGAGACATGTATTGCTGTGATGATAGCAGACTCTTCGGCACAGACTATCACTTTACATATGTGGTCAATACTCATCAGACTGAACTCAAAGAATGAGGTGGGGAAGAGAAAGTACAGCCAGCTTGATCCTGTGCTTTCTAGTCAATTTAAAGGGAATAAAGAAAGTCCACTGATGAAGAGCAAAAAAAAAAAAGAAATTGAAAGAGAACTTGTTGAGAATATCACAGTAAAATTATATTCCATTTGAAAATGTCTGTCTGGAAAAAACACCTCAGCTTTGGTGTGCAATTTCTCTAGGTTCATGAGGAAATTTCTCATCAAATCCTGAATGCATGCTTTAGAATGGGCACTGACACCATACAGAGGCACTGAGCTGAAATTCATCTGTTTTGTGTTCAAACTATGCAGACTTTTGTGACTTCAACCTCAACCTTTTCTAAATGAAGTTTAGGAGATAAAAGAATGCTCACCTAGAAACTTCTCAAGTTAGTAAAAACAGCTGGGTCAAGGAGCTGAAGCTTTACCTCTACATCCTAGGTGAGACCATAATGGAAAGGGTATAACCTCCCTCTCTTCACATAAATGCTGAGTTGTAAAAGTACAAGTTTAACAGAAGAAATTAAGGGTTCTGTTTCTATGCTTTGGATTCAAATCAAATGGAAAGGATCTGAACCCTATAATTATCACAGGAGCCATTGGAGTAGATCCTGTTCTAGAATGCCTGTCTCGTCTCTTTTTCTCTGCTGCTTTCTTGTATTAGAGATGTTCCTGCTTCTTTTCCTGTATGATGTCTAATTGTCCAATGTTACATAGCTTGGTCTTATACCTACTGCAACCAGGGTGCTTAGGAGCACTTTGCAAATGTTTTCTTCCCCTTAAACTACTCTGGAGAAGATGTAGATATTACAGAATGACATAATCACAGAATATTCTGAGTTGGAAGAAACGCACAAGGATCGTCAAGTCAACTCTAAGTGACTGGTCTGTACAGGGATTGAACCCACAACTTTGATATTATTAGCACCATTAGCATTATAAGGTTATTTCAGAATTTCATTTGGCTTATACATACATATAACTGACAGGATTATGATCTTATTAAGTTAGTATTCCAGGGAAAGTAGATTTATAACTTTATTTATTGCTGCTTGTTTTACCTTTGCATTTCATACTTTTAAATTTTATTCTTGATTTATTACTGCTTACATTTAAAGTAAACTCCTTTCACTAAGAAAAGTTTGTTTTTTCTTCGTGCTTGTTGCTCACTGAATCAATTTAAAATATAATCTCCTGGTCTTAGTGAGAGGTTATATGTGAATGGTATGTTTATGTATTTGCTCTGACAAATGGTGGGAGCACCAAACAGTCAGCACCAAGCAGAGCTCCATAAAACTAGATCAGATAAGGGCTGAGGGCTCTGACTTGTATTCAGCAGTGGGCAGAAATCATGGGCTGCAGTGTGTCCTCTCACTGGCTCGTGCCTTGTCCTCCAGAGGCAGCTTGTAGGGACAAATAAAAATTACAAAACAGCTTCTGAATCACAGTTTTAAGCCAAGTGTACTGAAATGAGTGGAAATGGATTTCAATGAATTTGCATATGCCATGTGTACGTATGGTACTTATTTTAGCCATCTGTTTTACATCTACTTTCTTTTGCAAGTTAGATTCCTGAAATCTGCCAGCAGTTCACAAGGTGTAGTTTTGAGGGTGTGCATGAACAATTTGGTGTGGTTATCTGTATCCAAAGATAAGGAGCCAAAGACACTCAGATCTCAGCTCAATAGGTGAGACTCTACCTGTTTTTGCTGGAACTATTTCCTCCATGAACGATTATTTCCATCATGGACTTAAAGGTTTATATCATGATTCTTATTAAGTAGAAACATCTTTTCTTTACAGAAATACATACATTTAAAAGCTGGAATAAATAAAATTAACGGGTGCTTTCATCACCGGAGGTGGTGTCCAAAAGGATCACTCTCTTTAAGCAACTTTAGTTCTAGAAGATGAGTTCCATAGTGGAACTTTGAATGTTACGAGGAGCCTAATTCCCATCAAGACTTTAATATGTCTGGCCTTTCTGCTTCAAAAGAAGCAATAACACTGTCACCTAACAGAGTATGCAAAGTAATGTGGCCTCTTGTTTTTCCGTGTTTGAGCCAATTTATGTACACAGAGAATGAGACTTTGGTGGAACATTGCTAGTTTTTAGGATCCTCCCATGAGCTTGCTGTGCTCAGTCATATTTGTGTTCAGTTCTAGACTGTTTCTCAGTCTGTTCCTAAAACAACAAGAAAAAAGTCCACATAGTAAGAACAAAGAAGTCAAATCCTGATTATTAAGGCACTTCCTTGGACATTTTGCTGATGGAGAGTGCACTCTCCAGCCTCCAACTCTGTACTTTGCATGGGTTTCACTAACAGCACAATGTCATTTTTTTCAACTTTAGTGGTTGGGCAGATTCTGACATACCAGGAAAATGTATTGGTTTCAATTTAGTATTTAACAAGATGCACAGATGGTGTTAAAAAGCAGGTAGAAGTGGTTAATCACCTGTGAATTTTAGGCATTTTTCTGCTGTCCATAGAGGACTTCAGAAGTACATTTACTGCATAGGGTTTTCCATAATGATTTGCATTTTCATGGTTGTTTTCAATCAATCACCCCAGAGAGGCTTGCAAATCTCTTCATTCCGAAGCTTTGAAGACCTATCCATGTCCACATTCCTAGCGCAACAAATTATTTGGGACCTGAATCATGTGGTATTCAGTATTCAGGCATATCTGTACCTCATGGCACCCTGAATTGTTTCATTTTACTGACACCATCTGTTTCTTGTGTCTCAACCAATTTGTATTCCATTTCAAGAGTTGTCCCCTATGCTCAGCTTTCTGACCTTGTAAATTGATCTCCTGTACAGTCTGTAACAAATACTTTCCTGAAATCTGGATGAATTATATCAACTATTTTATATTTATCAATTCAGCAATGCCTTGAATTGGCCTTAGTACATTTGTCATACATGATCTTCTTTTAGTAGAATCAGGCAGCTTTCTCGTTACTAAATCACATTTCTAACTGAATTGTAGTCTCCCTTATAAATGTTTCCATTATCTTGCTCACTACCACAGTCAGTCTTACAAGTCTATATTTCATTGGGTCTTCCCAGTGTCTCTTTTTGACAGCTACTGAAGACACTCAACAATGAAGCACATTTCAGGCAAATATGAAGTACTCCTTAAAAGAAGAAGAAAAAAATTAAAACCTAGTAAGATATACTTCTAGTGTTCAATAGTAGTTTTAGAGAATCAATTAAATGAATGGAGAATAAAGGAGGATTTCTTTATTGCTGGCAGTTAGTGTCAGTGTTGGCTCGTGACATAGACATTCTCAGTATGGCCAAACAGTTTCACTGTATAGAATTTTATATAGCTACAGCTAAAATTCAATGAACTGATTCAGAAGGTTCAGGATAAACTATAACAATAAGTTAAACCCTTAAATCGATTTGGTATTTTAAAAGGATAGGGAGCAGCAAGATGTCATCTTCCTTCACAGATCTAACTTTAACTGGAACTGTAAATCCAAAGCAGAGTATTGGTGGATAAGGGTATATAATGTGTGATTTAAGTCCCATCCTGGAAATCAGTCGAGGATTTGAGTACACCAACTCTAAAACATTATCGGAGCATTATAAGAGTCCATCCAGAAAGTTAGGAGGATTTTTTTTTTTTTTGAAGAATAAAGATAAATTTCATATCTTAAAGAGGCTATTTTTGAAGAGTGCCAGGCAAGATGAGAAAAGAAAATGATTGTGAAAGAAGAAGCAGAGTAGCAGAGGCATAGATAACCACTCATCCTACTATCCTCTCAAGATGCAAGCTGAGGATGATTTCTATCAATGACTTCCAAATATAACATTATTCAGCTTTCATTATGTTGTCAATCTAATTTGAATGTAAGTTATTCAGAGCACATGGCTGTTTTGCCTTTGTGTTTGTCTGTAAAGCGCTGTGCACCCCACACCAGGAAAAAAGAGAGAATTCTCGGATTAGAGGAGATAACGTCCTCATTGAAAGTCCTGTGTACAAATGCTTGTTTTCTAATCACCTTTGTGAAACCTGCCCCTGCTACACCACACAGAGAAATTCTTCTTCAAAGTAAGATGAATTGCAGCTTATTTTATACTAACCCTGGAACAGCCTCTCCACTTATGAGGAACGGGAGAAACTCCTGCCAACTTACATTAGTTTCTAGGGAAAAAAACACCTGAGTCCCAAGATTTGGCTTTGGTGATGACCTGAGGTTCACAGAGCTCTCAGTATTGAACAAAATCCACGTCTGAGATGAAGTCCTGAATTCTCACTGAAGCGAAATAGTTTTTTCCTTGACCTTAGAAAGGCCAAGGTTTCAATCCTTCCTTTTGAGACAGGAGTTATTAAAGATTTTGCATGCTGTGGCATGGTTACATCAGAATTGAGTGCTATAGAGATAGCCCAGAAGTAATATGGAAAATATTATCCCTAGGGCTGCAAGATCCAAGGGAGTTGCTGTGATCCAAAAAAGTAGCTTGTTATGTGCTGACAAATCCACCTTCCTTCTCTTAACTCTAAATAAAAGCATAAAACTTTAGTTGAAGGACAATTAGAACCTGAGAACCTACTCTTCATTAGCTTACTGAGTAATATTCTAGCTTTCACCTTCCCTTTCCCTCCCCCTTTACAATGAATCTACTCTAAATTTTCTGATTTTTGTTCTTGCATTTTATCTTTTTCCTCCTTTTTATATTTTATTTTTCTTTCTGCCCTTTGGCTCTAGGTGGGCCCTTTTTCTATCTGGCTTTATTTTCTGCGCCTGCCTTTGAGCAGGGCCAGATTGAAGGACTAGTTCACAACTATAAAAATCCAGACTGGAGAGGCTTTCCTTTCCTGAATCCCCAGATCTGTCACTGGCCCATCCATGGCTCCAATCTCATTCTCAAATCAGGCCAGTGAGGACTGTTGTCTCTGCTCTAGGTCTGGCAGTTATTTTTGGCCACGAGCTACATTTGCACTTGGATCAGAAGCCATTGCAGAGCACTTGTGAGGAGCTACAGCACATCTGAGATGAACCAAGGGTAAAGTCAGACCACAAGAGTAAGTACCAGCAGCAGACTGAGCCACTCAGACCAAGGTGTAAGCAGAGGTTGTGTGTGACAAAAATGGGTCTGTCAGGGTGTCATTGCCTTTCCCAGGAGAGATACAGAAGAGCTGGGAAAAGCAGATCAGTCCATGGCTCTCACAGAGAATTCACCCCACTTCCTGTGAATGTGGGTTGGGTATGTGAGGCAGGACTTTGAAAAATGCCTGCTAATGCCAGCACAAGAGTTGACCAAAGAAGATGAACACCAACCATATAAAGCCAGGGATGTAAAAAGTATAGGCTTGAAATAAGGCAAGTGCATTGAACATCCAGCTGAGAATATAGTGAGATCAGTTTAACATATGAAGACAATACTGGTTCCATCTCAACAGACAAAAATAAAGAAAATTAAAATGGAAACAAAAAGGAGGCTGTTACTTAGGAAGAAGCCAGGGGATGGTTCTTAGCTTCATACACCAGGATGAATTACTGGTGTTGTGTTATATTCTGGCTCTGGGAGCTGGGCTACCCTCTGTTCACCGTGGCAAGAGGTGTGTTCAAGCACGTGATGCAAAGCAAGGCAAGTCCAAGCACATGGAGCAGGTCACGCAGTGAGAATGCAGAAAGGCTCAGTGGGGAGGCTCCTCACCAAGCAGCACACGGGAGAAAGGACAGGCACAATAGAAAGGAAGAGGGCAAGTGATGGTGCAGTTAATCCTTTCGAAACACTACAAGGCAGCCAATCAGAGGTGGACAGGTAGAAGAACCAGCTCCTGAACACCTTACAAAGGGCACAGGAGCAACTTGAGAAGTGCTAAGCTGTGCTGAAAATGTGTTCCCACAGCAGAGTCAAAGCATGAGGGCATTACCTGCCAGCAAGCAAGACTCAGTGCAGGCACTAAACACCTCCCAAACAACAGGAGAAAGCAGTACAGGAGAGGAGAGGCAGATTCTTGGGAGAGCAATGGGGACCAAGCTGCTCAGCCCATGTGGAAGGGTTCTGGCATGGAGGAGCAAGCTGCACACTCTGCAAACTACACACAAATTCAGGGGTGTTACCTGATCTATGTGTAAGTGAAAAATGTCAGAATTTTGTGATTTTTCAGGGGTCTGACTCACAATTTTTGGGCTCCAGGTGAGAAGCAGTAGTATTGGCAGTTCCATCAAATATTTCCCACTCATGGATCCATTCTACATATACCAGACTTTTACTGAATTTTACAATAACTAAGCATATTAGCAAATGATAGTGGAAAAAGTAATTTATGAGAAAAGGAAGGAGAAACTTTGTGAAGTTGGGCAGTCAACAGAATTGCATTTATTCTATGGCTTATCTACATAAGAGGCAAACAGCTGTCCCATGCAGTCTGCACGTGAGATGTTCTTCCACAGCCGTCTTGTCATCAGGGCTGTGTTGGTGTGACCTGGACAGTGTCAGTGTACCACAGTGTACCACACCAGCAAGAGGCAATGTGGGAGTGAACCCCGCTATTGCATCATCTGTTGGGTTCTTGTCTGCCAGTATAGATACCACTTTTCTTTTTATTAAGGGAAGGTTTCAATCAGCTCCCAAGTTTTACACTGGTATAATGTTAGGATGAAAGAAGTTAGCAACCAGTGGGGACAAAAACACTGCCACAAAAAAATAAATAGAAATTATGTGTTCTAGTAGAGTATTGGGACACTTCAAGCCTCAGGGGTTATTTATGTAAATGAATCTTGTGCTTATTCTGCAAGGGAACACAAATCAATAGCACAAGAAATAAGAACCAACAGTCTTAAAACCTCAGATGAAATCAAACCACACAAATCAGATCCCATTATAGATTTCAGGACCATGCTCTTGATCAGAGAGAATTTTGATTCCATAAATAAAGTTGTTAAAGGTGACCCCACATTAGGGTGAGAGTTTTGGACTTCCAGAATGTCTGAGGTGTTTGAAGCATGGTTTTTCTTTTGGACTGTGCCCAAAAGGTCTGTAAATATGGTTTGTCTGGACAGCATGTGAAGGTTTGATTGATCCTAGAGCTCTGTTGGCATGAAGATTTACTGAAGTGTGCTTTCAGGAAAACATAGTTGACTGTCCAGTGACTGTCTAGTCCATAAGGACTAGATTCCCCACAAAAACTAGCAGCACTTCTGCTTAGCTATGGCTCTAAGCAATGTGTAAAGTTGAACTATAAGAAGGAATATTTCCCATAATTCCATTCCTGAATACGTGTGAGTCTCCTAATACTGAAAAAATACCAAAATTTCGACTAGTACAGAAATAAAAAATATTTTTTTTTAAAAAGTTCCAATGATATGAAAGTTGATAACAATAAAGAGAAATCAGTCTTGATATCAACACTACTGGCAATCCAATTATCTGGAATTTACCTGCTGCCCTATCATCTGTTCATCAGTGTCACAATATTGAAGGGTTTTCTCCCTCCTTGTCTCTGAATGATGAGTTACCACTAGCTTACATTTTCAAAGAAGGAAGTTTATTCCTTGGTCACTTGAACATGGCAAAGATCTAAATCACCAGAGACTAATCTAAATTACCTAACTCTCTTTTAATGAGAATGGGTTATGATGTTTAGTCTGAATCAGAATGGCTTTCAGTCTATGAAAGGCATGCTTTGAATCTCATGAGGGATGCGTAGTTCCACAGCAGAGAAATGCAGATTCAGCCCCTATCTGCACTAGCTGGATTGGTACCCGGGTACCTCACCTTGTTTATCTGTGTTTAGAGGTCTTTGTTCAGCAAGACAGCCTCACTTCAGTTTTTCCACAGCTTGTTATATTGTTTACGATCTTACTCAGACCGCTGTTGAAAGTGCTTTTTTCCTTTTCCCAGTATGAAGTTACAACATGCTGTTACTGTTTACAGCAAATAGGCTGGCATGACTGTGCAAGCTAAGGAGGAACACACATGCAGTGGTATATTTGCTGTAACATTTTCAGAGAAACTTGAATATACACAATTTTTAAATAGTTTTAGTATCAAAATTGGTCATTTTGTAACGGAAAAGAAAAAAACTCAAAATGAATTTGTGGAAAATATTGTGACATAAGTAGTTTGAAAATGTGACCTGCTGCTAATAACCTCTTAAGAAATGGCCTAATTTTAGTGACCTTTTAGACAAACAGAATACTACCTAGTGTATTTGGAGTCAGTATATACTTTCCAGGAAAAAAGAAAAAAAAAAAAAAAAGAAGCTCCAAACTAGTGAAACTAGTGTAAGTGAAAGGCCTGAAAATAAAATTTTGAACAAATTATTTCCAATTTCAGTAGTATCTATACAGCTCAGTCTGTGAGATGCTGTAAAAAGATGTGGTCCAGTCTCTAGTGAACAGCCACACTCATGACCCAGAGCAGGAGGCTGCTCTCCAAAATCGTGAAATTGCATGTAGATATTTGAAGCCTATATCGTGTTTTTGTCCTGCCTTTAGACCTCCAGCATATATGTGTATTCACGTACGTGAATTAAAACATGTTGCTCCCTCTTGGTAATATAAAAACTTCTCAATTCATGTGTCAAAAGCACTTTTGTGTCTATCATAAAATTATAAAATAATTGAAGCTAAAGGGGCCTCTGGAGGTCATTTGATCCAACACCTTGCTTAAAGCATGTCAAATGTCAAAGTTAGGTCAGGTTACCAAGGCTTTATGAAGTCTAGTTCTGAGTGTCTGCAAGGATGGAGATCCCACCAGCATCTCGGGCAACGCAGTGCAGGGTTTCCCCACACTGAATGAGTTTATTTTCTATCTGATGATAGGAGAAAATGATGACCCGTTGTGGTCCCTTTCAACCTCACCCATTTGGTGATTCTGTCTAACCAGAATGTCCATTACAGCAACTTGTGCCTGTTGCCTCTTGTTCTGTTACTCTGCAATATGAAACAGGAGAAAAATGTTCTCTGTTCCATCTAACTCTACACAGACTTACCCATATTTTAAGGCAGTAAGAATAAAGATGTTTTCTGGCTATTACAGTTTCTTTTTGCAAGCTGCCCTAAATTAAATTATGCAGTCAATTCTCCATTATCAAAAGTAATGGCTGAATTCAATGGGTTTTATTGATGCATCACATTGGTGTTCAGATAGAGGATTTCCCATGCCTCGAGGTTTTATGCCTCCTCCTTTACAAGGATTAACAGGTCTTCATTTCTGTGGTAGAACTACTCTAGATTTTTCATGTTTATGAGAAATACGAGGAATCAGTGATAGTCACTCTCTTTTACTTTGTCCTTAAAACATATGTATCCAATCTGTAACCACCGAAGTAGCTAGTTAACAGTTATAAATGCATTTATATTACTGAACATATATACAGAGTGTGTGGAAGGAGGATTACTGTATAACCTTAATCTAGACCAACCTGTTTAATTTTTGTTTAACTGAATTACAAAGAGAGTCTGAATTATGATCTTTTCTTTAAAAATTAAGAATTCAATTAATAAATAATAATTATTATTTTTATACTCATAGATAAATAATAAATTAGGTCACTACATTGTTAATACATCTGGATGATGAGGAAATACAATTTTCAAAGCTTAAGGCTGGGAACTGAGGTAGAGTGAGACTAATCCTAAAACCCACACTTAGTGTTTTACTTTGAATCTTGGGCTTGAAAACCTCATGGCATGGTTTGTGGATGGCCACCACAATTTCTCATCTCTTCTGAGGTGCTTGCTTCTACCTGTGAGCTGTGCAAGGGGTCAGGGCAGCCCCCAGGCTCTTTGGCTGGATGCCCAAGGGGAATAACGACATCCCTCTGACATTCCCATTACTTTAGCCCTAAGTGACTTGATCATGGACCTATGGGTGGGGAATGAGTAGAAAATGCAACTTTGATCATCAGCATCCTATCCTGAGGCCTAATCATATGACAAAGTTGAAGAGCTCTAAGAAACCCTCTTAGCACCGTATCAGTGGTAGGTAGCACTGGTTGAAGTCTATCCTAATCGCTTTGTATGGTGGATCCCTATTCCCACCAGTGGTCTGAAGTCTTTCCTTCTATCCATCTTGACATATGAGCCAGGGGTGGAGGTAATCTCCTTATTGCATCACTCCGTAAATAGGTTTTGGGCCCTCAGTCTCAAGGTGTCTGAACATGTTAGCACTGCAGTGTGCTCCTGGTCAGGGTGATGTTTAAGGGAACATCTAGACAGCTGACATTTTTATGCTATGTGACCTCAGTCAATAATGTCTGAACCAGAGCTCAGCTGAGACTGTCATATTTCATGTAAAGCCTTGTCTTTATAGAAATCAAGATGCTTTTCAGACAGTGCTCTGGAAGTCTTCCTTCCCCAACTGCAGTGTGTATAAAAATCCCAGATCTCCATAAGAGAAAAGGGACTATGATTACTAGTGACTTTAACAAGCCTAAAAAAAGCAGCAATACTGCCACTCTCTGTCTTTAAATCAGTTTCTTTCTTCTTTAGCACCAGTGGCACCACCTGGGTCCCTGTAGCAAATACATAACTAACCAGTGGTACCACTGATACAGCGCACATTTCAAAGTATTACACGAGGTGTGACTTGGCCTTGCTTTTCTTCTCCTCTTTGTTCCACTGTGCACTACTGCTGTACCTTCTTCAGCATCTGAAGGAGCAAACCGAGAGCTGCTGTGATGCAGGGAGATGGGCAAGAGTCAGGAAACCTTGGAGTGAGGCATCCTGTTAACTAGAAGGAAGGGCATGGCATAGGTACCCTAACATGGATCACAGCAGAAGTGGCTTGAGCAACATGAGACCCTAAAGGGGAGGATGTTCATGGGTGAAGCATGCAAAAACATTACGAATCACAGATTCCTTGTGGGCTTGGACTTGTCAGCACTGCATAAGCCTACCATTAGTTCCATTAACCCTGAGTTTCACTCTTGTGCTAGGGCTCTTCTATGCTTCCCTTTCCTGTTTGCAGAGACTTGTTTAATTTTGTTAATGACTCTGAATGAAGATAAGGCCCATGTGTGTAATAACAGACTAAAATTAAACTTCAAACAAATTATCTGTTAGGGTTTAGGAAAATCTTATCTGGGGAGGAATTAATCCTTGCTGCTTGTTTTGGGGCTTTAGCAGTTCACCAGGGATTTGAAAGAGAACAGTTTTTCAGTCTGGCATATACACAGCAACTGGAACAATGTGCATAATTCCATGGGTATGATAAAAATTTTTTTAAAAAAGGAAGAAGACAAAAAAATCCCTAAAAGACACATAAACATCTGAAATGTAGCATGAACGGACTGCAAACCAAATGCAGCTGCTGTAGATCATCAGCTGTCACTGTCAAAGCCCTGCTCACCTTGTGACTGATGTCCCTGCTTCCTTCATCACTGCGTATCAGGACGATGCTGTAAGTCGGCTCTTATGCCCTAGTGCTCCATGCTGCATGGTTTGGAAACTAGCCATTGCACCCGTCCAGTGAGGTGAGGTTGCTCCAACAAGGTGATGTTGCTCAATCCAGCCTATTAATCAAATGAACAGAGAGGGGGCTAGAAGTGCCTGAGAGGATTACTTTGCTGAAAAACACTCACATGGCTCAGACTGCTGTTGGAATGGGACTAGAGGTGGGGCTGACAGAGAGTGGGCTAAGTCAACCCCACTTGAATACTACCACTCCATGAAGATTTGAGGGATGTAGTCCCAGGAACAATTTCAGACTAACACTTTAGTTCTACTTCACTCACCTATGACAGACAATAAAGACAAAGACAGGAAGATCTCTTGAAACACCTTGTTACCCTCATACCACAGATACCTCTAATTTCTCTCAACAGGAGTTTCCTGGTGAAGGTCTTTCATCTTTTTCTCTTCCATCTCTTTTTTCTTTCTTTCTTTCATCTTAGCTGCCCACCCCAGCTGTAGGGTGAAAGAGCTATAGGAGGAAGGAACAAGTGAGAAAAGGAGCTTTAACAGCCAGGAGAAGATAAATGTAAAGTCTTTGGAAGCATAAACTAGACCAATAGACAGAAAAATCAGAGGTGAAAATGTCCAGTGTTTACTTTTCTGTGGTTTTCTTAAGCATATTATTCTTGCTGTTCTGGGGGCATAGATTATGCAGGATTCAGGCTGAAAAGCCCTCTCAGAACTGCACAGCAGTACTGGGAGGGAAACTGCTTAAAACACTGTCTCAAATTTCCATTATCCTCAACTACTCGGTGGGGTAAGATGCAAACCTTAGGTGGAAATATGCATGAAATATGCCTGAACTCTGCATAGGTTTTTACTGAATCTGCTATGTATTCCACTACTGTCTTGGTAATATTTGTTTACATTGCCATGCCACAGATGGTTATGGTTTGGGGTACTTAGAGTAACCAAATGAGTAATAGAATGGGCTAAACCTGCATGCTGAAACCCCAAAAGATTGAATGCACCCACTGTGGGTGTCCAGAACCTCTGGCTGCATTCCCTGAAGTTGTTTACGAAGGGAGACATCTTGCCTGAGGGAAGTGAATGCAGTCAGAAGCTCAGAACACAGCAGGAAAAAACGTACAAGTAAAGACCAAAACATCCTTTCCCTCTCTTTGAGAGTTGGTTTAGATTCCTTCCCATCCATATAGAGAATAGCTTTTTGGCTACATTGCCTCCCCATCCACTCTTCCCTCTTCACAATTTGCATCAGTAATCTTTGGTATTTGCAGGTCTGTTTCCCACCCACAGGGCTCCAAGTCACTGCTTGGCTTACCATAACAATGCAATTTATTAGGAAATTAAGCAGGTGGGATCTCACTGAAGTCCAGCTCTGCTCCCCTCCCACCCAGCACCATCTCTTGCTGCAGAGGTACAGGTCTGCATCATTGCTCCATCCTATCTCTGGACATGGATTGCATCAAGGAGAGGAGCTGAGAGGTCTCAGCATAATGTGTTGTCTTTCTGGTCAGAAACCACCTCTCTTACCAGAACAGGGCTCTTTTCACTCCCTGAGCTACTCATGACCCCATGTTGCTTATCATAAGTCTCAGGCGCCAACAGAGGAATTGAGAACTAATCAAGGAAAGATCTTTGACATAACTTTTTCATTACAAAGAGTCAGAAGCAAAAAGGAGAACCTCTTCTTTACTCTGAAGCTTCTACCAAGGACAGCAAATTTATAGTCACTGAAGCAACAGTGTCACACCTTCAGCAGTGCACAGTGCAGTGATGCCTAGCCCAGAAATCCCACGCTTAGTGTGGAGACCTGAGGATTTAGCAGCCCAGAAGTGCTGCCTTGGTGCAGTACTTTGCCTCAGCCATCCATCCCTGTCAGATGGACAAATTTCCCTGCTGTCCCATTCCTCCTGTTTCCCAGCAGTGCTGCAATCATACGGATCAAACATGTTGCTCTTGGTATTTCTCTTACCTACCCAGGCAGGAAGAAAACCAAACACAGTTTGTACCAGCTGAAGTTGTTCTTTCATGCTCTTTCTTGAGACATCTAACAACCTCCTGGTAATCACTACCTGCATGGTCTTTCTTAGTAGGCAGCCAAGCAAGATGAGGTGGAAATCCCAATCAACATGCAGTCATTTTTCAGTCTAGGTTTTAGCTGGAAAGAGAGGTCAGAATTGAGCAATCTCTAGTTCATGCAAAAGGAGTCTGTAATCTTGACAACAGTTCAAATGCATGCTGACCTGAAGAGTAGACTAGAGACAAGAGGTTAAATAGTTTGTAGTTTGGTGTGCTGAACACATGGCATAATAAACCAGCTCTTTTTTACCTCTCCTGAATTTCTATCTGTATCTCCCATACAGGTCTTGACAATAAATGTCTTATGTTTTATTGTAAGGGAGATTACTCACAAAAGGCAAATATGTTTCCAAAGGATTGAATTTGTTGCCATGGGAGGCAACCCAAATAATTTGGGGTTAAATACAAAGATACAAAAGAAAGCTCTCTTGTTAAAGTAAATACAATCTCAGTGCTTTGCATTCAGTTTTAGGAGGTTCATGAATATCTTTGTTTTCCGTAACCTTGCACATTATTGAAAAAGATCTTTCATTTGCTTCACTCTTCGCAGTTTCCTTAGATATTCTATTTCCTTGTGTCTGCAGAAACAGAGCTGTTTTTTGTGTGCTTGACAAACCATCAACATCTGCATGTGAAAGATTTCAGGGCGAGAAGAAATAGTAAAAAAACCAGAAAATAGGAGCCTTTCCTAATCATTTTTCCTTTGATTTTCAGACACTTGTATAATAGGATGTATCCAACAGTGATTTTTTTCTGAAAATATATTTAAACTGAGCAAATTCAGATTTGATTTGTTGACACTAGAGAACAAACTCAGTGTAAGAAGTAGTCTGTCTTTCTCAGAAGCTGGCTCGGACTGAAGCTATGTGCTCCTCACAGAAGTATATTTGTTTCTTCACAGAACCAGCTGGGAGACTGGTCTTGATGTGAGAGCACGAAGCAAAAACTCAGAATTGTGCAGGACTGATACCTATTAGAGGTCATGCCTATAATTGGAGGGTTGCCAGCACATGGAGTTACTGGCACATTCCAGTAACTACTCAAGGTCATGCTGCAAAAAGCAGGCAGTGCTGAAAGGAACCATGAGCATCCAGGCATCCCTTCTGCTTTCCCACACAAAACTGTTTGAAAGCCTGTGCTGTGCCTTGGTTTCGTGATGAGAGCAAATGCCAGCCTTTACCAAATAAAGGAAAGGAAGGCCTAAACTCCATCCTTATGAACTAGAACAAACTTTTTCCCAGTTTCTCTTGCTGAATTTTTCATGTAAACCAGGTGCTTCTGACTGAAATTTGCTTCATCCGAAATAAGCAACAGGAGCAGTTGTCACATGGTGCCTTCCCCAGGTGCCTTCCCCAGGTGGGAGGAGCTGCTCCCCAAGGACCTCCTATTGCAATTTTTTGTTGCCCAGATGAATTAAAATCTGCTGTTTATGACACCCTGCCTTTTCCCCAAAGACCTGGGCACCTTTGGATGCTGTCTGCACCAAATAACCATTCGTCACTTCCAAGAAACAATGGCAGTGGCTTATGTATTCTCATTTCCAAGTGTGGACTCTGGGGAGCCCCAGGAATGGGATACCAGACCCTATCTCCCCTCAAGATTGGGGAGGGTTGAGCTTTCCTACCACCCAGGCTCTTACAAATTAAAGAGGGCCCAATAAGCATTCTTCTTAGCCCATCCATGGAGAGACAACTGTCAGAAACCCATGACTTACTTCAGATCAGAGGGTTTGTGAAATACCATTCTGTCACTGTTGTTATGACTCCAGATAATTTCTACAGTGTTTACCTCAGTGTCAGTGTTTATGGGTAACTATGGATAGTTGGTCTTCTGCAGTTGAAAGGGTAGATCCTGAGCTAGCTGTCAGTATAGACAAGTGAGGGTGCAGTACAGCAGAGAAGAAACCCATAGATGAACCTGAGATGGTTTAGTGAAGACAAACTCCATGCCTTGGGCTGCGCTTGGGAGCAGTGGGAGTGACTCACCCTCATCCCTAAATTATAGCACATCGTGGGGCATGCAGCAGACATTAGCAAGCTCCCAGTTATTCCAGAAGTTAGTATGCTGTGCCAACTCATTACTTCCTAAATAACTCCAGTGTCAGTGCTAAGTGGTGACTTAACTGACTGCTGACATTTACTACAAGGTCACTAAGCTAAGTCTATACTTAGGAACACTTTGGTGCTGCAAATGACATGGAAGTGATTTAATCTATACACATTTTCATGAGGATAAGAGGAACAGACCGTAGCTGGATTTTCTATGCAGGTAGTTATAATTCTTCTTTGCACTCCTTCCACAGTGAGGACTTGAATGTATGTCCAAAAAATGAACAAAGGGAAAAACTTTTCACTGGGTGTCCAAGCACTGGCACAGGTTGCCCAGCGAGGTTGTGTGGGGGGTTGGACTGGATGACCTCTACAGGTCCCTTCCCACCTCAGCCATTCTGCTATTCTCTGACTTTTCTGATTTGGCTCAGGTCATGACAGACATTCCAAGGCTTGAATCTCTTGTTTCTGACAATCCTTCCTATCACAGGTCTGGCCAACATGGACAACAAAGGTAGAAAACAGTTAATATTCAGCTCACTAACTAAAACCTGGAGAGAAGTCTCAGGAAAGCAAACACTAGAGACACCACCAGTAAGGAATTGAATAACAGCTGAAAAAGGGAACATTCCTGGAATGCTAGGAATCTAACATGGTTTACTGATGACTACAGCAAATGTGCACATTTCTCACTGCAAAGAGTTCTTGACTTGCACAGTTCTCTCGAGGGTCCACACACTGCAAATGGATTCTTTCCTCTCAGTGCTCACTGGAGTGGATCTCCAAAAATGCTCAGTACCTGTGGTCAGATGACAGACATGTACAGCTCCACCCGGCAGCCTTGAGCTTTCAGCATCTTCATCCTGAACTTCTAAATTCAAAAGGTAATTCTCATCCCCCTACCCCTACAGTGTTAGTACACCAACAAGGAACTTACTCCTAACTGCAACCCCCTCATGCCTATTGCTAGTCTAGATCCTAAAGCCCTAGGCATTTTAGAAATGTTTTCTGTAACCTCAATATATCAAACAAAGTCATAGAGGCTACCAATACCATGTTCAAAGCCCTGATCACATTTCCCAAAACATTTCAGAGTAGAGCAGGATATTGAAATCAGTATCTTTTTAAAAGATGTTTTTTAGTTCATTACTTTCATGGATAAGTAGTTTGGCATTTCTCTCCACACCTTCCAAGGGGCAGATAGTCTCTTTACTAAGGACAAGAGTCCGGGAGCTGCCTGGTGCCAAATTACAAGAACCTCTTTGTTCTCCTCTGCCCATGACAGCAAAGGGCCATGATTGGCTCCAGCTGTCCCTCATTGATAGTCTATCAGAAATATCAAAAGACAAATTATCCTCAACTGACCTACAGATGTGGATACCAGACTCCCTATAACAATAAAGATAAATATCTCAGCTGTCATTTAGGGGGAAATGGCATATGGTTCTCCAAGTCTGATGATTCAGACATAATAATTTCCCAGCGATTAGGAAGACAGAGGCAAATAAATTGGGGGCAAAGGAGAAAGAAAGAAAGAAAATTGAAAGGAGATAAACTGTCTATTACCTTCCATTTTACCCCCCAAATCTGTCTTGATCCATGCCTGAGAAAAGCAAAGGAACCAACCACTATTTGTTACTAGCAAGGCAGCACAGGATTGGGAAGTGTATGTGCACACATGTACGCTCTGTTTTAAGCAAAGCTGGGAAGAAGGCATTAAAGTGTCTGTTTGTTCCTTATTTCACTCTATTCTCTTGGCTTAGGTCAAGTACATCCTTAATGCACACTGGGACAAACCACACGGGAGTCACGGATCTCCTGCAACACTGGAGTGGGCTGCCTGAGGCACACTGGCTGCCTGCCCCTCCTTACCTGCTCTGTCATATAGTGTGGGACTGGGATTCAGCATGGAAGTGAGCACAACCCTCTCCACACAGTTGTCATCCAGGATTTCCTTATTGTTTTCCAGCACAAAACCCAGTGAATATTGTTGTTTGGGTTTTTTTTTCCTTCAACCTGCACCCATCTTCAGTCAACAGTAAGCTCATCCAGTCTGTCTTGTGTCAGGAAAGGTGAGATGCTCAGGCTTTTCACAGCCCCCAGCTGTGTGGGCTTTTATAGAAAAAGTTCCAACTATGAGGTTTCACTCTTTAAAAATCATAAAAATTGGGTGGTAGCTATTCATCTGATAGAGGTAGCTGCAGTAAGTTTGTGGGGAGTAACTGCAGGACTCTGTAGTTACTCACTTCATTAAGTCTTAATTGTAACAATTGCAAGGTGCAACCCCAGCACCATAATCAGATCCCGAGGTGACAGAGGTATGGATAATTGTAATGAGCCTTCCTCCGAAATGAAAGGCCTGCAGTTTTCTCCCCGGATGCTAATGGCACAAAGCAGATCAGAAAGTGCTGTCAGCAGCAACCAGGAAAAGCTGGAGATCCAAGGAGACCCCCGGGCTTCAGAGTTTGCAAACAAATAGTAGGCAGATGCCATTAACCAGGGTTGCTGATTTAACTTCTGTTTCCTCTTTCTATTTCTAGCGTGCTCTCCGGAGCATCCCAAGTAAACCTACACCATCCTGGCCTCATGAGTACTTTACTTTCCATAAATCTCAGGCAAGACCAGAAAGAACAAAATGGAAGAAAGCAATTGATCAATGTGCAGAGGGCAGTGCTGCTCCCTCCTTCCACGTGCCAGCCCTGGCTCCATCCACACTGGCCCCACCAGTGCTGGGTGGCCAGTACTTTCTTCACCCACTGGCCTTTTATTCATGGGACTAAAATGGAGAATTAACTGTCAGGGCACACCTGCAGCTGGAGGATGAGTCACCCCCAAGGGACTGCTGAGTCAGAACTGAAACAGCCACTAAAGTTGGAAAATGAGCATTCTAGTGCAACCCAGTGCTAATGTCCAAGCAGGAAATAGAAACGAATTTTGGAATAGAAGTCAACAACTGCAAATGAATAAAGATGGGAGCAGTGCTACCAGAAGCCCTTAATTCTGGTGATGTCATGGTTCCCAAATGCCCTTCAGAAATGCAAATTGCCTACAATGTAATAAAAAGGGCATTTTCTAGAGTGTGCAGAGCTTGCATAGTTTAATTAAGCATAAACTAGGGTGACTCTTGAAAGGAAAATGATGTGGATTGCATTCTGAGTGACCTTGGAAAGGCACTTATATACTTTCTCTACACAGCAATTAAGTAAACTCACACTTCATATGCTGTCACTCCTATTCTTTTTCTTTATTTAGAAAGATATTTTTTGTTCACTCTGATTCCCTGATCTCACAGTGATTTATCTCTGTGCTTAGAAAATGTGATTTGTTTCCCTCAAGGTAGCTAAACATTTGTCTACAGCCTCACCGTCTCTAGTTTTCTAATATCTACTTCAATATTACTTATATTAAACTTCTGGCACCTGCTTTCCTTGCATTCAACCAAATTCTACCTAGGCTACTTCACTGACATGGCAAAACTGGAATAAGGAGATGCCTATAGAAATTGCTCATCCAATCTTCCCAAAACCAATCTAGTGGCCTTCTATGATGAAGTGACTATCAATGGACAAGGGAAGGGCTACAAATGTTGTCTATATGGTCTTCTGTAAAGCCTTTGACGGGGTCTTTCACTACATCCTTCTCTCTAAATTAAAGAGAGAGAGATTTGATGAGTGGACTGTTTGGTGGATGAGGAATTGGTTCGATGATTGCATTCAGAGGGTAGTGGTCATAAATATCTTGATGGAGATCAGTGGTAAGTGGTGTCCCTCAGGAGTTCATATTGGGACCAGTACTGTTTAATATCTTCATTAATGACATAGACAAAGGGATTGCACCCTCAGCAAATTTGCTCATGACAACAAGCTGAGTGATACACTTGACACACCTGAAGGATGAGATGTCATCTGTAGGGACCTGAACAAGCTTAAGAAGTGGGCCCATGGGAACCCCATAGGGTTCAACAAGAGCAAGTGCAAAGTGCTTCACCTGGGTCATGGCACCCCTAAAATCAATACAGGCTGGGAGATGAAGGCATTGAGAGCAGCCTTGCTGAGAAGGACTTGGGGGCACTGGAGGGTGAAACTCTGGACATCAGCCAACAGTGTGCACTTGCACTCAGAAAGCCAATTGTATCCTGGGCTGCATCAAAAGAAACATGACCAGCAGGTTGAGGAAGGTGATTCTCCCCCTCTACTTTGCTCTGGTCAGACCTCATCAGCTCTGTGATCCCCAGCAGAGGAAGAACATTGTCCTGTTGGAGTGAGTCCAAAAAAGAGCCACAAAAACGACCAAAAGGCCAGAGCACCTCTCCTATGAAGACAGTGAGAGAGTTGGGGTTGTTCAGTCTGGAGAAGAGAAGGCTCCTGGGAGACCTCACTCTGTCCTTTCAGTACTCCAAGAAAGACGGGGACAGACTTTTCAGTAGGGCCTGTAGCAACAGGACAAGGAGTAATGATCTTAAACTAAAAGAGGCCAAATTCAGAGTAGATGGAAGAAATTTTTTAAGAGAAGGGTGGTGAAACACTGGAACAGGTTGCCCAGAGAGGTGGTCAATGCCCCATCCCTGGAAACATTCAAGGTCAGGTTAGATGGGGCTTTGAGCAACTTGATATAGTTGAAGATGTCCCTGCTTATAGTGGTGGTGTTGGACACCTCATCACACAGCTCTGGGGCAAGAATGGCAATGGCTTATGTGCAAATTGGTATCAGGGGATAGATTAAGTTTTTGTAGTTGTCATTTGAAATGCTTTCACAATAACAGTTTCTAATTTTGTGGAGGATCTAACATCATGTAGCCAGCTGGTTCAGTCAGATTTTGAAGGTCAGTTTTGAAGTTCATTAGATCATCAAGTCTGCAGTTTCTCAAAAAGGAGGGTGACTGTATGGGGAGCAAGAGTTGTTAAGGGGCTGGTTCCAGGTACTAGGAGGACTAAACAAAAAAGCCAAGCAGGTTAGCTCCATATCTTCTGGATTAGGGTGTGAAAAAGAAGCTTTAGTAATTCATGGCTGTGAGCATTGCTGCCAAGAGTGAGTGATGGTAGTAGCTCATCTCTGTGAGCCAGGAGTGAATGGGACTAGCAGGGTGAGTGGGACTCTTAGAGCTGTTTCTTACACATATGCCTTTAGCCTGATCTTTCAAATAGACCCTGCTCTGTCTTCCCCTTGAAATTTGCAGGGTGACTGTTCCCACATAGCTCTTTGGTAATGCTTTTCTCTTGGTATCTTGCTATGACTTTCAAGAAGTATTAGAAACTTTCCAAGGAAGATTTGAAGAACGTGGTAATGGGGAAGAAAAGTGTTCACCTAGCAAGGGCAAAGAAAATGGGGGAGGGTAGGTGGGGAAATGGTGCTGATTTGCAACTGATTGAGCTATGATGGAGTTTTAGTGAACCACACCACAAGGGCTGCTAACCCATAAAAAGGTGGAATACCCAAAAGGAAAGCAATGATCCCAGCAATTGCATCTCATTATGGTATGTCAGACATGTCTTTCATTGCACAAACATATAATTAGTTATATAGAGTTGTTCTGTTAATGAAGAACTAGGAGGAAACAAAAGACTTATTCCCTGCATTAGGTGAATAGCAGGGTCAGTGGATAATGCTCAAGGATTGCTTTAAATAAAGTGTATTCACATTTTATAGATTTATTTTTTCAATTTGAGAGTAAATGTCAATGATTCAGTAAAATTTAACAAATCTTAAGAGACCCTAGAGCAAAGATCTGAAAGTTTCAAGATTAATTTTAGGGCTTGGTTCTTATTCACTCAGCATGTAAGAAACCTACTTAAATCTCTTCAGTATTTTTAAAAATTATTTTGAAAATTAAGATCTCTTAGTTTTATGGTAAGAAAGAAACAGAGCTTATTACAAACCAAAAATCGCAGCAATAGCTGCATTACATACTTACTAACACTAGATGGGGTCTAAGGAAAGAGTGAAGGGGAAAGACGGTGAACAGCAAAACCTTGGGAGGTAGGTCCGAATTACCTCAGGCACAGAAGCAGAGGTTTGCCCACCTTGTCGATTCCTCTGGCACCGTGGATCTTCACAATGTGGATACTTCAACACGCATGGTACACCACTATTAGTCTCATTAACTGCACTTTATTTGTATATTGAAAGAGTACATACACATGCCAGTAGCAGTTTGCATCAGCTCCTCCTTACTAAAAAAAGCTCAATGTATATACAGCCTTAAAATGTTCCTGCTGTAGCTAGCACATATTAAATCGATGCTTATATAAACTACTGTTCTTTACATAATTTATGTATTTTAGAATACATTAAAAATTTTCAGGTGACATGTTGACATGTTCTCTTTTCTCACTGTCCTGATGGTCTAACAGTTGCAATGAATTATGGATATGCACATTTTATTTACTATTCAAAACAATTTCTATTACAGAATATAGGCCACAGAGACAATCCCGTTTTTGCATTTGGAAAGGCAGAAAGTTTATTTTCGATGATTAGTGATTTCTGTTGTTATGGCTGCATCCTGCAACTTTTCCTTGGGAGCAGGAAGAGCAGATCAAGGGTCTTTTTGAGATCCTGCCTTTGTTTATTGCTGTGAAAAATACTGTAACCTTCTCTTAATCAACTGGTGCTTTTAGTCCTCCCTCTTAGTGGCTTTGACCTCCTGTGCATGAACTCAGCAGAACAGGCAGGCCAGCATCTGACTCCAGGCTGCTCCTGAGGCCCTGAGGGATGCTGAGCTGGGCTTTCTGACCAACCAACACAGCTACTCAGCAGAAGCAGCAGCCTGCTGGCAGAATTTATTTCCCTCACTCTCTTCTTCTGGTCCCATGTGAATGAGCTGGACTCCTGTGGATCACTTTATCGTCTTTATTAAGCCCATCTCTGCAGAGACCATTTTAATTTAATTCGACTTGATAGCCAAGCCTCACAATCCTCTTGACTCTTGAAAGTACAATTTCCTGGTATTCAATACGCCTTTTTTCAACATCCTCTTTCTTCCCTTCAAGTTAAAAATGCCAGGATCCAATTTCTCTAAACTAGCTTCTTCCTCTGACTGGTGCCCCTTGCTGAGTGACCAGTACTCACAGTGAGTCCTAAAAGAACGTGCTGGTACACTGAGAAATGCCCCTCTCATCAGAATAACTAACTCTATTTAAACTTGCATGCTCAACAGAAAAGCAATACAAAATGCTTTCCCACAACACAGGTTAAATAAACACTGCTTGCCAGCCATATCTGCTTTAAAAAGTAAACTGGTAACATGGCAAGAAATTGCATTCACTGGCTGACACACGAATCTCTTTGTTTTGTTAGATTTGTTAGCTTAATCCCAGAAGAAGTATTGCTAAAGCCTACTGCAAAGAGTTGGTTTGTATCTACTAGTCTATTGGATTTGGAGGGCAGCGCTCAATACTTCAGAGGGTTGGATGGGTTAGGGTGCCAGTGTAGTTAAAAGGAAAACCAGGTTGAGCACCTCAACCTGGAAAAAGAACTAGCATGTAATTTAGAAACAGAATGAGTTATGTCTCTGACAGGCCAGTAATAAGTTTAATTCATAACAGAGAGGCAAAAGTTGGGGAAGACTGTGATATGCCAGGTCACTCGTCGGTTATGATTCCTCATGGGAGTCCTTACACATAATCCTCTTCTGCAGCATACTTCATACCCTGGATATAGGAAAGCCCCTGAGAACATCTCTGTTTGTGGTAACAGGCCATGTTTCACATGTCCATGGGAAAAATGTGAAGCTCATTCAGCAGAGGGACGGTGAGATAGCCCTGAGTATGAAGGAATAAAGGACATTTTCCTTTGCTCCACCTGCTTTACGAAAAGCCTCCCTTTTATCCAAGGCAGCAGTGCAGCAAGACATGATAAAACAACCTGGGATGCTAAGTGGTATGGAAACTAAAAGAAACATGTTGTGTAAGTGAACAAACAAGAGCTCTGATACACAGTTTTGTTGGATAAGGGTGGTGAAGGGCCTTTCCAGGAAAACAGTATCTTGCTGTTATCCTGAGAGAGGCTCTCTGTGCCAGGACTGCCCTATTTTGGAAGGCTGAATGCCTTGGTCTGTAAACATCCAAAACACCAATGCATCACAGTCTGTCCACATCCTCCTATTTAACCTTCCATGGATTGGCAACCTGGCAAAAATCTGGACCCACCAAGTGGAAATCCTTCTTGGAGGCAGGGTTAGCTCTAGCCTGAAACAGCTCCAACTACCTCGTTTTCAAAGGACTTGGGAATACTGAAGTCACAGTTAGCCTTCAGACAGAAGGAATGCTCCCCAAATGCAGCTTGTGATGACCCAAAACTGAATTTATTGCTTCTGAGTTAGAACACCCAGAATCTATTGGAATCATCAGGAAAATATGAACTAGGGCAAAATGAATTAGGATGGATTTCTGGAATACCTATTAAAACAGAGAGTGGACAAAGTTTGTAGTTGATTTGTCCAGGGCACCACGCAGACCTCTAGTATTTTCTGTCTATATTGACTTGTTAAGATCTCACAGTCCAGAAGCTACACACTCTTCCTGGCAAGCCAGTTACTGTGGGCTGGGCTACTTGTTATGCACATTTGTTACTGAAAAAGTGAATAATGAAAGAAAAATGGCAATAGATTTTGACTTTCACTTTGGTGTACAGTGAATTAGAATGATGCCTCAGATTTACTATGAACCACAAAGACAAACCTCAAGGAACCAAAATCAAATGTATTCTGGAATGTTCCTATTTGTTTTATAATTAATCAGCAACCATGAAGAACTGACTATAGTACTAAAATCATTACTAACATGTTAGTTTAGGAGACCAAGGTAATTTCTATGCTTTGTGTGGCTTACTCTTCACTTTCTTTTTATGAAGTGTTCAATTCAAGGTAGTTTTCTGAATAAAATGTAGATCATTCTCTTAAGATGTCAACATTAATCCTAATGCACTGTACTGCTCTTTGAATGACTGCAGAGATTGCAAAGGGTCTTTGAAAAAGAATAAAATGGACATGTCATGCAGTAACCAAGTAAATGCAGTCCCTGATTAATATGCAAGTTTGAAAAGTTCAGAAAATGTCATCATACTCCGTAGGTGCACCCTGTTTTTGGAAAGGTCTCTTTTTGTTTATTTTGTGTATAAATGTCATTCTACATAAATTTCACTCCAGTGGCTTTTCATAAACTCAAGTCAATGATGATATGTTCAAATATTTGAGTGTTTCCTTTAAAACTAGAGGCAAAGAAAAAATCCCTTCGATCTGTTGACACAGCTGTGAAAGACCGTGGTGCTTGCACATAGATTTCTTTAAATAATCTGAATATCTTCTTTTCACTATCCCACTGGTAAATCTGGGAGAAGGTATAATCACTTCCCAAGGCGAGGTAGTAATTGTTCTTGAAGGAGAAAGGCTGCAGAGTCATGGCTCCTCGGGATGGAAGAGCCTGTATCTCCACAAACTGTTTGCTATTCCATTTCATGACTCTGGAGTCACCAATGAATCTTGTGAGTGTGATGTATAGGTTATCCTGCATCCTGAAACTCTTCACAGCCAAGACATCTTCCATGTTGGGGATTTCACTGTGTGGGACAAACTTTTTGGAGGCTTTGTTCCACTGGAGTATAATGGGAACCTGGGAACGGCTAGAGAGGATTAAATGCGATTTCCCATCTATATCAAGAAACTCAGCATCGGTGTCCCTGAACCACTCATGAAGGGACTGATAAGAATAAAATCCTTTGTTATTCCACTTGTACACTGTTGACAAACCTGCTTTAGAGCTGTCTGCTATGACAAAAAACATTTCACTGTCTATCTCAAAAAGCTCTATATCATTTGGCTTGGAAATGCGAGATACTTCGATATCTTGGAATTTGACAAACTTTGTCCAGCTTTCATCATACTTGTAAATGTGAGAGCCACCAAAGAGCTGTGCCACCACCACAAAGACTTGGTCACCAACAAGAATGGCTTTACATCCCACTATAGACTGACCTATTGTCCAAAGGGAAAAAAAAAAAAAAAGAAAAAGCATTTATATTATCAAAGTACACGTTAAACCACATAGAGACTATCAAATCACCCCTCCCCTTTTTAAAACCTGCAGCATCTCATAAGTTTGTCTTCTCCTACATGCCAGTTTCTTTTCATGCTTTTTTCTTCCCAGTAACTGGAGAGATGACTTCAAACGTCACACCCTGCAAAGTATGCTAGTATGATGTACTACAAAATGCTAATTCCTTTTTATCCAGAATACTTTTTATTTCTTTGTTTGTTCAAACACATGGCCCCTAATATCCAAAACAACAATTTAAGATAAATGTTATTATTTCAAAATAACAAGAGTTAATTTGCTGCAGAACAGAAATATGAAATTCTCTTATTCTTGGAATGTCTGTCTTTCCAACTTAACAAGAAAAATGAAATATCATATATTTTTCTTGCTCTAGAAGGATTGGAGTCAGCTTTTTTTCTACTGTAAATAGAAATATTGATGCATCCTGTGAATATATCACCTGGCAGCAGGATGAAAAAGATAAATCTAACTCTGTTGTTTCTCTTGGGTATTCTTGAAGTTATGTTAAACTAGAAAGATTTAGGAATATTGCAGTTGCCAGATTAGATCAGATCAGGTTATGGTCTGTTTTGAGAATGTCAAGTTGCACTATAGAAGAACCACATCAAAAAAGTAACAACCAGACTATTACGATAGGTTTTGATGGAAGAAGAGAGGAATTCCTCTGAGAAGCACACACTTTAAGTAGAACTGTAGCTGCACAAGTTCGCAATGTGTGCTTGGTCAGTCACTACAGGACACTTGCCCTGATTCTTCTGCTGGTCCCCTACCCATGGCTTTCACAGCTGGCCTGGGGTGATCTGCCACCCTCCCAGGGTAGGATGGCTGGGAGAACCATCATCTCAAGTACCACAAGGTACCTGCAGTGCAGGCATGAATGCTTGAACTGATCATCCAGGCTCCTTCTGGTCTAACTTAGTCAAAATGAACTCTAGAAGAGCTTTCACCTGTCTCCTGTCTCCTTCTGCAGAGGACAGCAACGCCTTTCTCTGCATGTTCACTGTAAGGCAACCTTGACAACTAGCTCAGCTCCAAAATCCCATGTTGTAAAGGACTAAATTTAGATACATGAATGCCAAGTATACAGATAGTAATCAAATTCCCTGTGCAGCACAGAGTTGATTCCAGAGCTCTACAAAACACTCTTCAGGCTCTGCAAAAGGTTCTTTATGTGCCTGTGTCCCCTGGCAAAAGTCTCTTGCTCACATACATTTCAGAGGCCAGAACTCAAGCTCAGGCCTTCCAGGAACAAAGGATTGTTGGTTGAGAAACAAGCCTGGGCACACACTCTGGGTGTGGAGCTAGGACACAAGTCCCTGGCAGAAATGTCTCCTAATCAAGTCATTCCCAGGAAGGTGAAATACTCCTGGAAGGCAGCTGTGTTTGCAAATGGCCCAAACTCTCAATTTCATTTCCAGAGTTTTTCGAGGGCTCAGCTAGCTCTCTCTGGGCTGTTGACTTCTCAATTTACACCCACTTGCACATAATTCACCTGAATTTACCAGAACACAATGAAACCTAAAAGCACAACATGTTTCATTTCCAAAATTTCCTGACAGAGGGGTAGCATCTTGTAATCTTTTGTTTGTGGCACACACGGCTGATCTGAGGAGGTAAGGGCTTGCTGCCTTTGTAGAATTCAACACCAGATGAGGACACAGCATACTCTTTGTTTCCCAAAACATAAGGTAAAAAATAATCTATCACACATAACAAGGAACAGGAGGGAAGGATGCTCCATGGATAAATTTAGCTTCTGAGTCTTCAGAACTATGAGCTTGAAGCAGCTGGGAAATCAGGCACTGGGTAACAGCTCTAAAGACTCTGTCCCTGCTGTCATGGTGTGACTGAGCACCATGAGTGTTGGTCAGGGACAGAATGATTGTTAGCAAATCAGCCTTAGAACATCACCGGGCATCCACATGAGCTTTTTGTTTGATCAGTAGTCTGGCCAGCATGCTAATTGAGCATGTTTGTAAATTGAAAGTAAACATGGAAGCTTTACAGCACCATCTCTTTTGATAACAACCATGGTTTAAATATTTCTATGTCATCTTCAGCTGGCTTCCTGGCAAACCCACCCTAAAAGCATCCTTCAGACCTATTTTCTTCTGCATGCAATAGAGTATTTTTATATTCTCTTTTGCAGCACTTTGGCAAGAGTGAGTGCTCCTTCAACTTCTACTTTGACTTACTGTGTGATTAAGGCAGTGAGTGCTAAGTTGGGCCATGGTGTGACATTCACAGCAAGTGTTTGTGCCTTCAGAACAATTTACAATATCAGACAAAAAAAGCCCAGTTGGCGTGCTACAGTGAGGTTAAATGTGCATGTATTAACAAGATGCACTACTCCATGGAGTTGCTCATGTCCAGACTTCACACTGATTGGCCAAATTCAACACAGATTTAGGACAGAACCCAACAGACTGGTCCCATCTAGGAATCTCATCCTTGTGAAATGCCAACAGTTCATCAACAACTGGAATCCCAGTGTTCATATACCTGTGATATTGTCGTAACTCCTGAAATTCATTTCAATGTGATCCCACTCCAGCACCATGCAGTTCTCCATGCTGGGCTGTGCAATGGCTACAAACACATCATTCTTTGAGTTGAATGTATCCACTGAAACGGATTGGTAGGGCAAAATCTGATGAACAACAAAATCTAGAAACATACATGTACACACAGTTAGGATACATCCTTGCTGGAGACACAGAGCAAGTGGTACCTGATTAAAATGACTTACACTGAAAAATTAGTGAAATAGTCTGGATTTTGTATAACACTAGCATGGAATTGTCAGTGCTAACATTAGGCATACAGCAACAGGGCAAAGTGTCTCCTGCTTAAAGTACTATAAACTGTCCTCTGGAAATATAGTTGCCAAGGAGATCAAATAAGCAAGTAGTGAAAGAAATCAGATATTCCAGCTAGGCTGGCTACTATCAATGAAATCAGGATATTGAGAGAGAGAAGTCTCTTTCCCCACAGCTGGAAGTGGCTTTCCCATCAAGAGAAATGGCCTTACCAGAATCAATTTCAAGCTGAGAGACAGCAACTACCAGCCGAAGTCCAATAACTTCTTAAGTCATGCAAATTTAATCACTAGCAATTTGTGTTATGCTAAACCAGGCAGAAAGTGAAATAATATCTGAAGTTTGCCTGGGGATAACCCCATTTCGCCTAGACCATAGACGAAATGGTGTAATCAAAAACTCAGTTAACATAATGTTTTATGGGGTATTGTAATGTAGTTTAGGCATAAAATACAACCAACCTGAAAATTACTATCCAGTGGAAAACTTATCCTAGACAATAAGACTGAGGAATTGGAGCAACCTGTAGAAATTAGGAGTGTCAATCCAAAATTTGAGATTATTTTTCTCAAAACCTAAGTGCCTTTGTAGATTTAATTCTAAAAGTCACCCTGGGGTAAGTCAGCAGTCACCACAGTGCCAACTGGGGGCAAGGAGAGTTGGGTCTGAATTTGGTCTTTGACCTGAGAGCTGGGCAACACCATTATTCTCAGAAAAAACCCACAGTAAAGCAGAACTGACAAGGAAAAGCCAGCACTTGGGCCTAGAATGGGGCAGAATGCCTGCACTGAAGTAATGCATGCATATAGATCTGTAGAAAAGGAAAGACATTTTCTGCTAAGATGGCATTTCTCCGCAGAACCATGCACTGCTCTGTTTTAAGCTCTATTTTCCACATGCCTTAATCATGCACTCCTATGTTGGAAGGGCCTGAGCATCCAGGGATTTTGGTGAAATGGTAATTAAGTCCTCACTCGAGTCCCTTATTTTGGTACATTATGAAATAATTGCTTCTGAATGAAGAACCCTCTGTTTCTGCATGCTTGAAAGCCTTGCCCTTGAGGAGTTACACTTCTGGAGAATAAAGATAGATGACTACCATTAAACAAACAGAGCAGATTCTACAGCAGTGAAAGAAATGACAGTCATCATTCTTCGAGGGACTATTATAATTAGAGCTTGGGCTTGGTTCAAAAATGTTGTTAGGCAAACAAGAAAGTTGTCTTCATTCTCACTGAGAAACTAAAAGGACTGGAGAAAACTGACACTAAAGTATGCAGAAAGTAAAAGTGACTGACCAATCATGAAAGGTAGATAAAGGATGGAACAAAATAGCACATACAGTCAGAGAAAATGAAAATATTTTTAAATCTTGAGAAAAAAACCTCCAAGAAACTAATGCTGAAAAAGACATGTCTTGAAATCTGAACAGCTGTGAAACACTTTGGAGAAAATCTGCGAATTGAAACAAATCAGCCTATATGTAAAAATGACTAGCAAAATCAGTTGTAATCAGTATAAGGCAATAAACACTGTTTTTAGCACCAGCTGGAAACACCAGACTCTAACGCAGAATAGGGTTACACAATAAAAAGATGCTGCCACATCAGGCTTGCCAAAATTTCAGGCCTTGGGAGTTTGATTTAGTTCTACATGCCTTGCTTTAATGCTAGACAGAGCTATTAATGCAGTGTTAGGGGTATGATTTCCAATATTTTTCTCTTTTAAGCTGTATCCCCTGCATGGGACAGGGAAGAGGACACAGCCCCTGCTTTGCCACTGTGCTGCTGGCTGCATGAACTGTCCCTGTCTCCCTCCCACTTTGTACACAGTTTTGCTCTCCCTGTCTCAAGACACCTGTGGTTTTCATGCAGTTTTCTGCTTGCTGAGGCTGGGCTGGTCCCCTTGTCCTCCAGTCACTCATTCCACCTCTGCTTCCTCTGTGGCTGAACTGGCATGAGGCGTCATGGATGAGGGACCCAACATTTTTATTGGGCTGATTTCTCTTCTGGCAGACACTGCTCTAGCTGATCCCAGCACACAGGAGCACTGATGCTGGCAAAGGACAGAAGGGGCATGCAGGGAGGATGCTGGAGGACACTAAGAAAAAATGGGAATGATGATGTGTTTGGGCAGCAGCTTCTAAAGTGCATCCTGTGAATTGGTCCCACTCTCCTCACATCACTTCTTTCCTGCAGTGGAGACTTCTACCCAGGACCAGGGAGCATTAGCCATCCCTTCCCTTCTCCCACCACAGCAAGTACAGAGCAGGTATCTATTTCAAACTGCCTCCCTTCCAGCCAGTGGGGAAAGACAGCACCACCTCCAGAAGACAGTCCAGTTAGTTAAAGAAATGGGAAAACAAGCTTCCAAAGCTCAGCGAGATGATCCCTGCCTGCAGCTCTGGGCAAAGCGGTCCCAGGCACACCCCGTTTTCAGTGGCTGTGGGGTCACAAGATCTGTTTTCCAGTCTCCTGAAAGTCAGTTACATGTTCCACTCTGGAGCTTACAGGCACAGCACAGCCCCCTCTCACACTGTTGTGGGAGGAAGACAAGAAATGAAGTTAAGTGGCTTTAACTGCGTCCACGATGCAAGCAGTGAGAAATGGAAGAGACAGATGCTATCACAAAAAGAGAAAAAAGCGCAGATCGCCAACACTGAATCAATTTCTCTGTGAAGAAGCAACAGGACCATTTTGTTCTTTGTCTTTCTTTCTATTTAAATTTGGCAGCACCTCTTTTCATCTCTCCTCCTGTTATCATTGTAGCAGTTCAGCTGATGAAATGAACTGAGTGGACAAGATGCACATTTTACCAAGCAAACTGCTTTGTTACCATATTCTACATCTGGTCATTCTCGACTCAGAGTACTGGAGACCAGACATGATAGAAAGTCTGATCCCAACTGGCAAAGGAGGGAAACACCATTCTAAAGACTAACATGAATGAAAGAGGTTTGCAGAGCCGTGCCTGTCACTGTCTGGGAAAGGTGAATACACCTATGGGGTATGTTGCTTTACTTCAGAGTACGTATAAGCCTGAGCCTCTGACTAATCAATCCTCAAGGAATCAATATGGGCATATTTACACTCCCTTTGGATCTAGAAGAGGCAACGGCAGAGGAGGAAAACCAGCAGTGACCTGACACCATGGACCATGAGAGTCATATAGAACACTGTGTGACAGCTCTGTGCTGTGCTGTGGGAGCACTTCTCCAATGGTATTTGAACAAATATTCAGCTGGGCAATCCTTGCCCCACAGAACACCTTGATTCCACAAAAACTCAAAAGCACACGACATTAGCTTGGTGTAATTGCCCTTACAGCAGGCAAAGGGACAAATGTTAAGGGTGAATTTTGCCTGTAACAATTTTATAGTTTCTAGGTACAAAAATGTGAAAGAGGGCAGGTAGGTCAGGTAAGGCTTGTTCTTGCACACTGTTAGTGCTACACAATTTCTTAAACCAAATTGCAATGAAATAAAGCCTGCTTTTACTTTGTATTGCTGCCTTTCAGTGATTTGGCAGACACAGGAATGTAACTTTGGTACCATTCTAAGCTTCATTGCTCTCCTGTGCTTGACATCCTTGTAGGCAGCAGATTATTGCACTTTACCTCTGCTGCTCTTCTGACATAATTCTGAATTCTGGGTTCATTCTCTTCTCCTTCACATATTGTCATCGAATTACCTTTCATCCCTTTTCCTGAAACTTCGTTTTACACTGCTAATAATCAGCTTTTCTGTTATCTTTTAATAATGATGACTGACTTGATGACAGATGAGAACTTGAACACCTCTAATATTACTGTGTAGAAAAAAGGCAGAGTGCTGACATTCTGTACATAAAAGATGAAAAACAATACTTGCAGCTGATATTTTCAGTTATATGATGTGACTACATTTAAAGATAGGAACTGCGGCTGTTCAGTCATAAAATATAAGCATAATCACATGCAAATTTCTCCTCACTTGCTTCAGCATGCTTTACATCACCTAAAAAAAATGAAGATCCTAAACAAGACAGTAGGTAGAGTATTATTGGACATTTTTCTCCAACTTAATGGAGTTCCATCAAGAACTTCTGGCATTATTCCCACCACATTTGATGCTAATAAGTCGTGGCTTATTAAATAAATAGAACAGATATAGCCACATTTTTTAACTTATTTTTATTGCATTCTGTGAAATACAGCAATTTTGTGAAGTTCATCTGCCATAACTATATGGCTTTATTCCAGATAATAGAAAGCATTCTGTGTTGAAAATTAAGCCACAAAGTGAGTCATAATCAAGTCTTTTGGAATACTAATAGTCAGAGCTCTTCTCCTATTATCACTTAATCCAAATAAAAACTCAGTACTTACTTTGGCTTTGAAATGTAATTTCCCCATTTTATACTTGCTCTAGTACTCTGAAGTGCTTTGTATGTAACCCTTTCCTCCCCCCAGGTCATGCTCACAGAACTGAAGGGTATAGTCTAAACGTCTGATATTTAACCATTTGTAGTGTGCTAAGAAATATACATTCTGAATACCTGTAGTGGTGCATTCATAATCAAAACTTGTCACATCATTTAACTTCTTATCCTGGTATTCTGCTGGACCAATACACAGGACATCAGAAACAGTGGAATTTGTCATCTTTAACCACAAAAACAACCACTTGGCTTTGCAGTCACACTCAAATTTATTTCCCCTTAAATCTCTAAAAAACACACAGAAATAAACATATTTGAAAAGGTTGATAGCAATATGAGTACTACAGAACTGTTATCACCTGGACATGCTGAATTTCAAAATATCTGAGTATCCTTGAATTGTTCTGACTGAGAACAGGGAAGTTTCTTAAGTTTTATTTGGACTCTTACTATCGGCTCTCCTACACTGAGTTTTTTAGAAAACTATTGCAGTCTATGCTCACATAGCACTGTGATTCACATGTAAAGTTACTTTTTTGGTAAGTTTTCATATGATTAGGACTGTAATGTAATAAATCCTGGCACTCAGATTGTCTGCTGCAAGCCTCCTTCACACTGGCTACCACTGACATGGATAAATCCCAATCCTTCACTAGTGTTCCAGTATTCCTGATTGACAAAGTAGCCTCACACCATTTCTGAGTTACATTAAAATGCAGATGTAAGGCTTGTATTGTTTGAGTTGCTGCTGATGTAGAGTCAATTTAACCTTCCTCTACTAATGTATGTGAAATCTCAACATAGTACTTGCTCTTCAATCCCTTGACAATTTCTGTGGCTTAAAATTATACTTTACTGTTCGGGAAAGCCAGGCCAAACATAGGGGAAGCCAACTAGGAGCTCAGTTATAGAAGGAAACACTGACAGTATCTCAGCAATGTGCTACAACTGCACAAAACGAAAAAAACAAGAAACCCCCCCCCTTTTTTTTAATTAATGACTTTGACTAAAACAATATCAGGGATGGCATGCAACATTAATCGGGGAAAATGTTCAGAGATGCTGTAGTTTTAAAATTCACTGTTTCCCTTTCCCTAAAACACAATTTACATGAAACATCAGAAAGAAGTACAATAACACAAGCCATATACAGCATCACAAGAAGCAATGGTGATTTAAGAAATAGCAGTTACTTTAGAGAAGTCTATCAAATAAATAAAGATAAAACGAAATACACTTTTTTTTCTGTGTATATACCAGATACAGCACCACACACACCCAGAACCTAAAACTGAGAGCAACAGAGTAACAGAAGCAGACACACAATAGAAAGATTATCATTACTTACAGTTCAATTAAAGAATCTAATTCACTGAAGACATCCCTTGGCAGAGCTTTGAGGTGGTTATTGGCCAAAGAACTAGGAAAGAAAGTTAGAGCTTAGTATCATTGCTATCTCTTTTCTGGCAACTCTTACCAAGTCTGAGCTCACTTACAGGTTGTTAATTATCTGTACTGTCCAGCCACTGGCATTGTTAGTTACCAGGAACAGCATTAATTATTCTCATTGAAGAATGGAGATTGCTCGAAGATCATGTAAAAGTGGAATATTTAAAGCTTTTTTATTGCCCAAATGCAAATGTAACACACAGAGCAATCACTGAGCATGCTGAAAAGAAGCAGGAGAGTGTCACAGTGTTGTGGTGCTACTGGTGTGGCACTGGGGGTACCAGCAACACCCCAGCCCGAGGTGCACCTGTGCACAGACAGTCAAACATGCCGCAGTGCTGCCCGAGCAGGAATTGCTTTAAGGACAGTTTTTAATTTATGGAAGGCATGTTGTTGTCAGTTTTTTCCTACTGACAAAGAGAGGGAAGAGAGGTTTTCTGTGTAGCAGGAAAACCAGTGGTCCCCCATCAGTTTTGTTCGAGTAGGAATTACTCTACCAAGTGTTAAATAACTTACAGGTGAGTCAGGTCTCGAAGGCCACGAAATGCGTTTCTTGAAATGGTTTCAATTTTGTTTCCTTCAATGAATCTAGGCACAAAAAAAAAAGGAAAGAAAAACAATTTTAAAATATTTTAATTAACATTTTTATTAGCATCACCAGTGCTTTAAGCTATGGTTGCTGCAGCTCCTTCAGACTGAAAGGTAGGAAGTCTCAGTGGAGCTGTTCACTTTTCCTTATCCCCTTTCCTTGGGTAGACTGCAAGAAACGATACAAGAACCAGGCAGCACAAGGAACTGCACACAACACGAACATCCAGCAGAAGAGGAACAAAGCAAATAACACAAAAAAATTATTCCCCTTGATTAATCCTGTTGGGGTGCGTTGTGTGAGGCAGGAGACCTGCACAGAAGGGGCTCCCGGGATGTACTTTATAAGCTAAAGTCCTACCTTCCCCTCACAAATCACCTGCATTCTAAGCCATGAGGCAGCACAGAGGTGCCAGGGCTGCCCAGGCTGCAGGCTGGCAGTCTGATGGGAACTCCCGTGGCAGCACGCACAGTGCCACCTCCACACCCACACAGCCGTGACCTCAACTGCAGGCATCCCACCTCTGCACAAATAGCAAGACCACTGCCTCGGTTTTGTTCCAGCTGCTGCAGTTCAGCTCTCTCCAGCCGGGACGTCACCTCTGCAGGGTGCACACCAGTCACGGCCCTGTGCACCGGGGGAACGATGACAGGCACGTATCGATTCCAGGAGCATGCTGCTCCTCCTGGCTGTGCATCAGCATTTAAAGAAAGAGCTGATATTTGAGCATCTTGACCCCTGAGCACTTGAGGACGCATCCCTAAATACTCCATCAGCTCAGCAAAGCGATGGCAGCCAGGTGGCCATCAAGATATTGCATGGTACAGCTGTAGCTGGATGAAGACAACTGCATGCTGACTTTATAAAAGGTTTGATGAGATAAAAGTACCTCCCTTCCTCCTATGTATCCTTGTTTGCCTTCCAGAGAATAATGCTATGAGACAAGGTCTCTTATCGAGAGACTGAAGATGAGAATGCTGGAGATGACAAGTGCTCTTGGTTCTGCAGCTTAGATGTAGCCAAAATCCTTCATGAAGTGACTGGGACCCTGACTGCATGCAAAGAGTGCAGAAGAGAAAGTGCTGTGTCTACATGGAGCGTGTCAGAAAAGGGTCAGTGGTTACAAGGCTGTCTGGGGACACGAATTCAATCCGCAGAGCAGAGAGCCACACTGCCTCCTGACACCCTCACTGGCACCTGGCATCCCCACACAGTGCCAGCTCACTGGCCCACGCAAATAAATGAGGCTTCACTGCACACAGTACAGCAAGATGATGCAAATTTGGGCTCAGTAATTTGCCAGATTCTCGAGTCACCAAATCTGGCCTCCAAGAGATGCTACCTTGGGAATGCCACTCTGCCAGCAAAGCTTCTGTCTTTATCAGACCTGTTTTACCCAGACTCTGGACACAGAGTCAGCTAGACTAAGGGTGCATTGAATACCATTACTGGCGCTGCAAGTGCAGCAGGACACAGCTGGAGATATAGTATATATATGGGTATTCACTGTGGGTGTTCCCCAGCTGCTCTTCATCCAGAGACTTTGCTTTGTACGCAAAGACACTTGCCATTCTTGTTTGTCAGTGAGGTTTCCTTATTCTCCACAAAGTCTGGTCCCTGGTAACAAAGAGACATGAGTTACGGAATTTGTAATAGCTTTACTGGCTGCATGGCCAAAAAAGAAAACCACAGAGAAAGGCTGCTCACAGCCAGTTTCCATGAGGTGTAGGGGAGATTTTCTAGACGAGGAAGAGCTCTGTGGGTTTGGCAGAAAGGGCAACCACAGCCAGTAACTGAGACCACTTGTTCAGCTGCTAAAGGAATTTGGAACTGCAAGGCTTTGCCAGTCTTCCTCCTGCTCCCTGGCTTGCAGCTGGTGACCAGGAACAGAGATTTCCCCTTTGACCAGCTGAGGAGAGTAGATTTTGCCATGACAGCAGGGACAAGCTCATCAACACTCGAAATCAAGTTGTTAATGATAAAACATAAAAATGTCATTCTTCCTTTTTTACAAACATGCTGCAAATAAGTCTTTTTCCTGTAGACACAAGGAAAAGAGAATGCTTAGATAACTTGCTGCCTCTGAAAAATCCAGATGTAGCTGAATCACAGATTTTAATATACACCATTTACCATTATCCTCCCTTGCTTGGTCTGACAAATTCCATTGCTCACTGCTCTACACATATCAGACTACTAACCCTGAATATACCCCACCTAAATATCTATTTGCCTGCAAAACTTTAACAAGAGTCAGTTTTATCAACACCAGCCTTCCTTTAGTGAAGGACAAGTGTTTTCCACAGCTACCTTTCAGCACGGAAAGGTGGGTGGGAAGAGGAACTTTTTTGAGGTTATATTCCTAGTTTCAAGCACATCAGCTCATATCCAGTAACACATAGAAATGCCAGCCCTTTGGAATATGAAGGGAAGATCATTCTGTAAAAGGACCAATTTTTTTTTTTTTTAAGAAAAAGAATGAACTAAAAATAAACAAAAAATCAGGAAATGAATATAATATAAAAAATCTACGTGAACTATGTAAACAAAAGGAGATTTAAATAAATTTAAATAGCAATAATATAAATAACGACAATAATTTATGTTGTATGAAAGATATATATGTATTTATGTGTTTATAATTAATTATTAGAAAAAGATTAATTACCTGGACATTAAAAAGGATATTAGAAAAAAGGCAAAGTTGGAGAAGAAAGTTGGAGAAAGAGAACAAGAATGGTAATCAAGATTGTTCTCGACAGTATACAGGTACTCTGAAATTCCTTTTCAGACCACCTGCAGGTCAGAACAGGCTTTCCCACCTCTTGTCTGAGGTTCAAATCCTCTTGGCTGTGATGGCATTGTTTTGGAAAGCCAAGCCAAACTCTTGCTAACAACACCTTTTTGGTGTGCTGTAATTGCACAGAGACACCTTGTATTCACAGCATCTTTTAAAAATGCACTGTAACCTTTGAAAAATCATGAGCCCCTGTAAAGAATATATGCACAGGAGTGGAACATAAATCCTTCATCTTCCCTGCTTTTTAGAATCACAGTAAAGACCAAGAGTCCACAGCAGGAGTCTTGGCAACTTATAAAAACATCTTTATTTATAAAGGACATAAAATACCAAACTTACAGGTATTCTAGATGGAAGAGACCAGCAAAGGCATCATCTCGTATAATAGTGAAGGAATTGGAGTTCAGCAAGCTGAAAATGGAGAGCAGGCATTAGGAAAGCACATTAAAATGTGACATACCAGATTATGACTGTTGTGTTTATTGCCATGACCAAACTAATCCTACTGACTTGAGTCCACATTGCTCCACCAATGCAGCACACATAAAATACTGTGGAATGGTCTATTATAAGAAAAAAATTCAAAGGCATTATGTTATGGCAGTTAATGTCTACTACTTCCCAGGAAAAATGCTCACTGTGCCACTGACCTTGGCTAAATGCAACCTGGTCTTCAACTCTGGGGTCCCCTGAGCAGGACAAGCCATCATCACATGGCAGGTCTGATGAGTATGGATGCCAGTTTCTTAACACCTCTCCAGCCCCATCGACAACTTTTAAGAGACCATCTCAGCACCAGCTGTAAGCTCCCAAGCACCAGCATCAGCTCTCATTTATGCAGTCACAGTGGGTCAGCCCTCACTCATTCTGTCCTCCCAGGGGGATGCTACAAGCCTGATCTGCAGGGGGGGTATAGCCCATGGTGTGGGAGGACAGCAGCGAGTTTGTCAGCTGGAAACACAGACATACCCAAACCACCAGAGACAGAGTCTCCTGCTATCCTTATAAAGCAAAGCCCTGTGTTTGCAGGCAGAAAGGAAGAGCAGCCATGCTGCCTCCTGCAGGCACTGCCCTGCCCTCTTCCAGTGTGAACTTCAGGGACAAAACTTGTTAGAGCTGCACTTGTTAGAGTGGCTGTCACCTGAGCCAGGACAAGGTGGTCAGGGAGAAGGATGCTATGGAGACTTTGCCAGCAAAGTTCCTTCCTTGTTGTATCAAAACACAACAGTGGACCATTTCCAATGTTGATGTTCAAAGACACAGAGAGTGATCTCCTTTCAAGAAAAGAGCAAAACTTCTCATTTGGTCTAAAAAATGAACACTACTCAAAAGAAACCATTTTTGGAAAGTCTCAGAATTTTTCGCTGTGAGTTAACGTGTCTGCACTAATCGCTTTATTAGAGCAATTTATTAATCCTCTTTCTGTATGGTCTTAGGCATTTTACTAAAATTAATTTAGAAGACTAATGAACATGAAACGCAAACTTTCCCTGTGGTCTCTGGATATTATGCTAATACTAGAAAAATGTTCCTTAAATTATCCCAAAGAAATCTGACAAAGATGCAGACCACCATCAAAAATAAATCCCTGCATTACTGTTTTGCCATGACTACTGCCACAGAAGGCATTGTCCTGAGGTGCCCAAGTGCTCAATTATGCATGCAGCTCTTTTGCTGTTTAATCATTATTTTTTCTCATGTTTAAGGCAATAATCACAAATTGCACTAACTGACAGAATTTGTCAGGGCCCAAGGCAGTTGTGATGATGACAAACCCTCTTGCTGCCACATCTGACTTACCTCATAAAGTGACGTGAACAACTTTTGACTTCCTCAACAACTGACCTCTGCCCCACAATCCCACACACCCTAGCATCTCCTCCTGGAACTCTACTACAGCTAAGGAAAAGCTGATCTTCTTCTGATTTTCCTCCCACTTTCTAGTACCACCATCCAAAACAAGCCAGATTCCCTCATCTCTCTCTAATTTTCCACTCACAGTTTCTCTTAACCCACCCTTGGATTCCTCCCTTTCCTTTCCAGCTGGCACAGGTCTGCTGTTTGTCCCCATTCATCTGTGGGCAAGGCCCTTTTGCCCTCTGCTCAGGGCTCTGTACTGACTCCCAAATCTCACAGAAAGTTGGGTTTGGGACTGGTGTCATGTTAAAGGAGGTGAAAGCTTCTAGCCCTTGCTTTGCCTATTTCTCCCCAGCATTTTGCAAAGAGTGCTGCTCCTCCCAGGAATGAGACAGGCCTTTGAGTCAAACAAGGTGAGGTGTCTGAGGAGAGGAGGCTGGCCATCATCCTACCAGATGTCTTTGGAGATCACCTCTTGCTAAGACCAATGTTAGCATCCAGCTCTATGGCAAGCACTCAGCCAAGGTTTCTGGCAGGCTTCGGATCTTTTTGCTGAATTTTTCCTTGCAGTGTGTCTTTGCCTGGGGGGTTATAGAGGGAGGTGTGGAGGGTCTGCTTGGTATCAGGTGTTCCTGGCAGGCTTCACTGGGCGAGGCAGGGCACAGGCTGCAGCTTGCCTTCGCTGCAGACTATCAGAGAAACGAGTATCCAGGCTCCCCAGGGGGCTGGTACCGCAGTCTGTGCCTCTGTATCTTCCCTGCTCCTGCCTCCCAGGACAGCTAAATTAAGCAAGTTTGGGTAAGCTCCTCCAGCTTCAGGCACACACCTAACTGCAACACGGACACTGACACTACGAAATGACTTGCCCCAGGACAGGAAGGAAGAAGTGTTGCAGAGTGCTGGGAGCAGGACAACTGTCTCCTGGGACAGTGGACCACCGGGTCAGAAGGCATCTGAGGAGCCACCCTCCAAACTGGGTACTGAAGCAGAGTCATGCTGCAGACAACACCAGCACTTCACACACAGAGGCTTCCTTCTGAAGTGTGTCCCGGCAGCCTCTGCTTGCCCGGTCGTGCCTGCAACATCCCAAAGCCACTGTCAGACTCCTGAGCATAAAGTGAGCAGGAGTGAGAGCCACCACATGACTCCGAAGGGTAAAACTCAGCCCTAAATTAATTAATCCTGAAGTTAAACAAAGAGAAACTTAGGGCAGCAGAAAACATTTTGCCCTCCTTCAGTAACTAAATGGGCATTTTAAGAAGTGGTTTATGACCAGAAAATGCTTCCCTGTTATGAAACGCCGGCTACAATGGGCAAGCTGGGGATTTAGCTGTTACCTCCCTTTTTACAAGGGAAAGTGACCCCGTTTGGGAGAAACGGGGTGGGGGCTCTATGCTTAAAGGGACTCTAGGAGGAACGGGCTAAGTGCTGCTTGGCCGTGCTCCTTTCCAGTGCCATACTTACAGCAGCTGCAGGGAGGGCAGGTGGGAAAACATCCTGTCCTTGACTTCGGAGAAGGTCCCGTTGACCAGGCTCCTGGGAAAAAAAAAAAAAAAAAAGAGATGCCACCCATCAGGCGCGGACCGCCCCGCACCCCTTCACCACCCATCATCATCCTCATCCTCCGGCACTCACAGGGAGCCCAGGCCGGCGGGCAGGCTGCGGGGCGCGCCCGCGGCCCCCACGCACAGCGCGGAGTCCCGCCAGCAGCTGCAGGGCGGCCCGCACCGCGGGGTCCTGCGCGGGGCGCCGGGCGGGGGCAGGATGAGCGCCGCGGTGCAGAGCGCCGACAGCATCCGCAGCGGCATCGCCATCCCGGCCACCTCCAGTCCAACCCGCCCCGCTCTGCTACCCACGGAGCCCTGACATCAGCGCGGCGCCGCCCCCGCTGCGGCGGCGGGATGCGGGAGGGGGCATCCCTGCGGGCGGGGCGAGGAGGGGGCCGGGGTGGCCCCAGGGTGGTAGCGCCCAAGTGATGCTACCCTGTGGAGGTTTGGGTTGTCTCCCTGCCAAACCCAGCTGCTGGCCACACAGACCCCCCCCTCCCGAGAGAGAAGGACAAAAAAAGTGCCGAAAGAAAATTGTAGCAAAAGTATATATATATTCACATATATTGCAGTTTCAAGGACTCCTTGAAACAACACCTCAGCCTTGGCCGTATTGACCACCATCAGTGGTCCACCCTGGCCTCCAGTTGGGAGAAATGGAGACACACCATCCATAACGCTGCTGCTTTCTTTGAGTACACACGCAGAATCAGCCTGGAGGAAAAA
>JAWWEE010000122.1:55759214-55779729 GCA_035221455.1 Xenops minutus | reverse complement strand
GCCACCAGCGTGCTTGTAGCAAGTGTGGGTAGAGCCCTTGTAAATCTTCATTCATGAAGCCTAGCCATGATGATGATGATATTGCAGTTATATACAATTAAACACTATGAATATACAGAACAACCAAGCAACCCCAAAAGTGAAAAGGGGGGAAGGGGAAAGGGAACAAGGGACAAAAAGGGGTAAAAACAAAGCAAAACAGATTTACAAAACTTGAAAACTCAGGGAATAGCTCAATGAAGTAACTAACACAATAAATTCTCCCCAAACTCCCCACAAGGGAAGCAATTCCTTCACCTCCATGTGGCTGGGACAACAGTTCCTCAGACAGGCCTCAGCTCATGTAGGTAAGAGCCAAGCCAACACACTGAGACCTGCTGTCCTCCCAAGCAGATGAAAGGAAAAGAGAGAGGGAGGAAATCTTCCTCCTTGCCTTTATACACCTGCTCACATGAAGGAATGGTGTAGAATACTTCCTTAGTTATAACCCTGTTACCAGGGAAGACCTAGACCAAAACCAAGAAAACTTCTGTGGGTAACCTAATGTGTCGGTGTGGTGCTTAAGGATACGGTATTGGTGGACCTGGCAGTGCTGGGTTAATAATTGGACTTGATACTCTTAGAGGTCTTTCCCAGCCTTAAGGACTCTATGGTTCTAAGACCAACTCCAGGGATGTCTAGGTCAATGAAAGAGGCAGATGGATGATGACACCACACAGTTATAGTTGCTTTGTGACAGTATGTGTATGTTAAGTCCTGATTAATTGAATCATGTTGTGTCTGAACTTTTGAAAGGTTTCAGAACCGTGTGTAAAATTACATTTGGGGTGTCCCATTTGGAGCAGGACACATCATGAACACCAGTAAAAGAATTACTCTTGTAACCTTGTGTTACAAGTTACTTGCCTTGTAACACTCAAAGAATTACTCTGTAATTCTTGTAACTTTCTCTGTCCTCCAAGTCTCCGTGCTTGGTCTGCCTAGCCCAGTTGCAAAAACCCTGTGAGAATTTCCACAGCTGCAGCTTGTGCCTGCTACCCCTCCCACTGCCCACACAGCTCCAGCTGAGCCTCCCATTAGGTGGTTCAAGACAGCAGGGAGACTCCTCATCTCTGTGCTGAGCAGATCCAGGTCTCTTCATCTCCACCCATACACAGTCCATCCAGCAGGCAAAAATTCAGAAAGCATCACCAACACCTGAACTAGCAGGTTAATTCTTTTATCATCTGATTAGGCAGAAACAGAACAGCAAAACTGTTTGAGGTCAGTGTTAGTCCCAGTTTTCTTTGCCTCCTTTTATCTTTTCAGTGATTTTAATGATTTGTGTTATACACCACTTTGCAGGAGCTATTATACACCACATTTGCATCTTAATTCTACAACCACAATAATCCAAGGATGTTTATTTCTTTGGCAAGCAGACAGAAATTCTTGTGAACTATGAATGCTGCTGGATTTCCCTGCCATTCTCTTCCAGCTGGGTTACTGGTGCTTTATCCTGAGGTCACTGTAAGTGCCAAAAAAACAAAGAAACAAAAACAAAAACCCACCAAAAAAAACCCCAAACGAGAACCCCATCAGAAATCAAGAGGGTTTTACACTGTTTCTCACCATATCCTTCTGGACAAAATATCCAGCACACAGCTAGACAAGTCCATAATAGACTGGGTGAGCAACTGACTGAGAGACTGGGCTCAAAGTTTGTTACAGTAAACAAGGTTATGTCCTGCTGTCGGCCAGTCACCAGTGGAGTTCCACAGGGCTCCACTTTGGGGCCAGAGCTCTGTAATGTTTTTGCAAATTATCTGAGTCCAGTAATTGAATGCATATTAAATAAGTCTGCCAATGATAGTAAAGTAGGAGGAGCTGTGGACTCTCTCAGGGGTAAAGAGGTCCTGCAGAGAGATGTGGGTAAGACTAGAGGACTGGGCATTCACCAACTGTAAGAAATTTAACAAGAACAAATGATGGGTTCTCTACCTGGGACAGGTAATGCTGATTATATGAAAAAAATGGGGGATGAGAGCCTGGAGAGCATCCCCATGGAAAGAGATCTGTGGATTCTGTTTGATGGCAAGTTGAATCTGAGTCAGCAGTGCCCTGGCAGCCAAGAAAGCCAACCCTGTCCTGGGGGCATCAGGCAAAGCATTGTCAGCCGGTCGAGGGAGAGGATTGTCCCGCTCTGCTCTGTGCTGGCGTGGCCTCATCTCGAGTGCTGTGTGCAGTTTTGAGTGCCGCAGTGTAAGAAAGCATATAAAGCTGTTAGATTGTGTCCAGAAGAGGGCAACTAAGACGGTGAAAGACCTTCAGGGCAAGACTTATGAGGAATGGCTGTGATCCATGGGTTTATTCAGCTGGACAAGGCTGAGGCATGATCTCATTGCAGTGTGCAACTTTCACAAGGTGTCAGTAAAGGGGCAGTTGCTGATCTTCCCTTTCTGATGGCCAGTGATAGGACACAAGAAAATGGAATAAAGATGCATCAAGGAAAAGGTTCATTAGGAACAGGTTCTTCACTGGGAGGGTGGTCTGTCACTGAAACAGTCTCCTTAAGGAAGTGGTAATGGCTCCAAGCCTGACAGTTCAAAGAGCATCTGAGTGTCATTTAGTCATTTGGTTTTGTTTTAGGTAGGTCTATGAGGAACAGGAAGTCAGACTTGTTGATCCCTAAGGGTTCCTGCCAACTTGAGTTATTCTATGAAACAGAAAAGACCCAATGATTATTTCCCAAAAATGCAGTGAAGTCATGAAGTTCCCATGAACCGGACAAGACATTTCTCCATGAAGCGTGGTTGCTGTGGTCATCCAGAGATGCCGTTTTTGGAAACCTTTGATGAATTTTCCCTCTCCAAGTGGCATTCAACATGCTGTCAGGAAACACAGTTCCAGGGTTTGGTACTGCTACAAGGTTTTAGATGTCTACAAATGCCATTTTGGCAAGTAAAGCACCTGTCTGAAAGATACATGGCTATTTCACTCCAAAGAGTTTAGGACTCCAATTCTACAACTCAGTTCTTCAACTTTCACTTATGCTAAACTAAGCAATGGCTATTTCATGCAGACACCTAAAAATCCCAGGGCACTTGAAGAGGCAAAACTATTTACTTGCTAGCACTGCCCGCAATTAGTTTTGCAGACAAGGTATTTTCTGATTTAACTGATTTGAATGCAATTTATTTGGTGATAACCTTCATCTCCCCATGGAAAAGGAAGAAGGATTTTCTCCTGCTCTCCCCACCTGGGGTGTTCTGTGCAGCTTCATCTGCAGCATCCCTGCTGTACCCACTGAGGGGCTGTCAGGCACTGACCACTGTCTCCAGAGGTTTTGAAAGTGTCAAGGAGCCTTCCTCATGAGTTGGAGCAGGATGAGGTAGAATGAAAGGCAGATGCAGCAGGGCTGGCGTACTGCACAGGAAGGAGCTGGTGTGGAGAGTGAGGGCTTCATGAGAAGCTGAAGAGAGAGCCTGGAGTGCCAGCAGGATGCAGCAGACGGTCCTGTCTTGCTGAAATTAAAAATGAGTGATTGTTTTGGAAAATTCACATGACAGAAAACAGGTGTTTTGGGGGTTAGAAATATAAGTATGCATATAGATAAGCACATATAAATTTCCTTAAAAGAACATTAAAAAAATTTGCTTGTTTTAAAAAGTGATGCTAATATATCCACACAGTAACCTTGTATAAAAATGAAATCCTCTCTCTTTTTTTGAGAAGAAAAAAGGCATCAAAGAATAAGAAATAACACTGAAATGTGCATTTTGTAGCTTTCTTTTGAATTCCAGTTCATGGGCTCAGGTGATTTTTTTGTGTAGACTTTCAGATGCATCCATTTAAGTCATGTCACAAATAAATGCAGTCAGCTGCATATGAAGGATTGCACTATCCGATACCCATAGATAAAATGACATTTCAGGTGGGTAACACAAGCAAAGGAGCACTTAGACTGTGTGTCAATGGGCATGATATAAACGCCTGAAGAGATCCACACGGAATGCCAAGACTGTGCCATGCCTTTAAACAGTCACCATAACTGAGTGTGCAGAGGAACATGGGCGTCCCCTGGGACACAGCGTTTACTCCAGTGCAGACAGGTAAAATGGTGCATGTGATCTTCCAAGTGGCTATTAAATGGAAAACATTCTGATTCCCGGGTGAGTATGGCTGAGACATCTCACCGCTGTGATTTATGATGTTATCACTGTCATTTCTGCTAACACAATGACCCTTTCTCTTTTCCAACATCTTGGATATGTATCTTGAGTTGCAGAGAGAAATGGAATCAGATGAACATTTAGGAACACATAAATATTAAAATAACTATCCTGATGTGAAAGTTGTCAGCTCTGTTTCTTCAGGACCAGGAAGGCGTTTCTTACATATTCTCATTTTTGCTTCTCAATCCCTTTTTCATAAACCCCTGCTTTGCTGAGTAAATATTAATGTAAAGATTTTGACTATTTTTTCCTGTAACTTGACAGAAGTGGGCAGTAGTAGATAGAAAGCTGCTGAGTGGCTCACTCCATACAAAATGAGAAGTATGGAAGAGAAGAACACTTCAACCTCCTGTTTGAGAAAATTTAATTTCTAGGTTAATTTGCAAATAGAAATGAGTTTTGCTGGATCACAACCGACCACCTGTGCAAAGCAAGAAATTTGAAAAAAATTGTGGGTGAGGGGAACGTATGTCAGTGGAAGTGTTCCCACTATGAGGACTCTTAATTGCTTGTGACCCTGCTGTGGAAGAAGTTGTGGGAAAATTAATGCTCTGAGCAATATCCATCTTGCTGAGTATTTTCCTTTCTTTCTTCACTCATGGTTGATGTGACCTTTTTGGACTCCAACTGCTAAAGGAGATGTACTGCAACATGCAGAGCACGTTATTATTATCTTGAATGTTCTCCAGCTTTTGTACCAAATGTTTAGTCTGCTTGGTCAGGATTAAATGTCCTTTGCTTTTGACTCCTGAAGATTTTTGGTTCAGATCGCACACCTGGTATGTTCCTGCAGTTTTCCTTTAAAGAAGTGCAGAAACGATTTTCTTTTCTGAAATGTAGCACTACAAGATAGGCTTTCATGAAAAACATTTTAGAAAAATATTCTCAGAAACCGAACAAAAGCACAGCTTGCCAAATCCAGCTTTGTGAGAACTGGCATGTCCTCTGCAGTGGCACCCTGCTCTCCAGCCCTGATCTCTCACACCAGCAGCATGATGCATGCCATGTGTGGCGAAGGTGGTTATTCACATTACATCAGAAAAAGAGAACTTGCTCACAGTACTATCCTTGCTTTCATGTTTTCCAAAAGGCCCTTTAGCAGGGATTCACAGGGTCTTCAAATTCCCAGATCTGAAGAGAAATTACTGTAGAAAGAGGAACAGGCAGAACAAGTTGGGTTGCTTCAGAGATTTTCATGTATAGCCTTACCTATAGTCCTACTCTGCAATAAGCCTTCTTGAGAAGAGGTATTAGTAGTATATTAGCACCATGAAAGGAATAAAAAATTAATAAACATAGCAATCCCCACAGCATTCTCTCTCTGCACTTGTGATTGCCTGAGACACCAAAGGAGCTGCAAGTTGTTCCTTGAAGAGCAAAATTAATAGAGTCTGACTTAAGGCTGTGTATCCACATCCAGCTGCACCTTCCCCCCCCTGCAGCATCCTCACCTGCCCGGGATCTGTGCTTCCTCAACACCCCAGTTTCAGAGACCTCATGCAGTGGCTGTCCTCCTTCCAACCATGCCCCATCTCTGTGCCTGTCAGGTGGGCAAGAAATTGGAAGTGCCTCCAGCTGTACTGCACGGTACTCTGGGTGTGCCAAGCCTGGTTACTGCCACACTCCAGGTGAAGGATGACCAGAACAAGGGCTGGCTGAATGCTCCTTTATCTGCCTCTCATCTCCTCTTCCCACTGGCTGCCAGTGAAAGCTCAGGATCTCTGTGCTCTCCAGCCTTCTCTCCAAATTGATTTAAACTCAATGAGCTCAAAGCTAGCAAAGAATCCTGGCAAACAGGCACAAATGCAAACAGATGCAATAACAGAAGTCTCATTTCTTTAGGACACCAGGTAAAAGAAAAGCCCCATAGTCAGAACAACAATTCCACAAGAAAAAGATTTTGATATTTGTAGGATGACTGCATTCCACTATTTTGCTATGTGAAATTTGGTATGCAATTTGACCACCTTACCTCCCAGAAAATCAACAAGGAATTTTAATTTTTCTCTTTCCATCTTAAACTCAAAAAAATTTCTAATTTAGACTTGTAAATGAAAGTAAGATTAATTCTTTTTATTCTTAAGGACAGAATAACCATCGCATTTGCTACAGAGAAAGTGGTCCGTATGTGGGTGAATTAAGTCCTTTGAAATCAGTGAAACAGAATTACTGTATTTTTGCCATGTTTGGACAAAGATCAGGTAAGCTGCAGCCCCACAAAAACAGAGGCACTTGAAAATAAATCTTTAGATACCCCATAATTTCAGATAACCCACAAACAGAGACAGGGAGGCTGTGGGAGAAGGAAAGCAGGCTTTGTGGGAATCATGGTAGGGGACCACTAAGACAGAAGGCTAGGTTTTTCCTTGTATATATTTGTTTATACCAAATTATACAATCATCTAATAAATATTATCAGCTGCCATTTGATTAACTGCAGTTCCTTGACCACTTCACTCTGATTCTGTTTATTGATTTCACGTGCACTGGATTAATTCCAACCTTGCCATTCAAACCAGAATTCCAGGGTACCACACTCTTACAGAACAGTCACTACAGGTTAGAAGAGGACCAATTCTCTGCAGTTCAAACTTCCCTGAAAATGACCTCAAATTGGGTTTTGCACATTTGAGATGAAGCTTAAGATAATATTCATCACACAGTAGACATGGCTTAGCGTGGAGGTTGTATACAGCAGTCAGATTTAATCTGACACATTGTTAGTGATGCTTAAAAGTGCTATGATATTTTCTGAATTTCAGAAAAGTCAAGCTTTTCTCAGCAAAGGAAGACAGGCATAACAGTCTAAGATTACCCAAATAGGTGCAGAGCAGCTTGGGTATTGGCAGCATAGCACTGGGTGCCATCTTTGCTAGATTTTTCTCACCTTCCTCTTAGTTTCTGTGTGGTTTCACTCTGTTGTGCAACCTGGACATGTTAAATGCTTCTGAAAGTGTGAATGGGCAGTGCTGATCAAAGGGTAAGGGCTCTTAGAGCCTAGTCAAGCTCTGCCTGCTCCCTTCTCTCCCCTGCCTTGCTCCATTTCCACCACAGTATTTACACACTGAAATACTTGTAGAGATATCTGCTCCTTTGTCAGTTCTTTCCTCATAATGCAACTGCTGGATGGTGAGTCACTCATTGCTGGATGCTCTCCCACTTGCCTTGTCAATGCAAAGAGCATCAGGATGGAAGGAGGCTCTCCTGCTGCTGTTTCTACTCATTTCCATGTGAGAGTCACTCCCTTCATTTTCTCTTACCCCAGTCCCATGAAAATTGTGTATAGAAACCACTGTGCTACAGGGGACAATTAATATTTTAACCAGTTATGTTCTAGTTAACTAATTAATTTTCACTATGTTCTGTGTTTAATGTTACATTACATTATCCTAGAATATGTTTTATATTTATAAAATATGTTTCTATTTTACTACAACATACAACCTACTCCAATGCCCTGAAAAGCTTATACAAATGTATGATAACAAAGAATACAGGTTTAAAATTCCAGATATGGAAATCATGATATGGAGACCATTAACTTACAATAATCATTACATCCATGTGCCTAACTTGGCAAACTATGTCACTGACTACAGTTTAATTTAAGCAAAGGAAAAAAATTGCCAAGTGCATCTGTATGGCATTTTTCAACAAGTTGAACAACTCATTTAAATTGATTTGAGACACTACAACTGTTCCCATGTAACAAGATCAGGCATATGCACGGGTGTATTTTAGCAATTAAAGAAGTGGCACACACATGCGAAGGGCTGAGAACCTCAGCACTTACACCGCCATTCCCCTCCAAAAGCAACACAAAGTCCTTGCTCAGGCTTTGAGTGAGAAAAGGCTAAAACCGATCTGGACAATGATTTCAGGTGTGTACCTCTGAGTGCCCTTTTCCATGCCCCCTCTGCCCATGGCTAATTGCCCAAACTGGGGAAAGCTTCCTGACAGTTTTCAAAAAGTCTTGTAAAAGCTGTTTGTGTTTTTCACCCAAAATGTTCCTGACAGGATTAAAATTTTTCCTCTTGGATCTACTAGACTGTTCCCTTCCCTGCAAAGGGAGCCTGCCCTCTTCATTCACCCCACTGCCAAAATACATCAGGAGTGCAGAGGGGGGGAGGAGGAGGAGACCAGCAGTGGATGAGGATTGAGTCAGGAATCTCCAAAGAACTTGGCCCATAGGTGTCCATGGGACCTGATGAGCTGCATCCAAGACTGCTCAGTGTGCTGGCTGGTGTCTCTGTACGGTCACTCTCTGTCACCTTTGAAAGGTCTTGGGGAGCAGAAGAGATCCCCAAAAACTGGAGGAGGTCAAATTTTGCACCTGTCTTCAGAAAAGACCAAAACATAACCTGGGGAACACGAGCCAGTTAGCCTAACTTTGGTCACTGGTAAAAATCACAGAGTGAGTTCTCCAGGAACACTTTTCTTCAACGGATTACATTTATCTAAACTTTAGCAAGGCTTTTGACACCATCTCCTGCGATATTCTTGCATACAAATGAGGATATTATGGTCTGGATGGGTGGATAACTGGTGTGTAAAAGCTACTTGGATGGTTGGGCTCAAAGGGTAGCAGTAAAGGGACCGTCCTGTGTCTGGAGGCCAGTAACAAGTGGAGTGCACCAGGCATACGTTCTGGGACCTGTCCAGTTTAACATCTTCATCAGTGACACCATGAGTGTGCTCTCATCAAGTTTAGACCAAATGTGGGGGTCATTCAATGAATGAAAGGGCAGGTCTGCCATCCAGAGGGACCTGGACAGGCTGAAGGAATGGGCCAACAGGAATCTCCTGAAATTCAACACAAATGAGTGCCACATACTGCACTTGGTAAAGAAGAATCCCTGGTAAGATGGTGCCCAACTGGTTGGGAAGCAGCTCTGCCAAGGTGGACCTGGGGATGTCGGTGGGTACAAGCTGGACATTATCCAGCAGTGTGTCCTGGCAGCAAAAAGTGACCAGGGGAAACCAGGGCTGTACTATTGAGAACAGGGCCAGGAGGTCAGGGCAATAACTAAACTCCTTTGCTCAGCAGTAACGAGATCAGGTCTGCAGTCCTGTGCCCAGTTTCACTCCTTTCAAATAAAAGGAAGAGGGTGATGAGCTGGGATGAGTTCAGGGAGAGCCTCCAGGCTGGCTGGGGCCTGGAGAACTTCCCTTTGAGGACGGGCTAAGGAAACTGGGCTTGTCCAGCCTGGAGAAGGGTTGGCTTTGGAAGCACCTAACAGCAGCCCACCAGCAACTATGGGAAGGTCATCAAGGAGGCAGGGCCAGGATTTTAACTCACAGAGGTGCATGGTAGGAGAATGAAAGGTAGCAGATGATGAAACAAGAGAGGTTCAGATTGAATATGTGGAAAAAGATTTTCCCCAGGAGGACAATCAGACAATGGGACTGCTCCGAGAGGCTGTGCAGTCTCTGTGCTCAGGGGTTTCAAGGGACAATTGTATCAAGCCCTGAGAAACCTGGTCTGACCCCAGAGCTGGGCCGGCGCAGGGTAGGACTAGTCATCTTCTGAGGTCCCTTCAAGTGTGAATAACTATCCTGTAACCTCATGAGCCTGTGGTAGTGGATTCTTGTTTATAGACTTCATAAACAAGGAGCCTGGTTGTAGGTGGCATCACTGAGAATAAGAAATGCAACTTTGAGCTTTTTTTGCCTTCCCTGTATTTAAATTGTCATTAAAAATGATGGATTTTATTTCAGGTTTAGTTGTGGTTGGGTTTTTTTTGTGCATCACCCAATTATATTCATGTACACGCACATCCATATATATAGAAACAGAGATTGTCTGTGCATTTTCCTCTGTGTATTTATCCACTAAATGCATGTTTTATAATCCTTAGTGTTTTGCAAGGCTACAGGGTAATCTGCTTCATTCAGTAGTTACCCTTGCTCAAGAAATGCACAACAGCCACAAATGCTCCACAGCTTGGTTGCTGGGTAAACTCTAGCTCATTTGTATTCAGCACCCTGTGTAAAAGTGATAAGAAGCCAAATACTCCTAGGAAACAGCACAAATGAAATACAGCACGCAGGAGGCGAAGTATTTATAGAAACAAAATATCAGCATTTTCCACACATTTACACAAAGCAATTTCAGTCTTTTCATAGGAAGAAAAGAACATCTCTGGCACTCATTTACTCATTTCCCTGCAGTCATATATTTTGGCCAAAAAGCACTGACTACATGGAAAACCTTCAGGTCATAGCAAATTAAAGATCAATGACAACCTAAAATAGATGCTGTCATATTTTCACTCCTAACATGTCTTTGTAATAAGAGCATTGTTTTAGTAAGTAAATAACGTGACATTTCTGCTTGAACGGGATTTTAGCCTTGTGGCTGAACCCTGTCTGCAGATCCCCAGCCTGCTATGAGGGAAGGATTTATATCTGTGTTTAACTCCTCGGGACCTCTGGATTGATTACCTGAAGCCCATTAAATACAAGACAAAGGCTACTGATCAGAAAAGCAGATGACTGTATCTCCTTTCATGTGCACCTCTGAGCTGTGGGCTCTATTCAGGATGGTGAAACCTTGCTGTGTCCAGGTGGGACACCCTATAAAGCCCTGGGGACAAGGCCCCTGCCCCAGCTAAGGGCACTGGACCAAAATGCTATAGCCATGCTCAAGGGAAGTGAGAAAAGGATTCATCCAACTTCTGTCAAACAGGCTACACTGGCAAAAGGAGAAGCAGGTCAGGGCAAGCCCCCATTGCCCACCAGTGCCTGGTGTTGCTGCACCCCCACCAAAGCCACAGAGTGCAGCACCTGTGACACTGCCTCTGCCACCCCACTGATGGAGCAGCTTACCTTCTGTCTTTGAATGAATAGGTAGGAGAACTGTTTTTAAAATGTAGGTGGTTGATTCTAGAGTCTATCGGTGATGTTTTAAGACTCTGATTGCTATGCGTCATCAGCCCTCCTGTGTCTCATATAGTCTTATGAATAGCATTAAGCCCATGCAATAGCTCTTATGGACTGGAGCAAAAATACAGTTGTTTAGTCATTCCACAGGGAAGGAATAGAATAGGTAACAATTTTTGCAGGAAACTTAGGAAATAAACACCTATGCAGCTAATTCCAAGTATTATCGGCATTTGGCTAAGATGTGAGTGAAGGCTGGGAGACACCATCAGCACTACCTTCTGCTATGATTCCTTGGCTTTAATCATCATTTCCTATTTGTGGATTTTGGGGGTAGGGACTTGGGAATGTATGAAAAATATATGATAAAATCCCATCTGAAGTGTGAATTTATCTTTTTCTTTTTGTCTTTTATTGCTGGAGTTTTCATTAGGAACACTGAGAAACAGGACAAACAAGAGGAAACATTGGAACTGTCTAATATGAAGTGAAGAAATAAAACAACATAAAAAAGCATCTGAACTTGGAAAGAGCAAAAGGACCTAAAAATGTCTTTTTGTTGCTGAAGTGTACAGTCGAGTCAAAAGTATTTTAGACAGAAATTGTCTTATCTATTAGTAGAAAAGACAATAAATTTAATGGTACTAAGTAATAATTTGCACATCTCTATTTTAACCTTTGTTCTCTTCAATCTTTACCAACATTAAATAAGCAACTAAACACGTAGTGGTCAGTACATGTCAGTGATTTACAAACAAAAAAACAAGGCTTGGACAGCACTGGAGGCTGTGCAGCAGAAGCCATGAGATGCTGTTGGTGGCTCATAGTTCAACAAGGTATTTTCTTGAACCTATTTTTGTCTGTATCTACACACACAGTGTCTGCAGGTAAAGCAAAGACATTTCAAAAGCATATTACTGCAGCACAGGTTTCTTGCTCTACAGGACACCAGCCTGCAAAGCTTCAAATCTGTTCCCATCTGGCAGAGGAGTGAAAATATGTACCAGCTCTAGACAAGCCTGATGAAATGGAATAAACTGGAGGGAAAAAGGATGCAGTTATAAAATGTGTAAAAAGCTTATCCTGAGGCAGCTGCAAAGCAGTGAATCTAAGACTTTCTGGCCAAAAATGTGGAAGCTTTGCAAGTTACTGTGTTTAGGAGAAATTCATGCAATGCTGTTTCTTACAAAATTTCTGAGCCTGTTCCTTTGGGCGTTGGAGGGATTAAGAAAACAAAGACAGTTTCTGTGCTTCTAGCAAGTCTTTTCCAGACAGCCTATTTCCAAGGCTGCCTCTCTGGTCTTTTTCTCAGGAGCACACTTATTTAGGGTAGGTCTGACTTTCTGCTCAGTTCTATGTTTTACTCTTCCCTTACATCTATAATCAAGGATCAGAAAAGTTCCTTTCCCCAGATGATTCAGTTTCTTCGGTGAATTTACCTATGTCATATATATTGTGTCTGGTGCTGATACTGAGGGAAAGGCAGTTGCCTCACTAATTTCTATAACAGAGCCAGATTAGTATGGAACCTATCAGAGACTAAGATGTATATTCATGCTGAGGACATTTGTTTCACCCTTCAAGACAGTTATTGATTTATTGAGGTCTTTAAAATTAATGTGGATGCTCTGTTATGTTTTGGATCATATGGCTAAACTGATTCGGTTTCTCCAGGGCTGTAACAAGGATGTCAATGGTTCCCAACGTGTACCCAAACAATATCTCTTTTCATCATATCAGATTTCTATTTCCTGTGCTAGGATCCTTTCCTACTTTTCAATACTCATAAATCACATTCTAGCAACAAAATAATTCCTTTTATTGTGAAGTCTCCTACATGGTCAGCAAGATCTTATCTAGAGCAATGCACACATTAGAAGCTACGGTTTAGGAGTTGTACTTTTCAGTTAAGGAAAAAAAAAACCAGGCTCAGAAAGTAAGCTAATACCTCTCTGGATGTAATCTAGGTGCAGAGCACTGAAACCTCAGTAAAGTATCAGATGAGCCTTGAAGCCCACATGAGGGAGGGCACAACACACTTCCTTCTCACAGGTAGGAGGATGGATCAGTAACAACAAACAACTTAGGGCAGGCTGGAGGGGAAAAAAACCCCAACAATATGAAGGTGCAAGATTAAGGCAAAACTTCCTGTGCCTTGTCTGAAATCAAACAGGCTGCGTAGCTTGGGAATTTGGGCGTCACCTATAGAACAAGATTTTCAATAGTGAGGTGGCCTCCTCTCAACAGCTTGACTGTTGCCCAACTCTAGTGCATCCTGAGTTCAAAACGCCCGTGCCCAAAACTGCCCAAGACTTAGGGTTCCAGATTAGGCATGCCTGAATTCAAAAGAGATGCAGAAACAGGACGTTTATTTGTCTCTGTTCCCATGAAAGCCTTGAACCACTGTATTTTCCTAAAGCACCTTAACATAACAAGGGATCAAGGCCTTCATGAAATGCAATTATGCAGTTCCAGCCACTATTTTAAAAATATCATTATAAGCAGCACCTTCCAGCCTCACACAACAGCTTTCTGATCATCATTCATTAAGGAAATGACAAATCTATTCTCAGTGTTGCCCCAGGGAATTCTCTAAGCCTTGAGGGAAGGCTCTAAGCCTGAGGCTTAGAGTCTACTCTTTCCTCTGGAGAAGGAGAGATGTACTTCATCCTTCCAGGTGTGCCAAACAGAAAGAAAGAATCCCCATAACATTCATTAAGCTAAGCAGAAGGAACAAATAAGCTGTGGCCTCATAACCCAGGAAGGAAAGGGCAGTGCTCCAAGGATGCTGCTGCTCTCCAAGTGAGTGGTGTAGGTGTCCCAGCTGAGGCCCATCTGGGGAGCTCCCATGGCTGCCCACACCTCCAAGTGGAGCACTCAAGCCACGTTATAGGGCTCAGAGTAACCATACTTTCTTTCTAGGTCAAAAGGACTTTAGGCAGCTTCCTTATATACACTCACAGGGCCATGTATGCCATTCAAAGGGGTCACAGAGAGCAGCATTGCAGGAGAGACTTGGGGGTGATGGTTGATGAAAAACTCACTATGATCCAGCAATATGCGTTGGCAGCCCAGAAAGCCAAGCAAAGCCTAGGCTGCATCAGAAAGGGTTTGGCCAGCAGGTCAAAGGAGTGATTCTCCCCTTCTACTCTGCTCTTGTGAGACCCCACTTGGAGTATGGCGGCCAGTTCTGGTGTCCCCAACATAAGAAGAGCACGGAACTGTTGGAGCAAGACCAGAGGAGGGCCATGAAGTTGATAAGAGGATTGGTCCACCTCTGACAGGCTGAGAAAGTTGGGGCTGTTCAGCCTGGAGAAGAGAATGTCACATGGAGACCCCATAACAACCTTCCAGTACCTGAAGGGAGCCTACAGGGAAGCCAGAGAGGAATTCTTTGTCAGGAACTGTAGTGATAGTAATGGGAACAAATTGAAATTCAATTAGGAAGAAATTTTTTACTGTGTGGGTGATGAGTCACTGGAACACGTTGTCCAGGGACGCTGTGGATGCCCCAACCCTGGCAGTGTTCAAAGCCAGGTTGGATAAGGCCTTGAGCAACCTGGTCTAGCAGGAGGTGTACTTGTCCATGGTAGGGGGTATTGGGACTAGATGCTCTTTAAGATCCATTCCAACTCCTTAACATTAAAATTCCATGATTCGAAGTACTCATGTCTTTGTTTCTGACCATTAGGAATCAAGCCTCTGGAGCAGCAGTCTCTTACAAAAAGTGTTCTGGCCTAGACATACTCTCTAACAGGAATCAAGAGGGAGCTGAGGGACGTGGACTGGCCATACTGTACTGCAGGTGTGTTGGAATTGGCAGCTTTCCTTCTCTTACAGGTTATGCCCTGCTCCAGACCCAGGCTCTCAGAAGGACCCCAATCAGCATAAGCTCAGCGTTAAGTTTATTGTTTTTTATAGACAGCACTGGGAAAAAAAAAAGAGGCTTACCAAAGCTGTCACAAATGCAGATATGTACCCTGAGTATCACAGCTACGAAAGGAGGTCTGTTGGTCTCTGATGTGGACGCTTGGCTCATGTGATCCCTCTGGTCCAGCAGTCACCAGCACTTCTCAGCTCCTACACAGGGCTCAGGACAACACAAGGTGCAAGGCTGACAGCTGGATAGTGACGAGCCTGACTCTCCCATGCAGATCTAATGTTATGACTTCCATCAGGAGATTCATCACTACAGTATCTGCTAGCTGTAGTTACAGGATATTGACCTGAACCAGACAGTCACTGAAAACAGAAAACACCTATCAGTTTGAGTTGTGAATCAAAGAGCTAAAAGAATATCCTTGTTTAAGATAAAAGACCGAAATCACCAGTTATCCTACGCCATTTGACAAACTTTGCTTTATATTTATGACTTTTCCTTTCTTTAAATTTTTGCTTCTGTTTTCAAAAGCAGAATTTCATAAAAGTTCTATTAAAGATGAGTTTGAGTGAAAAGGGTTCATTTTCATTTTGAAGCAATGTTAAGACTAATTTCCAGAAATAATGGAAATATATGGTAATGATAAAAGAACTTTGAATGAAGACAAAGGTAAGCTCTTCGGGAGTGCAGCCAAAGTTCTGGGCGTGGGAATCACGTTCCCAGAAGTTCCTGCTTGACAGCTGGCTGCAACCGACTGGAGCACGGGGAAAACCCAAAGACTAGCGCGCCAGAGCAATTAAAGGTCATAGCAGCAAAGAAGGAATATAAAAATATGAGATTAATCTGTTGGGAATTGTATATTTATCAACAAAAGGCTTTGAGGAAGATCTGCCAGGAAGATGAGGCAGGCAGGGGAATTTGCTTGAGAAACAAATAGGAAGAATTTTGCATTTAATTTGGAATGAATAGCACCACTTATGGGTGACCATTTTAGGTGGAAAATGCTGGCCTATTCCCAAGTACACTTATGCAGATAAAGGAGAAAAGCAACTGCTACTATGATGTTTGTTTTTATAATGGTCACTTGAAATATTTATGAAGATGGGAATCTTACTTGCACTTCTTGTGACAAACATTCCCAAAAATGCCCTAAGTACTCAAAAAATACGTAAGTTTGAGCTTAACAAGACATGATTGGGCCAGCATTATATCTGACCTCATTTCAATTAAAATAAGAGAAAATCCACAGGAAACCCTTTCCCATGTCTCTCACACTTATTAGTATTTAAAAATACGTGCAAACCCTTCCATATGCACTAACAAGCAGCAGAGTGAAAAAGACTACTACAAGACAAATATCTGTAATAAAGGATGTGGTGCCTTCTCTCCAAGCTGTCTAATCAATCAAAATGTATTTTGCTCTGCATATTTGCCTATTAAATTTGCTGACCTGTGTGAGAAAACCTTACAAATATTGGCCGTCTTGTGCTTTTCGGGAAAGAAGGTTCCAAGTAAGAAGCCATCCATCACAGCTTCGGCACTCTTGTTTAGAAATAAGCCAGGACTTCTTGGGTTATTCTTGGGGCCCTCAATCACCACTTATCATTGTTATAGGAGTGGTTATGGGATGGGCACTCACAGTAAAGGGGGTTTCTATTCTGGCATATGTGACTTGGGCATAGTGCAATACAGGTGCTGCCCTAGGAAGCCCACAATGTGGATGCATTAATTTGTCTATTCCCTGATTCGCTGTGCCCATAATCTTTTATTTTCTCTTTTATTGCTAGCCTGTTAGCTAGAAACCTCTACTCACAGGAGCCAGAATTGTGTGGAGTTCAGACAGGTTAAACAGGACTGGGAAAAACCTGTGTGGAGAGGCTTGATTGAGGTCCCTCAGGAGCTGCAGTGGATGCCCAGGCTGGTGCCAAGTATCAGCTTGTGGGGACTGGGGGAGGCCTGTGCAAGAAAAGGTCGAGGCAGTAAGTGGTTTGGAAACTTCTCTTTGTTCAAGAAACCTGTCCTGGCTAAAAGAAACATACATTGGTAGAGAGAATGTGTGAGAAGAACCACTCTTTGTCTTCCCCTCAGAGCTGTTTTTTGCTGAACTAGATAAGACAAATAACTCTTATCTGAGAAGAAGCAAAGAAGAATTGCTTTGCTCACCAGTGGGGGAAGGGAAGAGGAGGAGGGAAAGGGAACAGCTCAGAAGACAGCTCTGTGCGTGCCTAAAGCCCTCCAATACATATAGCCAAGAAGACCTGGGGCCTGTGTGTGTGTTTCTGGCCACCCAGCTGTGAGTTCTGGCAGCTGTGCAGTGTTCCCAAAGTAAACTTCCTTCCTTGCTTGAAAGTCCATGGCTTAGCCTTCTGATTACCTGTGTGAACACTGGAGCTTGCAAGCCAGAGCCTCAGCTTTCCCGAAGTTCATCCACTGTCAGCAGCTGGTGGGATCAGGCCCTGCTCCTGCAAGCTCTGTTAACATATAACCGGATTTGTTCAATGGCATTCCCAAACAGCAGTGTTTTATCTCTTGCCTCAGTTATCCTCAGTGCATTCGACAGCTGGTTAAATGACAGATGGAGGCAAGAGTGACCAGTCCTGCTGGCGCCTGCCTGTGCTCAGCCCAGCAGTGCTCAGTAACCTGCTGTGCTGCCACCCTTGCTTGGACACGAGCTGGCCTGAGAAAGGGCACAGTTCACACCTCTGGCTGCCCCATGTGCATATTACTTAGAAGGAAAAGTGGCTTAATATTTTATGTTTGACATTTCTGAATGCAGTTGTTAGTTCTAATAACTATTATACTATATAACTACATGTATAGCTATAACTAATACAGCCATAATATAAATTAATAAAACTGTATTATTATCTGGATTTTGCAGAAGTCTTGGAAATGTACTTGTGTACTGAAAGCATTCATGTGAAATCAAAAGGGGAATTTTGTGTAGCTACAGATTAGTTTGGCTTAGATGACCAGGATTTATGGCACCTCTATTTTAATAACTCAAACTACTCTCTTAGTAGTTTTGTTTTTTTGTTTAATAAGTCTTGGAAATGACTGGTTTTGGTAATTTTTGCCTTTAATTTTAAGTATTTTTGTATGCTTTCTATTTATTTTATTGTTGAGGCTTTGCAGTAAAATTGAAAGCAAAGTTCAGCAACAGCCTAAGTTTGGACAAAAATTATAACCTTATTGGAAAACAAACCAAATCTCTGTATATACATGCGGCATATGATGCTGCTGTTCTGCACTCTGTTAAAATTAAAAGCTCTATGCTGAAGTAGAACTAGAAAGACAACTAATGTTTCAAACTAACTGATAGCACTGAAATTTTTGCTCACAAAATCTCATTTTAGAGACCTTGCTTTCTGGAAAGGTGAAAGTAACAGCTTGGGAAAAAAAATTTTTATAATATGACCTGACTTCCATCGCATGTGGATAAGTTATTTGCTTAATTTTAAGCAAATAGTATTAAACTTTACTAAAACAATAGACCTCAAGTGTAGGATGTGCAGCATGCAAGAGACCATGTAACTACCACTGCTGAGATACTTCAAAGACTGAAGAAAAATATCTGTTGATAGTCCTGAAAACTTGCATTTTCTGCAGTGTGTATTCAGAAAACTGAGAGCTACAGAAACGACGAAGGCTCAGTGTCACTTCCCTGCTATTCCACTGTACCTCTGGAAGGAAATCATAGGCCTTTGTATTTTCCAAGCTCCTTTTATCTTAGGCCCTTTGAAATTAGCAAAGGAGCCACCTAGTCAAAACCAGCAAAAAAGTGGGAGCTGCTGATTTTACTCCCATATATGCCATAATGTGGTAGTGGGTCTTGTGAATCCTATAGCAAACCTTATTCAGGCAAAAATATATCTATTCCTGTTTAAGTAGAAAACAGTTAAAAATGAAGATTTGAAGCAATCTGCATGTGAAAAAGAGAGATGCAAGGACAGGTACAGTATGTGTCCTGAGCTACCTGTCCAGGACACCTCACTTTTACCTGTTACTTTGGGCTTCTGGGCAGAGTCAAAGGGCATAACCAGCATGAACCATCACAACTACACGAAAGGCAATCTGTCCTCAGAGGTGATCTTGCTGTCATTACTTTCATACCTATGAAACAGGAAGGATACTTAATCACCTCCATCTCATAGACTGATGGAAAAATCCATGCTTTCCATTTCAGGCAAAAATAAAAAATATACACAAGTGTTGTACAACCAAGATCATAAAACAAAGAACTAAACTGAATTTTTAAATTAAAATATTTGGAGGTTTATTGGTACATGCAAAGGTTTCTCTGAGATCCACTTTTCTCCATGGTGTGCCAGCTCCTAGTTTCTGCTGGTGTTTTTGGAAGGCCTTGAAGCAAGTCCCTCATGATGTATGTGCTCTTAGTATGGCCCAGTGACATGATCAATCTTCTGAGTCACTGTCATCCCCTGCACTTTCATGACACAATGCTTACACTGCTATATTTTACTGAGGAAGTGAGGTCACCCAAGACCTACAGACTCCTAAATACAAATGCCTGTTAATGAAGACTAAGACAAAAAAGCAGGAGCAACCCCAACATGACTGGAGAGCAAAGCAGGCTGCACAGTCTGCCACACAGGACACGCGACCAGGATGTATTTGTGCATGGGGCCATGTAGCAAGACCCAAAGCACAGGATTTCTGCCAAGGAAATCTGTTTCTCTCCATCCAGCACAGGGGTGAGGAAGAAAGAAAGGAGCTGCAGCACTGCCCTGTACCTGAAAATAACATCAGCACTGCTGTGGAGGAACAACAAAACTGGGGCAAACAGTGGGGAGGGGAAAGTTGAAGGCACCATATCATTCAATAAACTCATGCCTGACCAATATAAAACCAAAAGCAAATACAAAACCCTTGTAGGCCTGCCTGCACAAAGGACTGGGTAAGGCCTAAAGTAGGACTAGTCCCTTCACAAGCTCCTACAGTTTCTCTACTCCCCACTGAGTTTAAGAACCATATAAACCTTCCCCAAGCGATTACAATCAGCACTTCATGGACACCAGTTGCAGCCATGGCACTGCCAGCCATGGTCACATTGGCCCAAGAGGCAGCACCACCTGTGTCTCCTCCTCCAACAGACCCTACCTCTACCAAAGGTGGGACATAGCAGCAGGTGGGATGAAGCAGAAAGTGGCATGAAGCAAAGGTGGCATGAAGCAGAAGGTGGGATGCAGCTGCAAAAATACAAAGCAGCAGTATGCAGAAAACCAAACCCTTAAGGTAAAAAGCAGAAGGAGAACACACAGCCACTGTAAGAAAAGAGGCAGGGGATAACAGCAACCTGGTAAACTAAAAAAGGAGGAATCACAGAATGAATAAGGCTGAAAGGGACCACAGTGGATCATCTGGTTCGACCTCCCTGTTCATGCACGGTCAGCCCAGAGCACATGGCACAGGATTGCATCCAGCTGGTTCTTGAATATCTCCAGTGAGGGAGACTCCACAACCTCTCTGGGCAATCTGTTCCATGCACAGTCACCTGCACAATAAAGAAGTTCTTCCT
>JAWWEE010000122.1:55707422-55759114 GCA_035221455.1 Xenops minutus | reverse complement strand
TGGTCCATTGTTCTTGGGGAATGAATAGAGGGGGTAGAATACATAGCTTTTATCACTCCCACCCAGTGATAAATGGTACCTCCTGCTGAACTAGGACATAAGGTCAGTGGAGAAAAAGGAGGAGGAGGAGGTACTCCAGATGCTGGAGCTGAGATTTCCCTGCAGACCGGGGTCAAGACCACAGTGAGGCAGCTGTGCTTTTGCAGTCTGTGGAGGACCAGGTGGATACAGAGATTCACCTGCAGCCCATGAAGGAGACCCTTCCGAGAGCGGATGGATGGCCAAGAAAAGTCTGTGAACCCACAGGAAGCCGATGCTGGAGCAGTGTCCTGGTAGGCACCTGCAGACCCATGGAGAGAGGAGTCCACACTGAAGCAGGTTTCCTGGTAGAACTTGTGGCCCTGTGGAGGACTCACACTGAAGAGTTTGTCCCGTGGAAGAGCAACCCATGTTGCAGCAGTTTGTGGAGAACTGTTGCCTGTGGGATGGATTCATGTTGGAGAATTTCATGGAGGACTGTCTCCTGTGGGATAGACCCCACACTAGAACAGGGGAAGTTCATCCTGAGCAGCAGCAGAAATAACCTGTGATGAACTCACCATAACCCCCATTCTCAATCTCTCTGTCCCACTGAGAGGGAGGGGTGGGGGGAAGGTGTTTTTAAGATTTATTTTGCTTCTCATTATCCTGATTTGACTTTGTTAGTAATAAATTCAATTAATATCTCGAAGTTGAGTCTGTTTTGATGGTAATCAGTGAGTGATCTCTCCCTGTCCTTATCTCAACCCATAATCCCTTTGTTATATTTTCACTCCTCTCTCCAGTTGCAGAGGGGAGTGATAGAGTGACTTTGGTGGGTGTCTGGCATCCAGACAGGGTCATCCCATTACAGACACTTAATGTCCTACAATAGTCCTTCAAAACACTCTGCATCAGAACTTGTGTAAGTGTAGGCAAGGGGAATTGAACAACCTCCATGACTAAAACAATATTGTATTAGGGTCTGCCAACTTTATTTTCAATGCTTTATGAAGATCAGGGAAAGCCTAATCCACTGGATTACACAGAAGGACAGGTTATAAATAATAAGTGTTGCATTTTGGAACATTGACTCATTTAAAACTGGAATATAAGAACATAAGGCTGTACGCACTCCACATCATAATTGTTTTGTATGTTAACTTCAGTGATTTCTTTTCATGTTGTCCAACTTACAGTATGTTTTATGCTATCCCTCTGACAACTTTGACTAAATGCTTCCCCATCCCCAGAGTTCTGTGAGAAAGAGCAGCAAAAATTGAAACAAAACCCCACCTCTTTGAAATGCCAGTGCGGTACTGATGTGAGGTCTTGTAGTATCAGCAGCAAGTCAGTGCCCTGGCTTCTTACTTTCTTCGAAGAAGAAGGAAGAAACAAGAGAAATATCTCTCAGATTAATATCTCAGGAGTATTTAATTTCATGGATCACCAGCCTACCTTAGGGTCAGTCCAAATTAACCCTAATTTAGAAGGGCACAATCGAAGGCTGGAGCAGGAAAAAAAATTTCCAGAGAGAAGCAATGCAGAAAGTTGAGATTCCACCCCTGTAAGATCATAGAATCACAAAGAACTCTAAGATCGAGTCCAACTATTAACCAATAACTCCCAAGACACCACTAAACCATATCCCTAAGTGCCACATTTGCACACCTTTTAAATACCCCCAGGGATAGTGACTCAACCACTTTCTTGTGCAGCCTATCCCAATGCTTGGCAACCCTTTTGGTGAAGATATTTTTCTTAATATCCAATCTAATCATCCCCTGGAGCAATAAGAGACCATTTCCTCTCATCCTAAATATAACATAGATTCAAATTCTCTTAGTGATCCCTTGCATCCCTCTTACTGTAAGAGGTTCACTACACTAGCTAAACAGCTGCTGCCTTCTGACAATGGAGAAAAAAAGTTGAACTTTTTTCTTTTTTAATGAAAGGGATCTACAATAAGAAAAAGTCGTGTGTAAAATCTGTATCTTCTTGGGAGAAAAAAAAAATCACATAGCTCTGATGCTTAGATTAAAAACAAGTAGTTTTACCTTTATACACAACACTTGCAATCTGCAGCTGTTCTCAAAAGACAGGAAGACTTAATATATAAACAAGTAAGGCTGTTGGCTTTGTTCTCTTCTATTCTTATAAAGGACATATACTTTACGTCTCACAGTGTTACATCAGGGTGCTGTCCTTGAATCAAGACTTTCTCCTTTTGGCATTTGAGAGGGAGGGAAAGGAGGAAAAGTATTAATATCTTGCTTTTACTTTGAAAAGAATCTTTCATACTTCTAAGATTCAGAATGCTAAGTATCATCTCACATTTTACAGATGGGAAAGTAACTAGATGAAAAATAAGTGCTTTACATTCAGATCTTACAATGATGGTTAATCTTACAATTGCTCCTTCTTTTTCAGTAGCTGGTACATGTCACCTCTCTATAGTTCAGTTTCTCAGGACCTAGGAATCAAGTGGGATAAGAGCTGCAACAATATATCAGTATTTGTCTGGCCTCAGTCACAATGTTAGCTTCCAGCTCTGTCACAACTAATGGCAGAGTTGATTTTACCATCTACAGCTTGAGATTCCATGGCAACAATTATTTTAGAATGGCTCTGGGACAGAGGTTAGGCTACAGAACTCTTTATGCCCCATCACTGAAAGTGTTTGAGGACAGGCTGGATGGGGCTCTGAGCAACTTCTTGTAGTGGAAGGTGTCCTTGCCCATGGCAGGGGGGTTGGAATGAGATGATCTTTTAAGTCCCTTCCAACTCATTCTATTCTATGATTTTATGATTGTTCAAGCTTGGCTTTCTTGATGATTTCAACATTGGGAAACGTATAGTGGATCATGGAAGCCCATGCTGGGAATCATGTTGCCTCTGCGTACAGGAGTCTGAGTGTGTGCTAAAAGCATAGTCCCTGTAAATGTGCATATAGCCAGTACCACAAATGTGCAGGTATGTTGATCCCTTAAGGCTGCCATCATCCTGCACTTCAGAGAAGCTCCATCATGTTATTCTTCAGTACTTCAGCCTCAGCCAAAGAACCAGATTATAAACTTGCAGCCAGCATCAGATTTCCACTGTGGCTATTTACACACAAGTTTGTCTGGAACAAAGCTCAGCAGGCGAGAATCCTAAGAAATACTCATCTTCAGGAACAGGACAGAATCAATTAAAATAAAAGTTACCTAATTCAACATTTATTAATAATGAACCATTACCCTATCTGTCTTTACCATCCTATTTTCTTACTGCTTAAACGATGAAATCGCAGTAAAGGTCTAAAAATCTACTTTTGTACTGTAAGGCTGACTGTGTTATTGGTAGTTTCACATCCAGAGCCCTAAGAGTGTTATATGTTTTAGATCTCTCTATACATATGCTTTCTGCTTGTGAGAGATGTCATTGGCAGGAAGTCAAACATACCACTTACTTCTTCTGGTGCCAATTATAATACAACATGGTTTCCATTGTTCTATTTGCATTTCTGGAAGGTTGGCGTTTTAATAGCAACCCCTGAATATCATATGCAAACTCTCAGAGATTGACTTCACTTATTACACCTTATTGTAGTTATCTACCTTCACTTCACCTCTCCTTTGACTGTTTTAAACAATGCCTTTTGTCACCCTCCCATTTCTGTAGTCCGGTGAATATACATAGCAGGTATTCTGCATGTGCAGATGATGTCTTCCCTGGAAAATGCAATATGATGTACTCCCACTGCCCTGTACTAAAAGGCAAAATGTTCTTAACAGATTTCCAAAATCCATAACAGTAATATATGAAAAATAACCTGAAAAATAAACCTGCAAGATGATATAGGGCCATATTGCCCATTTACCTTTCTCTCCTGTGTTTCATATGAGGCAGTGATACTCTTTCTTCTAATTAAGACAACTAGGCAGAATATAATCTATCCTATAAAGGATATTTGCATGTTTTACAACAGGACAAATGGGCAATGCATTTTTCTTTACAGAAATTAATATTCTTCATTGTAAACAATATAATCCATCATGTTTGGCCTATGTAGTGAAGTGAATATCCTGATAACTATAATGAAAGCTTACTGAAAGTACAGTGACCATCTGCATCTCTCTGTTGGGCTTTAAAGGCCAGTTCTCCCTTCTAAAGATTTATAATACAAAGGGCAATGCACTAATTAGTACTGTAAATTAGTGTTGCCATGAGGTTAAAAAAAAAAAAAAGTAACAGCCCCTGCAGTATTTCAATTAATGTTATTTTTAATTGCTTGTATTAGCATTTGAGAACAAGATTGATTAGCTTTTGACTGTCAAAGAAACAGAACTTGAAGCTCTTAAATAGTGAAATGGAAGTTGTTAATTATACTTAAAAATCCATAGATACTGTACATGGTAATCTGGAAGGTCATCTGAGTACTAAAGAGGGTATGTTTCTGTTCTGTTTAAATAAAAATTAAAAATGTTTGCATAGAGCCACATGTATTTCTCATGCTCTCTACTAATTGATCATGCAAATTAACATCTCCAAAATCACTCTAAAAACAAAACAGCTTTAATAGTGCATCTGTTTATAGAAAGTAATTTTAGAAGTTGTTTAACTTTAAAGTGATTAGTTAATTCTCAATTTGTGATTAAAGTGGCAAGACCTGAAATCTCTCCTAAAGCTGTTGTGAGTTTTCCTCTGTAAACTATTCAGCAAATAGCAGCTATTTGCTATGTCTCAAAGATTAGCTCCGAGAGGACTTGTGCTACTTCATCCCCGAGTTTAAGGTCCTACCTGAAGCAGTTTTAGAGACTTCAGAACAGGACCCAGAAAAGCCAGCAAACTCAGCAGACATCTTCCAGTAGCAAGCTGATAAAGATCCTGAGGTGAGCTATGCTGTGTAGCACCTTACAGAGATGCTTGTGTCCAACAAGGTAGCCACAGTCAGCTAATATTTCCAGACTACATATGTAGTTGTTGTTTAAAAGATTAAGTAATGGAGAACTAAATAATTCTTCATTATTTAACAGGCCCTGTTAGAGGAACAATTGGGGAAGAAGAGTACCTGATTTCATGTCCTTCTTCAACTTGAAAGAATTTAAATACTTCACCCATCTCACAGAGTTATATATTAACAACCAGACCACTAAGGAGCATGATGGATGGAAAGACAAAAGTTTTGTCTTCTAACCAGGCCACTGCAGCTGTTTTGGTTAACAGTTAGGCTTGATAATCTTAGAGGTCTTTTCCAACCTTAATGATTCTATGATTCTATTCTATCAAAACATGAATTATCAAGTAAACCTAACTATTTAGTCCTATTAATTCTGTAGCTCCTGAGTCCCGACTGCATTTGGGAAAAAAAGAGGTATATAATTTTTGTCTGTAGTCCTTAAGCACTTGCTTAAGGGCTCCATAGTTAATGGAGCAGAATTGCAGTTGATGTACAAGGTTAGCTCTTGATGAAGTGCATGAAGAGGTCTGCTTCCTTAGTGACACTTGGGTGTGTGATTAAAAGCTTTGCTGAACTGGAATCTTCACCCCATATTGCAAATGGAGTGAAGAATGTAATTCCATGTTTGTTTTATCAGCAGCTGGACTGGGCTAAGAAAGTGCTCTGTCCTTGGAGTCTTGTCCCCACTGCTCACTTGGCTCATCAGACACATACTTTGTTGAACAGGATTATCTTAGCCACTCCTTTTCCCCCCCCCCAGGCCAATTATTTGTCAGCTGGATTATCACAGGTGGAGGATTGTAATAATCAACCTATGGATATAACAGGCATACCATGTCAGCTTCTGCTTTGAAAGCCAGTGGAACTTGTTACCTTTGGTACCTTGGTCCCTTTGCTGCATTAAGTCTCTGACATAAGTTTGCTGAGACATCATCTGACTGTAGATTCCTGTTGGCCTTAAACACAGGACATGTACCAGAAAGAACTGCTGGGATGTACATCAGGTATGCAATGAGAAACTTCAGTGGCTATCAAAATTTGTGGCACTTAGGAAACTCATGTCTGTAGCTTAGGTAGAAGCCAAGTCTGGGTGGTACTTCAGATCCTTTTAAGTCCCCTCTTTTATATATCTTGACTATAACACAAGGAGGACCTGCTCCTACCACTACAGTAGCAAAGAGTATAAATGCTACCTTGGTCACAAAGACCACAGTACCAATTGACAACATTGTTCCGACTTCCACGTGCTTCCTCTTTTTCTTGCCATTTGACTCACATCCTGTTACCAACCCCATTATTCAGCTCATACACTTAGAGAAAAAAAGTATTGCAGATTGTAAATGATTATATACTAGCTATTCTACAATAATTGTAATATGAGGGAACTGATGCCTAGCTTCTTACAGCTTTACATCTTTCAACTAGATAATATTAAGAAGTGAAGGATGTAAAAGAAAGGGAGATTAAGATAAACGAAAATGAAATTTAAAATGAGATATAAATAAAAATGAAATCTGATATTTTTCACTGTTAGGAAAGCAAAACAAAACCACATTTTCACTGAAAATTTCCATTTTGGAAAAGGGTTTTTCAGCTGAAAAAGCTTTCACGGAAAAAAAAAAATTCAGCTACATGTGTCAAAACAGTGTGTCAACTCATCAGAGGACCAGGATTTTTTTTTTAGAGGCAATTAGAAGGTATATTTTAGAGCTAATTTGACTATCTAATGAGAATATCACAAATGAAGTGATTCAAGATAGCTCAAGTACTAGTGATCACAGTTTGTCAAGGTCAAAAGTATCAGTTATTAATATTTAAATATATATATTTAAGTGGGCAAATAGTTTATTCACAGTTAATGCTTTAAAAAAAGCTACAGTGTAGTGACCAACAAGACATTATATCAATCTTGTCTAACCTGCTGTTGAATTTCTAACTGCAATACACATGTCAAAGAGAACACTAAATTTAATTCCTGGACAAACAGATGATAAATCAAAGTAAATGGAATTAATAGTGCCTGACTACTCATGATATACTTCACCTGTAGTATATTCAGCAGTGATCACTATACTTTAGGATATAATTGATCATCATGGCTTATAATACAGAGTCTGAAGTACAATAAACCTTGGAGAAAAACATTAAAGAGAGAGAGAGTAAAAACAGTACTTTATTTTTAATATTTGCATAAAACCCTTGAGGTTTAAGGAAATCACTGTGTCTAGCATTTTTAGGAATCTTCAAATAGTGAATTGTGTGGCTGGTGTAAACACATTCTGCTGATCGAGGAAAAGATTTTTTAATTTCTTTTTTTCCTATAGGGCTATGACTTTCTGGGAATGTGGTATTAAGTGTGCTTGAAAAAATAGGTTTTTTTTTTAAAAAAAACATGCTTCCCACTGTGGCTTCTTTAGCTTGACTTATTTGTGTTATAACAGTGTTGTATCATGATTTTTGGCTGAAAAGGAGGAAATACAAAATCTTTTCTTTCATTTAAAATGGCTCTAGGTATACACAATCTGTTTCTTCTTAACCTGACATATAAATCAGCTTAGAACAATCTAATGTTGAGAAATGCTGCAAATTTACAAATAGAAATTGCAAAAGGATGGATAATTGGTACATCATACTTGAAGTCTTAAAATACAGTTAGAGACTGGGTTCCTGAAGTCTTAACAAAATTCATGTTACTTATTTATAAATATTTTTGACTCAAACGATGCCTGTTGAGGGATCAATAAGTTATTTCCTAATTTTTTATGTCTTTGAGGAAATTCAGTTAACATCTGTGTCTTACTTTATCTGTTTGTGTAATGGGAAAATGTCTACCTACTCATATGTATAAACAAAATCTATTTCTCAATGGCCTTCACTTAATATCTAAGTACCAACTTACTCTTTTACAAGAGCACAGAATCAGAGTGTGAGGCCATTAGTTACAGTGCTAAACATTTTTTCTGCTTTCTCTTCATGAAAATTAAAGATATAAAAATACTTGCTCAGGCTAGACTTAAAGATTAGTTCCTAAAGGGCTTTCTAAACTCATTTCTCTGTTAGGAGAGATGGTCCGGCAGTTAAGGATGTGATTGACTTTTTGATCACTGAAACTTTGATATGTACAAAGCTCTAATTTTGCAGACATTACTTCTTTCTGGCTAGTAAGTAAGAGATGATCTTCTCTTCGTTGGCTACCCCACTAAGTCCAAGGATTGCAGTATGGCTATGTGGGTTCTTTTAGTTGCAGAAAGAATGACAAACACCTAAGGAAGGAGAGGAATCTTACCTCAGCATCTGTGAAACTACGGAAGGAAGGTGACAGAGAAAGAGGGAACTCTTACCTCTTTTACAAATGAAACAGAAGTCACACCTTTCCTTTAGAATTATTTTGGTGATGATTTCTGTCCAACAGTGTTGGAAGAGCATGACATCGCTCTGCTGAAAAGCTGTTACTTCCAGAGTTTGCCGTGACAACTGGAAGAATGCTGTTCTAAAGAATTAACATCTCACAAGTTCTACTGTACATACAGAGCATGTAGCTAGTCGGACATGAGGAAGATCTCTGATGAAAATTACTGCTAGGAGAATTAGGAGCTAGGAGCTCACTCTAGGAATCCAGTCACAGGTCTTTTCATGCGGCAGGTTTCACATAACTTTGTAAACTAGTGTCAGACAGAAATGAAAACATGGGGGTTTTTTTACCACTACACTGGAAATAAATGGGTCTGTGATGGGAACTCTACATTATATTTCCAGTTTTCTTGTAAGTGTATTCTTATGACATACAGTTATCATTTTAATGGAACATGAATTGATTTGCTCGCACTATAGAAAAGAGTGAGAGTACAGGTTTGAGAATGATGTTTCTTGCAATTCCATTTTTTCAATACAATGGTTAACTGAAACACTTCTAAATCATCCAAGTTTTGATAAACCATTCTCATAAAATCTTTCCTAATGTCAGTATTTACCTTATTGTGCTCAAATTTCATTTAACCCTCTTAGGACTGTATTGAAAGACAAAGGTGCACTTGTCCGAAGACACTGAAATCACAATCAGCAAAATATGAATCCATTTTTAAACTTTTTTCACATTAGGCGTTTGCTACAGTATCATGCTATGAAGGACCTGGGCAGCAGTACTGGCTTATTCTGTATAAGTAATTCCTGCTGAACCAAAAGCATGTTATATACCCTGTAAGATAAGTCTTGGTAAGTCTAATGAAAACATATCCATGAGCCATTCTTCCAGAAATGACATGATTCTGTTAGAAAGGATATGTCATCAAGGCAAAAAAGACTGTTAGATCCAATGCACACATTAAAATAGCATGGCCACAGAAAAAAATATCTAGATAGAAGATTTTATGGCAAGAATGCATGATAATAGCCTTCTTCAGGCAACAAAGGATATAGGATTCTGTTAGTGAAGTTTGCAAAGCTTCCTTAGTAAACTTCCATGTTAGCAGTAAATTCTGGGTTGGATACTAATTTGATGCATTAGGAAACTACGCCAGAGCACACTTTTGTTCTTATCATGAAAATATGGAGAATAAGGTATACATATTGCTGCTATGACGAGTTGACATCCAACGAGATTTATGCTATTTGAAACCTTATTCTTGCTGAATGTATTACATATGCAAGTTCATTGTAATTTACTTGGAACTTTGCTGCTACAAATAATGATAATATCTCTGTTTTGATATGACATGAAATTTATTTAATCTGGTATCTCATTTTGAAATATATTCATTAAAAGTGTTGAATGGTGAAAAATCTGTCAGCGTAAATGGTGTTCATTTTCAATGTGACAATATTCACAAGTCCCAAGAAATAGAACAGTTGAATAGATAATGTCACATATCATAGCATTATTCAGATGGTGTGATCTTTTTATTGATTGGACAGCAGTTGCAAATTTAGAGCTTATGCTACATTTCACTAATATCATGACAATGAAGAACATGAGCAATGATCTGTCAAATGTGTGAAAATTGTGCCATGAAAGTAAATAAAGACACAGTTTATAATTCTCCAAAAGGAAAAGGATAACATTTGTTCTGGCATTAAGCAATAATGAAACAGAGGCTCTGCTTTGTGCTTCAAAAATAAAATGGTGTTGTAATGGAAGAACAATTCTTCCATTACAGATATTATGAAATAGCTGAAATGTTTAGCTTCCCTATAGTGTAAAACATTCACTTCTCAAGCAGACAGAGACAATTGTATTGAAACTGCAGTTGGCAATCTATGTATGAGTATCAGTCTTTAAGACAGCAGGATTTTATCCTGTATCCTTTTCTTCTTGTTGTTGTATATACTACTGAAATTTGTTTTAATAGCATTCTTTCCTAGTTAAAAAATAAAATCGAGCTTGGATCATATGTGAGACATCATCATAGCTTGAGTTCACAGGACCAGACTAACAATTTAACTATAATTCTTAAAGCACCTTTCACCAAATAGTCTGGGAAGGACCCAGACATGGAATAATGAAATGAGTAATATCTCTTATCATAGCATTATTTGAATGATTTGAATAGTTTAATTTGAAATGATAAAGCTTGGAAGAGTCGAGAGAGCTGAAGCGGTCTACATCTCTTGGGTTCTCAAGAACAGAGAGAGGCATGTCCTTGTGCACCTCAAGGTTGTATTCTAAGAGTGATTTCACAGTCACCTTTTCTCCTCTGGAGAGCACTTTGGATCAGAACTAGAGCAAACAACTGGACTAGAGGAAACCTCCAGAAGGGGACAAAGAGTTGCTTTAAGGTGTGCTTTAGTTTACATTGGGTAATCACAGTCTTACTGCATGTTGCAGCCAACTGGACGGTCCCATTATATTTCTTCCTCCATGTAATGATACTGTTTGGGCAATATTGGCTATATAGAAGGACCTAGTGGCAAAGAAGAGCTTTGATGTTGCCTTCCACAGAAACAAATATTTACAGATTATAGATGGGCTGTGAGCATAATGTTCACAAGAATAATGAAATCTTAGAAGAATTAGCACATTCAGGTATTTGTATGTTTAATTATCCTTCTGGTCTTGGCTGGATCTGCATTGTTTGGGCCATATATTTTGTTTATTTTCACTTGTTGAATTATTTGCTGAGCTGAATTTGTCACAGCAAGCAGACAGAAATATCTACATGCATCTTTTCCAAGAAGGACTGTGCACGAGAGATACCTGTTCTTTGGTCAGCTTTTGTGGGTGTGACTGCCATCATTGACACAGCATCCTCATTGGAGCTGGCAGAGCTAGGGAAAGATTTCATGGTTGTCGGTTGGTGTTTCTTTCTCCTGAATATTGCTGCCTTGTCATTTTCATTCATTTGAACAATTCTTCTGAAAATCACCTAATAGCTGGGTTTGCATTTCATTTGGGCATGCTACTAGACTCTTACCCATATTTTTCTTTATTGCCATGCACTTTGGAAAGGTGGAAGTGGAGGTGTCACTTCCAAAGGGCAGCTCAGGGAAAGGAAGGACTACAAGCCTGATCCCAGTCACACTGAATAATGTCACATATAGCTCCAGACCTTTTCAGTCTTGCAGGCTACATACCATTGGTTCAATCCCAGGGGGAGCCATGTCCTGGAATGTTCGCCATAACTCACTGAGCTGTTTGCAAATATCCTCTGTGAATGCTTTATCTGCATCAAAGTACTGTGCAATAAAGTCAAGCACTCCTGGACTTATCTGCAATTAATGTCTTGCTCCCAGGAAGCACTAGCACCCATAAATGATGATGAATTTGCATTATCAAAAATGCATCTCTCCACTCATTCTTTGCATGCACAGAATTCACAGAGTCACAAAATGGTTGAGGTTGGAAGACATCTCTGAAGGTTGCCTGGTCTAACCTTCCCTCAAGAAGGGACCCCTAGAGTTAGTACTGTAAGACTATGTCCAGATGGCTTTTGAGTATTGCCAAACACGGAGACTCCACAAATTCCCTGGGAAAACTGCCAGTGCTCAGTCACCCTCAACAGTGAAAAAGTTTTTTCATACATTTAAATGTAATTTCTTGTGTTTCAGTTTTTGCCCATTGTCTCTTGTCCTTCTTCACTGAAAAGAGCCTGGCTCTGTTGTCTTTACCTTCTTTTTTCAGGTATTTCCACACATTGATAAGATTGCCCATCTCAAGTCATCTCCACATAGAACAGTCCAGCTCTCTCAGCCACTCCTCCTCACAGAAGAGATGCTCCAGTCCCTTCATTATCTTTGTGGCACTTCAGTGGACTGCCTCCAGTATGTCCACATCATTGCTATATCAAGGAAAGAACAATATCCACTGCTGTCACCTCTCCAAATGCAGGAAGAATGGTGGATGAAATGCTCCTTAAGGAATTTCTGTTAATGCCAGACAATCTGTCTGCAAAGCAGAGCTGCCTGCAAGAGGGAGCAGCATTGGGCAAACTATATTGCCCTGGGAGAAAAAATGTGGTCAGCTACAGTCACTGAAAGAAGTTTTTATGTGTGTATATATATATATATATATAAATTCAGTGTCTATGCCTCCTTCTAGAATGAAACTGCTGCACAAGGAAAACAGGTGAAATTATATGACATAAATTGGTTGATTACAGAAAACCAAAATAAGCAATTGGTGTCAGTTAGGTATGTGCTACAAGTCATTCTACTATGCTCTTTAAGGGTGAAATTTTCAGTCTCCTGACACAGCCAATATATTCTGCTACAACTGTGCTGGTTAAAACTCTCTTTTTTAGAAAAGTAAAATAAGAATCCCCCAGTCTGCATCACTGGCCCCGTGTTTCTGCTGCTGCTACCCCACATGGTCTGTCTTTAGTGCAAGTGGTGCACCAGCGATGCTGAGCAGCAGCTTCACAACAACATGAAGACTCCAGACCTCAGCAAAACCATTCAGCTGTGTGTGCCCTGGAGTCACAACCACGGAGTATGTCAGGAGAGCTGCAAAACATTACAATTCTTCTACAGGATATCAAGGGATCCTTTATCTTGCTACAGCCATTCATAGGCCCCTATCACTTACAGATGATGGCAGAAAATCATTGGCACTAAAGTCCCTACTGTCCAGCAATGACAAAGAAAACGTCACCATGTATCAATTGTCTTGTAGCAATTGTCACTGAACGCTGACAGAATGCAAAGTGCACTGCCATTCCAATTATTAAAAGGTCTCTTAGTCCAACCTGATTTTCCCAAAGGTAATTGATATCAATTTATTTATCTAGTTTTTCCTAATTACAAAAAGAATCAAAAATGGCTTAGTGAGATGCATTGGCATTTCATACTGTTTTCAGGGGAAAAAAGTCCCCAGCAAAGTAGACAAAATATATTTCTGTAGGAGAGTGTGGTAAGTCATTCTCTATTGATTTTAAAACTTCGCATGGGGAAAGTTTTGCAGTGTTTAAAATGAGATTGTAGAGTGAATGCATTGGATTTTTTTTATCTGTATTATCAAAGTCTGGGGTTGGTTTTGATTCAGTCTTTTTTTTTTCCTGATGAAATGTTTCATGTTGTAATGTAATAGAATTAATAAGATCTGATACACTGACTTTTAATGAAATTTCATTTTTCAAAAATAGGCACATAAAAATGTCTCCATAATAAACTTAATTAGAGAAAATAGAAGATTGTATTATTTCATAATTAATACAAAGAGATGGATAATTAGGAGGATGCGATATGCATATTGAGTGATATCAACACTCCTGCAGGAGGCTGAAGTGTACGGGTCCTCTGTGAGAAACTATTTAAGCCAAGGGATCAGACTTTGAGCCCCAATCACTAGAAGTCTTTCTAAAGATATAGCACTCAATACTTTTCAATAGAACTTTTCAAACTCAATGCTTTACTGCCTCTCTCCTTTGCTTTTCTTACTTTTTTTCTTTTGTGTGATCTGGCGCCATTTCTCTGTAGCATAAATATCTTTGTATAAGCCGTTTTGTTCCATGAGCCATTTTGTCCTACCCAAAAATCACAAAATATGCTACACTTTTCATAGTCGGTCAGTCAGTCAGTCAGTCAGTCATTCAGTCAGTCTCTCTTCCTCTTCCTTAGCCCTCTACTAAAGCTCTGTTTTCTTGGTTTCAGTAATTTTCCTGGCATTTTTCTTCATTTTCTTCTGTACTAGTATGTCTTCATGTGCCTCAAAAAAGTTATTGTCAAGGTCTTATTTCATAATATAACTTTTGCTTACATCAGTTAATGCACTATACATGTCAATATTTTTATTAAACAGATTTTAATAAGGAAACAGTAAAAATCCTCTACTTAGCCTGAAAGCAGATTACTTGTGAATGTAGTATAAACTATGTTATTCAAATAACTGTGTTGATAACTGAATCAGTTTCAATTTTGCTGGAGCATGGAGCAAATTAATCTTCTGATGCAATCAAAATGAAAAGTAGTTTTTCAACTGTTGAGGGTGAAATTCACTCCTGTTCACAGGGTCTGTACAAGGACCTTGTTTAAGTTTGGCTGATGCATGAGACCTTGTATGGGTACTCTACATTGACAGAAATTTATAGATGTGATTTGTACAGTCTGTTATATTAGTATTGTTCTGAATAAGCCAAAGCTCTTACTGGTGGATTTCCTGTTGTAATTCCATTCTTTTTACTCTGTCACCAATTTTATAATAGTTATTAAATTAGTCTTGTCAAGGATGGTAGCTTCCTAACCTGTACTAAAATATTGTTAATATGTTTAAAAAAGAATGGCCAATATATTTTAAAATAAATATACTAAATGATGCTTATATTGACAATTAAGATTTTCAGTCACCAACTTTTATAAGAAGCTATATAATAATCAAGCAGTGTAACAGGATTTGGAGGAAAAGTAGCTATTAAGGCATTTGCATTTCAAGCTTACAAACAACAATGAAATTTGGAGAAGTATTACTTGCTGTTCTTTCATATTAAGGTGCCTAAGGTGAGTTCTAAAATCCCTTGACTGATGGATGGAGCATGGTTGGTTTTCTGCTCTAAAGTAAGTCTATTATGTAGTGGGATTTTTTGTGTCTTTTGGGTGAAATGTTTTTTCTTTTGTTTTTAAGCAATAATTTTAGCTCCAGGCAGCTGCAATAGAGCAGCATGCTGTACCCCTTTGTTACAAAACCTGGGCTGACAAATATTCAAGAAAGCATGATGAGCCAAAGTCAGCGAAATATATTCTGACTATGCATTCCCAGAGGTGAATTCTAAAAATGAGCCTCTCAGCTTCATCCTGCCACACAAGTTTACTGTAGATGTTTCTGTGCTTGTACTCCCCAAGCCACCTGTAGCAGTCTGGCTCCACCAGTTGACTGCAGCCCTCTGCAGGCTGTGTCACAAGCACATCAGTGTTTTAAGATCAAATTAGTATTTCCCCATTTAAAATTTTGACACTGTGATAAGGACATTTTTCCAACTGAATATTAGTGCTGTGAGACCTTCTAACGAATAATTTATTTTATCATTGGTCCTCATCAGATACCTCATGAAAGTGGGTCTGATGTCCAAGTCCAGGCAAACACTCATCATACCTGAAAAAAAGTCTCAATGATTGAATGTTTGTAAAGATATTTCTGCCAGAAGGTGCCCATCTCTTAGTCTCTGGGTTTGTTTCATGTCAGCCTGGTCCTGCCATATTTTGGTAATGACCTCAAATTCTACTAGTTCCAGTCACTGCTTCAGAGCTCTGCACAGCTTGGCGTGCTGTTGTGTGTTTCCATCACTTACATCTTCTTCATGCAGAAACCTGCCACTAATCCTGCTTCTTGCCAGGGTAACACCCTGGTTTTGGCCAGGACAGGGCTAAATTTTTTGCAGTAACTAGGAGGGGCTATGGCTGAGGGGGTATGGCCAGGACCCAGATGTTATTCTATACCACTTCACAACATTGCCAATAATGGGGGGAAGGAACTTTCTCTCACTTCCAAGGAGAAGGGCATGCTTTCTGGTCAGGTGAAAATGTGGCGAGGAACAGCCAGTTGGTATTGCCATAGATTTTACATGTAAATTGTTTCTTTGTCTTATACCTTTTGTTTTTAATATTTTTGCTGTTACTGTTCATTTTCTTATCCTGTTACTGTTTCCAGTAAATTGTTCTTTTCTCAACCAGTGACCTTTGCCTTTTACACTTCCAGCTGGAGGAGGAGAGGCAGTGAGTAGCAGCATGGTTTTAGCAGGAGTGCTAAATTGGAAAATACCATTACTAAACCATGACAAGATATACGTCCCTCATACATCTGCAGTGGCCTAATTCTTACAATTGGATCTGAGGAACCACAGGTGGAGACAAGCTTTGAGCTCTCTGACTTCCTGTTTGGGGCTCCCAGTAGCCACCCTCCTGAAACAAGGTCCCCTATTGCAGATCCTCCTCTTTTTGTGGGTGCTGTGCATGGTAAGCCAGACATCCTTCTCCAGGCTCCAAATGCCACTGCAGAGGTCGAATATCTGGAAAGCAGGCACTGCACTGCCAGAGGCGAGTCAGAGAGATGTGGCTCCCCAGCTGCATCACCTAACCCACTCTAACCACTCTCCAGGGCAGAGCCATGGCCAGAACTGGTGAACTGCCTGAACAACAGGGATAGAAGCACCTACCTCTTAATTTTGAAGCATGCCAGTCATTTCTTAAACATGGTCCTGTCTTCCTCCACTGATGTGGTGCTTGGTTTCTACCTCAACATTAATAGCAGCCTGCAATCTATATCCATCCCAAGACAGAAATGAAAGATGGAAAGATTAAATCATGCTTTGAAAGTGTCCTCGGATCTTTCCTTTAACCTTAGAGGGCATCTAGCTGAATAGCTTTGATTAGGCATCTGATTTTAGATGATGAGATTTAGATGAGTCACAAGCTAAGGCAATATTTTTTCTCCCCATGCGTAGTAGTTTTCTCCACAGCTTCTGGAGTGGGTCTCACATGATTTCCCACTCTTAACTTGGTCTAATTACCCATTTTTTAGGGACCCATTTGTAGCTCCCTTGCATCTAAAGTGGCCCCAAAGGCCACCAATAAAACAGCTCTTAACATCGCATTTTTAACAGATTTTAAAACTCATGGAGAAACATCTGGGACAATGGAGGATACTACTGCAGGCCAAGATGCCTCAGCTCTTTTTTTAGCATGTAGAAGCATCAGTGTACCCTACCTGGCTACAAAGCCAAATTCAATTAGTGTGTTTCCTTAAATGCTTCTCTGCTGTTATACAAACTATTCCCTGTTTACTCCTGTGATCCCCCTTATAGATGCATTTTCTGTTGCCATCAGTCTGTATCTTTTTATGTCATTTTACTTCTCTGCTAAAAACCATATAATTCTTATCATGTCACACAGTGCATTATCCAATCCTCCTTTACTTTATATTATATGTTGCTATCAATATTCCATTCTTATATATTTTAATCTCAGAAGAGAATATTATATCATCTTTACTTTGTTCAGATAAAAGAAATATAATATTTTGGTATGAAAACTACTCTGTAATCCACATGAATATACAAGAGATTTGTTTTCTGTATTGAAAAGAGGTCTTTTTTACAGTATCTTTAAATCAGAAAAGATATTACGTTTTTTTAACATCGTTTTTCTTTAAAGGATTAATTTAGTGCTCATGAAAGCTGCCACATTGACAGTTCTGAGAAAAGAAGTCTATTTAATTGGCCATGGAAGAGATAAGTAGCAGCAGTGTAAGATTTCTAGAGTGCTTATGCATTCTCCTGAAAAAATCTATGATCCTGCTCCCATTCAATTCAATAGTAAAATTCCCTCAAACCTGATACTTCATTTGGCTTCTAAGTCTTCCCATGAAATTAATCCTTATGACAATGGTAGATGTGCTATGTACTAACTGGAGATACTGTGAACTTCCTCTGAAAATTGACTGCCTTTCATTTGGCCACTTCTGTGGCTGCTATCAGTCTATGCCAGGTTCTCATCAGTGACATAAAGAAGAGAGTGACTATAGCTCTTCACTGCTTTCTCAAGTACCCCTGATGATATTAAGATTGTGATGGTATTAACAGTGCATGACATGTTACAAATCTCCTTCAAAGTCACATTTTAGGTCTAAAAGGGGTGAGAGACTTTATCAAAAATTGGTGGTATGGTGTCTACCACTGTGGTTTGTAAATGTTATGCCCAGAAGAAATCTTATTCTATAAACAGATGGACCTTTTTTACTTGATTCACTAACGCTTTATGATTAACTAATTAACAGGTTTATTGCTGAAATTAGCAATAAAAAGTGTTAAGGAGTTTTGACCAAAGCAGTCTTTGGCAATTACATAGATACAAAACAATCTGTGTGATAGTTTGAGGCTAAACACTCCACAGATTGGAATTTAACCTGCTGTTTTCAAATAAAAGTTGACAAATAGGAAACCAGACCCTGCAGATTTTCTCAACCATTTCATATTTGAGAGCCTCAGCCTTAATTAGTATTAATTACAGGTAACACAACAAAAGTTTGAAGGGCTGATTATGCATTTTCTTGACAAACAAAGCTGTTTAATATCCTACACTTTGATGGACTAGCTACTTTCAGTCTCCTCTAATGATATAGTTCTGGGTCAGGAATCATTGTGCTTTTTGTGCTATAAATAATATTTGGTTTTAAAGGGCGTCATATCATCTAGAAATATATAGCACAAAGGACATTTAAAATCTAATTATTTAATATTACTGCAGGTCAGAATGAGAAGGGTGGATTCTCGTAAAAATAGACTACTGACTTTTGAGTAATCAGCTGTACAATTACTGTGTAAAAATCCATCCCTTTCATCTTGACACCACAAAAACTTAAATGAATAAACCCCATACAATCAGAGTTTTTAAAAAATCTTATTAATTCATTTTGTAGGTTTACTCACTCCTGGCCATGAAGGTTTCAAAGGAAAATATATACAAAAATACAAAATACAGTCTGAGTTAGTCATAGTCAAGTGAGCAAAAGAGTTTGCAAGTGTATCTAGTTGGTGTGTGTGTCCATCCACATATGCACCAATTCAGTAATCACAGAAGCACAGAATGGGTAAGGCTGAAAGGGACCACAGCGGGTTATCTGGTCCAACCTCCCTCTTCACGCAGGGTCATCCCAGAGCACATTGCACAGGATTGCATCCAGCTGGTTCTTGAATATCTCCAGTGAGAGAGACTCCACAACCTCTCTGAGCAATCTGTTCTACACACAATCAGCCTCACAATAAAGAAGTTCTTTCTTGTATTCAGGTGGAACTTCCCGTGCATCAGTTTCTGCCCTTTGCCTCTTGCCTTATTGCCGGCACCACTGAGAAAAGCCTGGTTCCATCCTCTTGACACCCTCCCTTCAGATACTGATAGACATTGATGAGGTCCCCTCTCAATCCTCTCTTCTTGAGACTCAAGCAGCTCCCTCAGCCTTTCTTCATAAAAGATGCTCCAGTTCCTTAATCATCTTTGTTGGCCCCCACTGGACCTGCTCCAGGAGCTCCATGTCTCTCTTGTACTGAGGAGCCCAGAACTGGACACAGCACTCCAGGTGCACCTCACCAGGGCTGAGCAGAGGGGCAGGATCACGTCCCCAAAACTGCGGGCAATGCTCTTCCTAATGCACCTCAGGATGCCATTGGCCCTCTTGGCCACAAGGACACACTGCTGGCTCATGGACACCTTGTTGTCCACCAGGATCCCAAAGTCCTTCTCTGCAGAGCTGCTTTCCAGCAGATCAGCCCCCAGCCTGCCCTGGTGAGTGGGGTTATTCCTCCCCAGGTGCAGGACCCTGCGTTTGCCTTTGTTGAATTTCAGACAGTTCTTCTCTGCCCTTCTCTCCAACCCGTCGAGATCCTTCTGAAGGGCTGCACAGCCTTCTGGGGTATTGGCCCAGAGCTCCTCCCAGCTTTGTGCCATCAGTGAACTCACTGAGGAGGCATCTACCCCATCTCCAAGTCATTGGTGAATAAGTTAAACAATACTGGGCCAAATATTGAACCTTGGGGGACACCACTAGTGACAGGCCTCCATCTAGACCCTGTGCCACTGATTATGACCCTCTGGAACCTGCCATTCAGTCAGTTCTTAACTGACTAGGAAAGAGGAATTGTTAGAAGAGTGAGAAGATTTATCAACATAGAAAAAAACCCTGCTCTTCCCAACGTATTTATTTTGGGAACAGATTCATTGTGCATGTGCAGCTTATCTCTATAGCTCGGAGAAGAGAATAGATCAGCTCTCCGCTGTCACCTCAACTGACAGACAGCTGTTGCAGTGGCAGAGTGACAGCTGAAAAGCCCCGTGATTGATTCCAGTGGCGTCTTGCTCCATTGCAGCTAACGAGAGGCTTGCGTTCACTCTACTTTTATTGAAGTGATTTCTTCTAGTTGTCTGTTTAACACCTTGAAAAATACCGGGAGTTACAGGTCAGTGAACATCCAGTAAGCTGATGTTTGGGCAATGTTTTCCAGGTACAAATGAAGATTTGCTTATGCTCAACACAAAGGCTGAGAAGAAAAAAATTAATGATCTTATCAGGTAAAGCAGGTGTTGTGGTCACACCGCCAAGGTCACTAGCATTAACAAAACACTTTGAAAACGGAGCTGTGGCATGTTCCCAGCAAGGTGCTGGAGTGTTGTAGAGACAACGTGCTCAGCCTCGAGGGAAAAAAATATGATGCGCTAACACTCACTAACAGCTGTTAATGGCAGAATTTTGTGGACAGGAGAAGGATGTTTGACCTACCAGTCCTTTGGAGGAAGATGTAAACAACTGGGTTGATTCCCCACTGCCTTGCCCCTGCTATGGCCTTCTATGCTTGTGCCAAGTAAATGCAGCATATATGCTAAATGCTTTCACAACAAAAGAGCTGAGTTTTACAACCACTTGTATGGATATCAAAATCTACAAAAGTGCAAGGCAGAGGAAAAGTAGGGCCTGAAAATGCAGGAAGAGGGGCTTCTGCAAGAACAAAGCAAACAGGGAGACTCAGAAATGCAGTTTTATAGCAACTAAATGAAAACAGCATCTTTTAACTCTGCTAGTGGTGCCCCAGGAGTCTTGTGAGTCAGAGCCACTGCCTTCCATGACAGAAATTATTGCCTCTTCTTCCTTAGGCTGTTTCAGAGCCATCACATCTAGGAAAGAAAAAACACCCCTCCCTGCTGGATCAGCAGACTGGACAACCCAAGGCCAGCTGCACACTCCACTTTTGCCCAGCTAACACCTGCAGAAGGGCCACCGCAGGCCCTGCCACACTTGGCAGAGCAATGGTATTTCATGATGTGGAGCATAAGGCATACCGTCACCGGGGCTGGAACACCCTTAGCCCTGCTCCACACCATGAACAAATTCACACGTGCCTTACAGCCTTGCTGAAGGCACAGCAGTGTTTCATTCACCATAACTTTTAATACTGATAACGGTGTAAGAGCAATAAAGAAGATTTTGTTCTGCCCATCTCAGTGCAAATTAAGAGATGAAAAGCTATTTACCTGTAAATGAGGACATGGGTCCAGAAGTCAGTGTGTGAGGTCACCACAAGGCACCGTGAAGAATGTATGTAGCCTACAAAGACTTCCACTTTCTCAGTGACACAGGGTCACTGAGAAATATCTCACTTCAAAAGACCCTGGACCCAGGAAGCTTAAATTCCTAAGCATGACTTCAGAGGCAGAAAAATAACTGTGTATGGCACAATGAAACCAGCCACTGCTAGATTGACATGGCATGTGTCTTTTATGAAACCTGAAGTGCTGCCCTGACACAGATTTAACATTCAGCTGAAATTTTTAGAAACAAAACCAAAGAGAAAACCAGAGCGTGACAGCTTGTGCCATCTGCATGGGATATGAGTGTGAGTTTTTAATTGCATCAGTTATATAATTATAAAAAAAAAAAATATTCAAATGCATTTACTGGTTATAAACCCTTCTACAAAAAAAGTCAGTGGCATGTGTACTTGCACCTGCTGCCTTTGTGTGCTCCAGCTGACTTTGTGCATAGGAATTTCTGCATCAGTAAGGATGGCAATACACTGGTAGGCATCCTTCCCCCCTCCCCATCCTCCTTCTCATGCACTGGTACGCTGGAGCCTGCTAAAAAAACCCACAAACAAAAAAACCCAACCCAGCCAAAACTACTCTACTCAGTGGGGTGAGGGGAGAACAGAGAACAATAGTGGAAATGCACAGTATTAGAGAGCAGGCTACTACTGTGATGAAATGAGAGCTGCATTTTGACAGTATTCTCTGCTGCTTGTACTGTGCAGAAGGACAGGACTTTACTATGCATACTCCAATCCTCCTAGAGACTCACCACCTCCTCAGCTGCACAGCAAGCATTTCAGGCTATTTCTGTTTTTATGAACTTCCTAGACACTTTCCTCATCTTCCATTTAAAAATTTACTGTATCCCAAGCCCCTCCACCCTCTAAACCATTTGCAATTTCTCTGCTACTATTGAAATAGATGCTGTATACAATCAAAAGCCAGGCTCTGCACTGTGGCTTCATTACAGAGACATCCAAAAGAAGACAGTAAGAGTAGTAAGCAGACCTGTATCAAGACCTGTATAAAATCAAGATTTTATATAGTGTGTTGTGAATTTTCTTAAAAGATGCTTCTCTAGTTACATTTGACGTATTATTTCCCCTCAATAGCTAGATTTCTTAACTTGACATATTACAGACCAAACTAAGCTCTCTTCCCTTCCGCAGTTCCTCAGACTCCAGAAAGACTAGTTGCAGGATTAACTGCTCAACAGTGTCTGTGTCTGCAAACTAGTGGCAGCCCACTAACAAAGCAAAGCAGGAATGCTCCCCTGCTGGGGCACCGGATTCTCCTGCAGCCAGACCACAGGGCTGCATCAATGATCTGCCAGCTGTAGTGCTGGAGCAGCACACCCTGCCCCAGTGGCTACAGAGCTGTCATGGCACAGAATTTGGCTCAGAAACAGGTTCTGTAAGGGACAAGAATGGTTGTAAACATTTTTTTCATGAGTTTCCACAGCCTTGTACAGCTTTATACCTCGCAAAAGCCCGACACATAACCAATCTAGAAAACTTCCAAAATATTGGAGACCTTGCTCCTTTTCCCTGTATTTTGGCCATGTGCTTCTCTGGTACACTTTGATCACAAGAAACGTGCATGAGAAAGAGATTTTGGAGAAAACAGATCAGTAGCAACACTACGTTTGTCTTGAATTCCCAAGTGGTGTGCTCCTACTTGGGATGCCTAGAAAAAGATGGATAACACACACAGCTTTGTTGCTGTCATGTTATGTGTACATGAGCAACTCCCCATTCCAACGAGCAGTAAGTGTAAGATGGGAGCCTAATGTTTGCAGCTTTTTGAGAACAATAGTAGCACCTAGCTGAAACCACTGTATTCTTTCTATTCACATTAGATTAAAACTCAAGCAGTTATAATTTCACTACAGCTGACTCAGCCTAGATTTGAATCCAGGATCTAAAGGCAAATTAAATTTCATCATCCATGTTAAGAAAGCAATTCAGCTTCTGAACTGGATCAGCTTTGATGCCATGTTAAAGACTTTAGTTGAAATGTGGTTTGATGAAAGACTCCTGTTCTGCAGCAGATATAATTATCACACTGATCTTAATTAGATCATGAACTTGACTTTAGGATCCCCAAAAGAGTATTGAAAGTTTGGTCCAGTTACACTGAACTTGGTCCAGAACACTGAAGCTTATCCATCAAGATAAATATATTACCAGTTCTTTGATAGAACAGATGCTTGATGAGTAACAGAGCAAATGCCTTTTTAACTATGATTTTTTAAAAGGATTATTAGACTGCACTAAAGTGTATGTTGCTATCTTTGAGTAAAAAAGTATAATACATGAAAAACAATTATTGTAGAGCACAATTTTTCAAGCACTAGTTTCAGAATGAAAAACGTTTGAACAAAGGTTCTCTCCGTGGAGAGTCACTTTATAACCAATTCAAGGCTTTAAATAGCTATTGTTTAAAAAAATTGTCAGCTACAGAAATTGTTTTCCCTTCAGATTCCAAATCCTGTCAGACCAGGGTGATTAAAATGTTGCATTAAAAAAAAAAAAAGGAAGGGGGATGGAAAAGGCAATCTAATCATCCCTTATAAAAGTAAACCCAGCAACTCAATTTTTAAAGCATCATGAACAAAAGGCTATAGCCCATCTATCATTCACATATGGATTCATGTAATGATTCTTCAATTAGAATTATTATCTGTACAGCAGCTGAAGACTGAGAACTGCTGATACACTGCAGATGAGAACATTTGCTAGTCTCTGGGCTCCAGCCTTTCTTTAAAAATGATGATCGCACAATATAGGTTGCTCGGTTTATATGTGTATTAAGCTGCAATGCCAGCATTTACATTTGCAACATTACAATTTTGCTTTCTTAGGCTCAAGAGAATTTGCTGCATCTGGTAGATTTTATTTGCTTTGTATCTTAGGCGATTGTTACGAGCAAAGCACGAATAGGCAATATTATTGCTTAAAGTCCTTTGTTTTGTTGATTATCTCAGATACTACAAAGAAAAAGTAAACTAAGAGTGGGCCTGTGAGATGGGTCATTCATTGTCAGTTTGCTTGCACTATATTATCCCAGTGCTGTTTTTATAAGGCTTGTCCATCTGCTCCTTCATTTCTTCCACATGTATAGATCCAGATAGTCTAAGATGCAACACCACGGGGAAAGAAAAGCACCTCACAAAGCAGTTACAGGCACTGTAAGGGAGGAAAGTAATTTTGGAGATCCAGACCACAGTGATGTGAGTGGTCCCTGTTTACCCTTGCACCCTGTCCCATTGCCAAGGATTACTGTCTTCAGTGAGCAAGTATGTGTAGCACATCAGTGCTGCAACAGCACAATGGGCATTGTGCTGGCTCTACAGCCACTGCTCCTCAGCCTGGCAATGCTCAAACACACCCCAGCTTCAGTGTTTGGTAACACACTGTATGCACTATGGCACCTGCAGAGTAGACAAATCACTGGGTCACAGGGCAGTAACTTAAGAGCAGCAGACTAGGTAACAATGGTAACCTTCTAAACCTGTCTTTCTGAATCCTCAGCTCTTCTGGAACATTTCAACTCCTTGCCCATTCCTATTTCATGGCTGGTAACCACATGCTGTGACCTAGATGATGATGGAGAAAGGTAGCTACATAAATAGCAGCTGTGAGATAGCCTTACTAAATGGGCATCTGTTCTTGGGGTTTATACTAAGGATTCTGGCTACTATCAACCCCAAGTATGTTCTGAAGGCCAGGCAACCTTCCCAGTTATCTCCCTAGTAATGGAGAAACTGGAGACAGCAAACTGGCTCTTGTAGATTTTTGAGCCAAGTGAAAGTCTTTAGTGTAGAGATTAGAAAGAGGGCTGCAGTTAATTAAGAAGCCTCTTACTTCACTGAACAATCTTGGAAAGATCTTCATAGAAGGCAAATACTGTTAATGTATTTGTTTTACTCTGCATGGTTTGACAAACACATGCCCACACTATTGCCATCTTTCACAGTACTGCTTTCAGTAGGCGAGACCTGCTGTAGCCATGAAATCTCCCTGTAGCTGCTATATAAAGGAAATGGAAACTCTGCTCATTGGGTGTATGTCCAGTGCTATTCCATTACTTTATTACAGACATTAATCATTAGAGAATAAATAATTTATACTCTTCCATGAAAAATACTTTTTATCCTCTACTGAATCTCCTGTTTCAAATATGCTGAAAATAACCAAGTCTTCTCCATTTGCTTGGAAGTATACTGCCATTTGAATCACTTAAAACTTCATTATTTTTCTGTGACATTATAGAATGCTTCTGTCTGTAAAAAATTAATATTAATTAAAACTGAAGACACTTGTGGGGACAAAGCAAGCAATCAAAACTGCAAACTGGTACAACAGCTTACCAAAGCAATATAACATGAATATTTAGCTCAAGAGTTTATATGGTGGGACACTTTTCTCAAAATATTTTAAATTTTCTGACTTCAGTGGCATCACTAAGATCTGTGAAGAGCTTTAATGACAACAAAACTAAATTTTATTTTTGTTTTCTACTGAAGTCATCATCTTTTTTTTTTTTTCTTTCATAAAAAAGGTTTAAGAGGTCAAAATCAAAAGAAACTATTTAGCCTTTTCTCTGGGTTCTTGTTTGGAGCTTTGTTGAAATTTTCAGCTTTGATTGCAAATAGCAAACATTTCAAAGACAAAAAAAAGACTTCCCAAGGAAGCAGTTCAATCTATGGTAGAACTGGGTGAGTTACTAGCAGCAGACAATCTATTACAGACCACAAAATGCAGAGACTTCCTCTCAGAGAAAGCAACTGCTGCTTTCCTTACTCAGAGTCGGGATATCATTCCTGAAATGCTTATTTTAGCTGCTATCAGGCACCTCTCTAGACTCTTGTAATGACAGCTCTAACATCGACATTCGTTGACTGGTCATCTAAATCAATAATTTATACTCATTCAGGCACAGAACAGCAGTATTGAAAACCAGGAAGAAAGGTATCACCAAGGCCTGGTGGTTCACATCGGCTTCCTTTGCAATATATAGAGTACTGAGGCAGGGGGATGCAGAGATTTGACTCCAAAAGTTTACCCTACTGACTGGAAAAACTGAGTTCAGCATGCCCTAAACAAAAAAGAAAAACAAACAAACAAAAATCAACAAAAAAACCCCAAATAAAAACACACACACACACACACACACACACACACACACACACACACAAAAAAAGAAAAAAAAAAGAAAAGACATTTACATCTCCTTACAGACAAAAGGGCTCAGTGCTCAAGTTACCTGAGGTGTCTCCTAGGACGTGTTTGTACAGCAAATAACTGTGACTGCAGTCTGGGGAGCTATACCTGCACAAGCCTTAATGAATCTAACGTGTAACTAGCAATAACAATGTAGAAGCACAAGTTCAATTCAAGCTGAAGATAAAGTGGACCTCATTAGGTGAGAGCACCTTCATGATGATTAACATATTATTAACTCCCACATATTAGCATCACCTCTGGTATCAATTCATTTGAACACACTGGACAGACAATCCTTTCAAAAGCACTGCTATTTTGATTAAGAGATTTACAGAAGGATGCATGTCTCAGATCCCACCACACAAAGTAACTGAAACATTTCCTGACATTTAGAACTCATTAATCTGGTATCCCCAGCATTACTACACTACAGACAGACAAAGAAAATGTCTTTGAACATTATGCTCACCTTGAACAGTAAATGACATAGAAGCTACATACAATGTAGTAACCACATTTAAGAATAATTACAAGTTTTGCAACCTACAGCACTGTCACTCTAGTGATATGGAACCTTTGTTTCAGTAACAGACTCTGAATCCATTGTTTGCTTAATGAATTCAAATCAGCAACTGCACAGAGCCACAGAAGCAACACTGCCAAAGGCAAGAGACACTACAGAAACGGAAGTCTATACATTTTAACAATAGTGGACAAAAAATGCCAAATATGCTCTCAGGTCTTGCTAGCTCTCGAAACTGCTGCATTAATCCCACATGGCACTCCTCCTTTTCAGTGGGTCTCTGATCTGATCACCCTATCAAAGATGAAATGGGAAGAACGAAAATAAAAAAAAAAGCCAAAAACCCCAATGACTGCACCTCTCCACTCTACAACTCCTGACTTTCAGCATTAAAACTTCTTTGGGCTGCTGAGCAACATAAATGTTTTCAAGAGCTGAGTACTGACAGCATAAGAGGTACTCTAAGGTTTTTTGCCACTGGAGGATTATTTGTGGTATCTGTGGGAACACATGAAAAACATTACTATTCCAACTCTGTCATCTCCCCATGCAGTTTGAAAATCACATTTAGTAAGGGCTATCCCAACATTTGCATAAAACATTGAAAAAAATTAAGAGTGACACATATGCTGATGAAAACCAAGATATTTTTAGAGCAGTGAAACTTGTCACTTGGATAGCTTATACCTAGGAAGGAACTCAATCACTGCCACAGACAATCTTGTTAAACAAAAACATGTGAATAAATATTCTGTGATTTAGTAAACACTGGTCCAAATAGCCACCCACAGACTGAAAGGCAAACTCAGAGTCTTTATGAATATAAAGTTTTACTTCCGCAGGTATTAAGGACATTTTGTATGCTGCAAAAAATTGTGCCTGGCCCTCTGCCTTGGAGAGAGTTTCATCTATTTTCTTAAGGCTGAATTTCATCCAACTTTTTATTGTTGTTTTCAGATCAAGAATAGATTTCTGTGCTGCAGATGCACAATTCTAACTCAATGGAAACCTGACATAGTTCAGACAAAGAAACCATATCTTCCTGTGTTCCTAACTCTGTATCTTCTAGTCTTCAAGTTGTTCTGTGGCTGCATTAGAATCAGTTATTTCATTTATACTTTTTTCTTGCTTTGCTTCTTTTCTAAAAGTCTTCAAACACTTGTCGAGTCTTTTTAGGAATACATCTACATCTTGCTTTTTAATTCCAATTGCTGAGGCAGCATTGAGGTAAGCACAGGGATAGTTATTTGCATGCGACATAAAGCCTTTAAAAGTGTAGTTATTCACAGTTTGTGTAGACCCACAGGGAACAACCCTGAAAGAAACAAAATTGTGATTCAGTTAGAGATGCTTTAGACACGTTATCTGATACTCTAGGTTGAACACAATTACACAAATTCCTACTGCAGTAGGGAGTTGCAAGTCCTACCACTGACGCTCAGCACCAGCATAACATTTAAAATCTGTTAAAAGGCCAGGTCAAACAGTGTGCACTACAGAAGAATTACTTATGTAAAAAAGGGGAAAACCTGAAACCTTTATAGCAGGCAAAGAATTTGAGAGTTTTAACTTTAAAAATTGAACCTGTTGAATAATATCAGCCAAAGATGGCTAAAATTACAGGACAAGCCAAGGTTAGGACAGAAAAATTAAAAAGAGCATCTAACTACAGTACATATAGATTTACTGTCATTCATCTGATCAGGAAGTGGAATAATCCAAGCTAATGAAGCATACTTTCTGACGTGGAAACATTCAGCTCTGCTACAAAAAATGACATTAAGTCTGTGGCAGAGGAGAGCATGGCACCAGCAATATTCAGATTAAGGAATGCTGCCAAAACAAATTTTAACATTCTTTTTTTCTAAAAGGTTTAAACCAAAATATTTTAAAATTATTTGGCTTGTATTTTTATGTAACAGTGTCTCTAAGAATAAATTCAGCTCAGACTGGGTCATGTTGTAGATTTTTAATTTTTTTTAATTCTTTTTTTTAAACACAGTTCCAGAAAGCAGAATTTTCTTCCATATGACAAAAAGCTATGTAGGGTATTAAAAGCTTATTCCCCTGACATCCAGCATAACCGTATTTGTGCTGCAATAAACAAAACAAAGATCTTCCCTAAGTAGCTTACACCTGAACTATAAGATCAGACAACAGCTGGAAACTAAATGAAACCAAGGAGTACTAGGGAATAATGACACTAAATTAAATGGGCATAGATTATCTATTTAGCCTACCAAAGTTAACAAAGGGAGCCTCACTGCTAACTCAGGCAGGGAGACATTAGTTGATAACAGTGGTGAAGAAGGGTGATTACTCTCTGACTCAGTTATTGTCAGTTATTGTCAGACTGCATTCTGTAACCATGAGACAACTGGTATAAAACAAATTTTATAGCATTTAATAAAATATATGCTAATATAACCCCCCCCATTTTTTCTAATTCATAGTATCCTTACCTTGCTCCAGAAACTTGTCTTGTGAAGAGCATAGATCCAAGCTGGGTAACAGCAGCATCATTACTTTCATCTAGATTCTTCAGTGACATGGCTAAAGTAACATAAGATCAGGTTAAAACTGCTATAAAGATGCTTTTTTTCCAAAGCATCACCACAAAGGACAAGTTGCTTTCCAACAACAAGGACCTAGCCAAATATTTGTGTTCACATACAAAATAAAAAAGAAACACCAATATGACATTTCATAATTTTTAAGTTTTCCAAAAACTGCCATAGATTACTTCTTTGGTTAAACTGTATGCAGATCCTGCACAGTTTATGGGTAATATTGCTTTTGTGTTCAGCAGAATTTTTGATTAGAAATAGTACCTTGAGCAATAATTCCACAATCTCTGTTACAACACTAAGATGAGGGGTAAAATAATTACACCATAATTTATTTCATATGTACTTTATAAAAAGTATTACTATATGCTCACATCTGCCTGCCTTGATTATGTTGGACAGGAGTGAAATAACGGGCCCAGGTTACTACTCTACTTTTGTAGGAGGTTACCTTATTGGGTTCAGTGGTTTAATATCAGCCTAAAAACAATTTAATAGAGTGTAGTGAACAATGTTTAATATATAGGAATGGTATGTGAAAGTGCACTGTGAATGCACAGTGTAGAATTTTTTTTAAAGATAAAACACCAACAATTACCTAAGGAAATGGGATTATGTGGTGTGTCTAACAGTCTCTCATTGTGGCTATCTGCTAGCTTCTTCAGCTCACTTGAAAGATAGGAAAACATCTCCTGGAAAAAAAAAGACGCAATATTTTTGTTATTAGCTATCAAACAGAGAAAATAGCACCTATTTCACACAACTGTTAAGTCTCCATTACATCCTACAGGTGCCCAGCTGACTCTCTTTTCAAGTGTGCCAAGTAAGTGGACCAGACAATTCACTGAAATAATTCTATAAAGTAACAGCTCCATTTCAGGAACACTGTTCTTATCTCTCAAACTGATACAAAAGTCTCTATCTGGTTTAATATATGTGCTTGGGATGTCTGTCATTCTCTCTGTGGCCCTGAAATCTAGGAAGGTAAAAACTTGAAGAGATTCCCAGTGCACAGTGGGTCTTATCCCACCCCACTGCTGCAAGAGCCTTCCCGTGCCCTGGCCCCCAAAACCACTGAGAATGAAGTGTCACTACCACGGATGGTCACGTTACGGTAAACTGCTCTTTACTTTGTTTTCTATCTATTAATACATTCCAGGCTAAAAGCAGTACATTTTGCTACCAGCATCACACAATCAGAAGTCCCACTAGTGCAGAGACTTCCTTTTCTGTATGAGAATACCAAGCCAGTCTCTTAAAAAGGCTATGAGTGCACATTTGACTGTGTTTTGTTTCACACAGTATATACACTCCTGAATACTCAGCTCTGTTGTGCAGCCTGTCCTTTTCCTATGACCTCCCTCCTGTTCAAGCCGAGTAAAAGAACAGAGATATCTGAATTTCTGCTATCACTTAATTGGATTGCACCTTTACTATGAAAGTGTCATAAGACTGAGATTCATAAATGTTTTGGCTCAGATACAAGTCACATTGCACATAAAAGGCTGCTTCTCTTCCTTCATCTGTATTTTATTTCCTCCCTCTTCCCCAGTAGTAATCTATGATAATTGCTCATGCTCTTCCTCAGTCTAATATCTTCCTCTTTAGATATGAGCTCAAAACACTTATGGACAAGTCAAAATAAACACCATTCTTCTTATTGTATCCTTTGGCTTTTTTTCCATTCTTTTTAATGCTTAGTCTCTCATAAAAACTAGCAAAAACATATAGATACTAAACAGTCTTTTTAAAAGCTATTAAACACCAGTCTTTTTCCTCTTTCTGGCCATAAAAATTGTGCTGCTTATCTGCTTCAGTGTGACTGCCTGTTTAAGCAATTTCTGGACCTGACAAGTGATTTTTCATTCTTTAAATAGAGTTGCCTCTGGTTTGCAGACCAGTATCCTGCTCTGACCTGTGGACTCTGACAGATACAAATTACAGCTCATGATCAAAATTATGTTTTTGAACAGAACCTCCCCAAGGTCTCATGAAACCAAATGAGCTTTGTGGTACCCAAGCTGGAAGAATGTTACAGCTGCTTTTTTTTGAACCACTGCAGGAAGCCCCATCTCACTTCATGAATGACCAAATGAACACAGGTCCTGACCTGTTCTTCCTAATACCACAGAATGAACTCTGATGGAGAGGAAAAACTACCCTCTTACTGTCTAAATGAATTAGGCTATTGAGTCAACTATCAGCAAGAACATAAAGCTTCTGTAATACTTGGAACCACAAAAATTTTGGGAGGTATCTATGGTTAATTATCAGTACTGGAAATTTGTGAAAATAATTCTTCTTTCTTGTAAACCAAGTGATTTTATGGTTTCAGTTCATCAGAGTTTATTTACAGTTCACTTACAGAAGCTGAAAAACATTTATGTTTCAAATGTTCAGAGACTTTTGCCTTTCTTCTGGTCTCTCACTGAATAAAAGCACATTACTTATTTGTTACTTGCTTTCCACAATAAGCATCACTAATACACTAACCATTTTACTACTAATTTCTTTTTAAATACAAATAATAAATTAATTTGTACTCCCTCTGCTGGCTATTTACTTCTACAGCTGAAACAAAATACTACAGAAATATATATAAATTGCATTTACTATGGAGATATTATTGGTGAAATTAGTACTGAGAAAAAATATACTGGAATAAGAACCAATTCCCTAGTAATTAATTTTTGTGTGTTGTATCTAGGGAACTCTCTGATAAATCTCTTACAGTATTACTGAAAGGACTGTAAGTTGGTATAACAAGTTATCCACTGTAGAAATGTTATAAATTAAAATACATGTATTAAATGAAATTAAGTTACTAGATAAGCCTTTACATACATAGGAATTTTTTAAAACAAGGGAAAATGGAAAGATGGAAAAAAAATCCAAGTACGTATTTTCATCACTTTGACTGAAGCTATATGAACATAAATTCAAAACTTTTTATTCTTATGAATAACACTCTTTTGCATCTTTCCACTGGAAGCCCTCTAGATATTTTATAGCTTCAGAAGTTTGTTCCAAAATAGATTAACTGCCTTTCCAAAAAAGGGATAAAGGCAATATGTTTGTGAGGTCAAATCTATAACCAACCTCTATTATAAAATATTTCTCTTATATGGAAAATTTATAAGCACCCTAAGCAATTATATATAAATGAGCTCTTACATAATAGATTTTCTGTAGCAGGCACTCAAATTTTCTCCAACAAAGCCAACTATTATGCTAAAGTTGCACCAAACTACCCAAGCACTAAATGTCAGTTGAGTTTTACCATTTAATTCACTCCTTCTCCTTAGAAACTTTTCACAAAACCTCATCAGGCTAGAGAAATTAATGCCAAACTACATGGAAATGTCTTGCACTTTCCATCCTTCCAGCACCTAAACCAAAAAAACACCTTAAAATAGGAAGAAGTCAGCAATGCTGTATGATTCAAACATGCCAATTAACTCAATTATTTGGACAAACAGCCTAATTCTATGTATATTTAAAGAAATATTTTCAAGAATAGTTGTGGCAATCATTAAAAATATTTGAATCATACTAGATTTGCATTGTGAAACTACTTTTAATAGAACCTACACTAGTATGGGTGACTCTTCATTTGTTGCTCCACTGTAATAGGCACTATTGTTCTTCCAAATGAAAATAACTCTGAGGGAAACAAGAAAGGAAAAAGCCAGTAACTCCAGAGAAAAAGTAGATGGGGGTACTAAACATACCATCTGTCCCACACAAGGTGACAAAGAAGCAACTGATGAAGGCGAGAAAAGTTTTTGTGCACGGTTGAAACTATCTTAGCTGGCTCTAACTACCCAGTTTGCTTCCACTGTGAGGTTGTAACACTCTGCCTTCCTCCTTGTTTCACCCTCATCTGAAAAGGTAAGCTGTCCTCAGAGAGCAGCCATACAGCTGCTTACGGTGCTGAAGACGACACTGCCCAAAAGTAATTTTACAACCCCTCTGCATTAGATACAGTCTGCCAACTCTCATATGCTGTACCTGAGACCCATCTGGTCCCATCTTCCTGTGCAGCAGCAGCTGCTGTTTATAATGCAACCATCACAGCCCCTCTTCTGCTCTGTGCATCAGACTGACCGGCTGCATCTGACCTGTGATCTGATCAGACCGCTTGGCACAGCACGTCATGCAGCCAAAGAGAAGCTGCAGTGCTGAGCATCGAGACCTGTTTGTATGACAGAGCACCACAAGAAAGTTTAATTTCTTCAAATGCAGCCAAACATATGACAGAAGCTGTATGTGTACGTGAGTGACATCTATACATACCACATGCCCTCCTAGATAGATCTTCCTGCATCGGAAGAATTTTGTTCTGAATTTATACTAGAAAGTTTTAAAAGTAAGAAACCAATTACAGAACCTTTAAGCCTTCATATCATATGCACCTTAACACATATGTACAGAAAGAGCCCAGTAAGCCTCACCAATCTGATATGGTAACACTATTGATGACATCCACATTTTTTTTAAAGGTGTTCATTAAAAACATCAATCAACCCATTTTGTTTTCAGCAATTGTGAGACCTTGAGTTCAGGCTTCCTGTGAGCCATACCTCTCCAATACATGCTGTAAGTATGCAGGCCTCTTTGAAATTTCCAGTCATGCTTGGCATGACTTGTTTAACTACACAATATCATTTAACACAATTCACTTAAAACTATTTTGCCTCTAGCCAATCTAAAGTTTAAATATGTTTGCATATTTCACATGAAGAAAATTCTGCAATACTACCATGCTTGACAAATACAGTGTAGCAAACTGACTAGACAAAAAAAAAAAAAAAAAGATGGACAAATGTCCATCTTGCTTTGAGAAGATCTGATTTTTTTACATTTTTAATATCCGCCATTAAATGGCTATCCACTTCTGCCATCATAAGTAGAGCAGCCATATAAACTCACACTGAACTATACAAATAATTTATTTCAAACAGAACAATTACATCAATGACAACTCATGAAACATAAACCCAGTCTTTTACTGAATTGTAAAAACCAAACTATTTTTACCCACCCTGTGTGATTTTAAATATTTTAGATAAATAGTCAAAAAGGATGTAAAAATAGGTCCAGTTGCTCTCTTGGAAAGCATACAGACAGATGGATAGTGATATAAAAAGCTCCATCATATCTCAACCAACAGAGAAATACATTTAAGAAAATGAGAATTATCTTGAATGTTACATAAAGGAAAGTTTAATAAGGAAATCCTTACTGCTGAAAACAAAATGAATCCATCACCTCTTCAATAATAGCAATATAATAATTAGTTAAATGGATTTAAAGGACCATATTGGGTAATAGTTAACAGATATCAAACCTGGTCTGTAGGCTCCTGAACGTAAACCCTGAATGTAGGGTCCTTGCTCTACATAAAATCTGAGGTGACAACTAAGTCTGCTGTTTATGCCATTACACAGTGTAACAACTATATTTACTACACATGGCCTGGTTTAGACACACAGACATACATGAAAATAGCAACTTTTATGACCTAGAAATGCAAAATGTGGGACATGAGACCTGTACTGAGGCATCAAGGAAGTCGCTACAAAAACATAACCTTTTCATAATGTTCTAAGTTCTTTAAAAGCAAAGATATTAACAAATCTGACTATGGACCAGGTGTCATCTGCATTGCAAAAGGACCTAGAATCGCTTACTGAGATCAGAAAACCACTGTTCTAAATACCATAAACATATAAAAAGGAATACTGAAAATTCAGAACAAGTGAGAAAACACTACTGTTAGTGATTTTCCATCCTTTCTCTGGAAATGTCAGACAGATACAACCATTGAAAACATTCCTTATTAAACTTTCCCATTTGGCCACCTTTATTCAGCTACCTGGATAGCATGTGTGCATCACTCCCCTTCTCTTCTGTCCTCAGATCCATTGTGCCATTTTCCTCCTTCATATCGTAACATAATTATCCCATACTCTTGGACAACTGCACACTGTACAACTGCCAGCTTGTCAGAAAAATTCCACTACATTTACATGCTCCTCTCTCTCATATAATCTCTTCCTTTCTATATTAAACAGTTCATCTGTGTAAAAAAAAAAAAAAAAAAACAAAAACCCCCCAACTGGGCCGACTGTTTCTTTCCCTGGTTGTGTGAGTTTTGTGTTTTAAGTAATATTCTGGTCTTTATGGCCTAAGCTCAAATAAAATGAAGTAACACCCATGTGAATAAGAATCAGGTAAAAAGAGAAAGGGAAAAAAAAACCCATGAAGTTTTTTATAGCTGATTTTTTGTGCGAGTAGGTGCAGCTGCACCAATATAGAAAGGAGTACTCAATGTCAAGCTATAAATAGCTTCTGCTGAAAGCCTAATAGCTCTGCCTCTGCTTCCTCAGAGCACAGGCAATAAACTATCACTATTACATTTTTACAATTCAGGAACAAACAGATTTAAGCAAAAATGTTTCTATTTCTCCAACAAATCCAATAAAAGAAACATATTTGTGCAATATATAAGGCCCTTTTTATAGGGTATACTCACACTTGAAATAGAAAGACTTGAAGTTGTAAAAATATAATACTTTATTGACTTTAGAATTCTACTTCCAAGGAAGTGACATGACTTAAAAGATACAGCTATTCATTAAGACATATTTTTTATGAAAGAATTATTATTTATGACTTGGACAATATTTATACTGCTCATTATACATCTCCTACAGGTGTATATCTAACATCAAGATCAGCTTTGCAGAAGGCACAATAAATTCACTTGAGATTCTTTTGGACATGAGAGTAAAGGGGGGAAAATACAATTTGCTTTTAATGAAGACACAAACCATACATGGCAATACATACAACAGTCCAGAATAAAATGCTCAAAACGATATTGCAATAGTGGCAAAAGTGGTAATTGCTTTCAGTGTTTAACAAGCCATGTTTTCACTTCAGCTGCACAAATTCCTTCTTAGTCATTGTAAGGCCACTAAGTTGGTTTAGTTTTCCATAGTCTAGCTATTCCTATGGGATCTCAATTCCAGTATATAGAATTTCTGGATGCCTCTACAAGCAGCTAGAAATAAGTCACAGCATCCAGCACTACTGCTAAGTCACGTAATCAGAGACAGCAGCGAGCTGTCAGTAGGAAACAACTGGAATGTAGTTTTTAAATAAAATAATGAAACAGATAATGCATTATTTAAAATTATTAACTTGATAGTACTTAATTCACAGCATTTCATTACCTAAAGCCTCTACAAAAAGAATCCTCTGTGTTACTATAAAAAGAGAGTAAAACCAGGCCTCTGTTATTTCCAGAATTAAGGATAACCCAAGATATACAAATTCCAACCTGATACTCGTTGGATTTTGTGCAATGCCATTATACCCAAGTTAAAACATAGTCTGTGAGAGGCAGAGAAGAAACCTGGCTCTGTATCTAGATGAATACTGTAAATGACAGCATTCTTCTGTTTTTGTGGCAATGCACAGTATTTATAACCTAACCAGAAGCTGTGATTTTTCAGAGAATGTGATACACAAACAATTAAACACTATCATAGCACAAAGGCACAACAGGAACAAAAGAGTACAGACTCTGGGTTACTCTGAGCGTCCAATCTCATGTCCTGGAAGCAGTGTGGACATGATAACACAGTACAGTATTTCTCAGATTAAGCTTTGGTGGACAAAATTGTACTGTATTAGTCACACTTTGGAACAACAAATACGAATACTGTACAAGATAGTACAGGACCTCGGTTTAGCTTTCTGGTTTGAACAAACAACAATGTGGAAATCATGCTTACTCATGAGCACCATTTAGCCAAGAAGTAATTATATCATACTGCCTTTCCAGATTCAGAACTGCGAGATCAGACTAAGTTCAATGGCTTCCCAGACAGAAACTGGATTTACTATACACAGCAGTTTCGCCACAAGACTTTGTTAACAGCTGACTTCAAGAAAATGCTGCTTACCAAAAACCTTACCTTTCTCTCTTTCAGTAACTTTTTGTAGCCACTGGTACCCAGAGACAGAAGTGTAATGAGGACATCTAAGGAAGGAGACGCAGATGCTCTTCCTGGAAAAGCCCACAATATACAGATTAAAGTGGCAAAAATAAATTTTACGTGAAAGCAAGCTGATAATCAAGTTTTCTACAGTTATTTCATATGGCTAAAATCAGTCCATGAGCTAGTTACCTGGATACATTTTGCTGATCTCCTGAATGAAGGACTCGCTGAAGCCAGCAATGATAGCACCACCTACTGGAACCATGAAATTTTTGTCCAAGCTCTGAACAAAAGCATCTATTCTGCCCACTCGAGCACCCTTTGCAAAAAACAAACAAAAAAAATTCCACAGCATGCATTAGAAAAAAAAGAAAACGTGATAATTACACAACAATGTAACTAAAATAAATATAATTCCTGAAACTTTCTCAGATTCTGCATTTATGACGAAAAAATAAAAACCATTGTATTACCTTTTTTTAGCACAGTTCACTATTAAGTACCACTCCCTGCTTAACATAGTACCTTAAAAATGCCCATTTTTCTGTAATTTAAAATGCTGATTTTAGTTCCCACAGGTTTAAGCAGAGCTCATCTTCAACAAACAAAAAGAGATCCCTCAAAATTTAATGGGAATTATACAGTTAAAACTCTTCAACACAAAGTACTTTTCACAGATTCTCCAGTAAAGGACTACAGGTTGACGCTTCATTAGCAAGGATTTTTCTCAATACATGTATAAATTTGCATTAAAACAAGTATGCTGTTACAGTGCTTCTCCTTCTAAGGCTGCTTACAAAATCAAGATCCCAATAACTGCTTCCAGAGGATATCCCCCCCACTTCAGAGAAAACAAACATCCTTATACCTAACCACTCAGAAATGCTTAAAGGAAAAGATCTAGATTCTGCAATATACCTTCAATTTAGTATACAAACTAAATGGATGAAAGAGAAACAGAGTTAATACCTACAACAAACAGACTGAAAAAAGCAGATCCAACTAAATCGCATTTATTATTTCTATGTTTTGATAGCTTACTGCATGTGAATAGGAAGAGGCACTCCAAGTTTGTCAGCTTTTTCATGGCAAGATGAATGCCAGCAGCTACCATTTGATTTAATTGACAGGAGACCACCACAGGAAAAGCACGGCAAATGAAATGGTCTCAAAAGCTTTTCCCCTGTGATACTATTGCAAGTTCTATTCACACTGTGCTCAGCATGTACATGTTCCTAAGTATTCATTAATAACTACTTCCTCATAAACAACACATTTTCTAGCACACTAAATAAATTTTTGTAAATAAATGTAAAACAAATCAGAGCTCAAATGTATACATTTGCATAAGCAGGGAATAAACAAACAACCTATCAAGTCAAGAAAAAATGCAGAAACCAACACAGTAAAACTTCTATTTGTAGCTGTATAGTCTGATTCGTTTATCATTAGATACACTTCACGTAGCAAACCCCAGCATTTCCACAGCCCCCTTCATGTTAGTTTCTCACTAAACTTTTGCAAATTAAATAAACATGTACCAAGTACATTACAATTAAAGCACACTCTTTTCTTTTTCACATAACAACTCAAGTTTTGTTAAATTCCTTCTGTCTTTCAAGATTTAGAAATGCCAACATGACATTCCTGTCATAATTATATCTGTGCCCTCTTAATAGACATGTCTTAGCAATCAGAAAAAAAAATGACCAGCATATTTTAAATTAATAATAGCTCAGAATCCCCTGGATCCTGTTAAAATAAAACACCCTATTTTTTTGAATAGGCAACAGAGAGAAAAGAAAAATACGGAACTACACAGCACATACAATACAATGAGCAAAAATTCAAGAATTGTGTTTCATGACTCATTTAAGATATCAATCAACATCCTCTTCAAACTAAACAGTAACACTTTTTTGAATGTAACATTGAACTTAACTCAGTTTCCTCAGCCATTCTCTGTGCCAACACTATTTTAACAGTGATAACATCTATAAAGTGTTGCTGTAGAATCCCGTTACATCAATTGAAAATCTGTAACACACATTCTGTTGAAAGCTTAATCCCTATTCAAATATGATCCACTATTTTACTTATAGTAAACAAGCTTTGGAAATATTTTAAGAAACCTCGTTGAGGACATTTTTTCCATTATGAAAGACTCATGAACGTACATAAAACCTGAAAAAAGTAGGGTTATTAACAAAAAGCACATAATAGAAATAATAAATATTATTTTAAATTTCTATTTCCCTCCGTTTTATTTTTTTTCAGAAAATTGTTCAAGTATCAGAAATGCAGGGGATTGCTCTCAAAGCCATAAGGTATCTGGTAAAACGTGCTACATTGTCTACAATCAGAGATTTACTTATACTTGCTGAAAAAATATTATTGTAAATACACAGCTCCTACCTGCTCGATAAGATGCATACATTTTGAAGACTGAACTCCATATGCATTGTTGACAATATGCGGAATGTCATAATTAGCACAAATCACAGCCAGTTCCTCCAGCCTGTGAGCATAAAACTGTGATTTAGAGAAGCATTGATAACTCTAGCTCCTAATTCAGATCATTAAAAGACTGAAGGATCTACAAGGAGGTCAGAATGAGAAAAGTAACATTTTTCATTAGTACCTCAAGGTAGTACTTGTCAGCTTAAGCTATAAAGAGTACGACAAAAATTCTATTGCCTTTTACATATATTGCAAATTGTTGATCTGGTCTGAAATCTTTCATACTTCACTTTAAGTTTTGTCTGGACACCAATAAATAGATCCCAAAACATTTTGCTTCAGGTTTAAGCATTTTTTTGCTAGTTCAATGTTAACTAGCAGAGCTTCAGCTAGTCACACTTATTTTTTATCTTTCCCTCTAATATTCAACATGAAATCGACCTATGGAAGTTTCAAGAGTGTCTTGGGAATAAAAAGCGTTGTGTAACAGAAAGTTTTTACACGCTTCTGTTTAATTCAAATAACTAGGATTTCAACCCTTTGGCTGGAGTCTCACTTGCATGTTTCAGACAAAGTAATTAAAAGAAATTCTTTAACGGAAAGGAGAGTCCTAAAATGCCTGAATATGGACATCAACAAATTCAAAATTTGCTCAACCATTTACTCTTCATTTGCCTTTAGAACCCCATGAAAGCACAGTGAGATCAGCTTGGACTGATTAATCAGTCAAGTTAAGATTTATGTGAGTGCACAGATCATTTTAAGTAAGGGACTTCAGCATTTTAAACATACATGTATCTTAGTATCCTTTTCTGAATAAGGATACTTACTATCCTTTTCTGAAGCGCTCCCTTTATGCTTTAAAAAAAAAGACTCATGATTTTCCACAAACTTGTGAATTTGTTTTAGAAACAAAACCTATTTGAAAAAATAAGGTAATATATAGTAATTTAAAGTGATGATAAAGGTAATATTACCTTAAAAAAAAAAAATAAAAATCAGGAAACTCTACTTCCAATGCATTTTTACTCTACCTCTTTCTGTACAGCCACTCACTGTAACTTACTGACATTCATATAAAATGTGACAGAGTATGAAAACACTTTCCAAGAGGTGACATTCCTTTGCACTCTATTTCTATGACATTGCCTAGTGCCGTTGTACAATGCAAAATTCAGCCACAAATGTCATATTAAATTTTCTGAACCTCAATTCTTAGGAATTCATCACTATCACAGTATTATCTTTAGAGAAATCAAAACTGTTTTACAATTAGGAAACACCAGTAATGCAATGTAATGTACATATTGATCTTCTACAGTAAAGATATTTGTCAGGAGCTGCATGTCCAATAATTTTTCACATTTATTAACATCCTGAAATGTGTAACATCAACAGAATACTTGAGGAAACATAACAATACACAGGGCAAAGTTTCTGCCTTCTGATCTGTTTCTGATCTTAATCAGACTCATTCCTCATCCTCTAGAGAGATTCAAAGGAACACAGTTCTCCTCTTACAAGTTTTTTTTTGAGTGCAGGTAAAGAATTTCACTAAACTGAAAACAGAAGGTGTGCAGCTATGTATGTTTGTCTTTCTTACCTCTGGAGGCTTAAAGGAGCAATAAGCTAGCTTCTACAAGTACTGAAAAGTCTCTCTATTTTCCTAAAAATATTCTACTGAACAATTAGATCATATTACAATACAAAATGAGAGTGCTGTAGTTCGAAAAGAATGTGGGGAAGCAAACAATGATGTACAGAACTTGCCTGCTTCCAAGGCTTAAAATGAACCATTAAAAGTGCTGTTAGTCAAATCATAAAGCATTAATATAAGCTACCTACTACTCAAGTTTTTAATAGTAACAAATACAGAAATATTTCCCAATTTAGTCCTTCTTTCTCTCCTGTTTGTGAAGGTTCATGAAAAGAAAGCTCTGTTCTTTTTTTTCTATTATTGAAAATAAAAAGGTACAGAATTCTGCTAAGTGCATAAACCAACTGAAAAATACAATTTTCCCCCTTTGGTTCTCTTAAATCAGTAGTTTTAGAAACACCTCACAGCAACAGCAGGTAAAATACTGTCTGAGAACTGATGTCTCTCTGAGGAAATGTTTATACACTAGTGAATTATTCCCCCAGAGATAAACGATACCTCAAAGGAAAGCTATACACACACTGGTTTAAAACTACTTAAAAATTTTAAACACCACCACTACCACAACTAAATAAAGCCTTACAAATGCAAGATATTTAAAAATAGACATTTTAAATGGCACCCTCTAGAAATGTTGTAGAGGGTTTTCCTTCCTGGAGGAAGATAAATGTTATGGCCTTCAACAGTTGACAGTATCCTTTAAATAGAAAGTGCATTCAAATCCTCCTATATCTGCGGTATATCATAACACAGTGCCACTACCTAATAATTCATCTCTTAGTTGTAGAGGACAAAACAATTGCATGTCAAAAAGAGGAAGCAGATAAGGAAAAGATTCATTTACCTGAGCTATAAAACAGACCATTCAATTTTGATAGCTGTGATTTAAGTTGGCTAATAAATCTGCAAGTCAACTTCAAGCAATGCTCATAGTATTCTGACAGAATTGTATGGTTTTAACTTACCTCTAGCAACTAGGTGAACATATGATAAATACTGGGGATTTTTTTAAAGATAGAAAAAGAAAGTAAAACATATCTTTACTTGTCACATTTCAGAGTCGATAACATTTCTTCCATAAACTTGCAAATAGTCAACTAAATTTTCCAAATAACAAAGTAATTAACAAAGAAGCATACATTGTGGAGGAACTTAAAACATATCTTTCCAATTTTGTGATAAATTAAAAACAGTTGCAGTGAAACTACTAAGACACTACATTTAAAACCACATAGAAAAAGACAATATCTCCTAGTTTAGCATACTACATGAAAGCTCATAAAAATATAACTGTTCAATTGCAAAACCTAAGGAAGTCCCTTCTTCATATTTATTTTCACAAGCAAATAGAGAAAGCAGGTTTTCCAAATAACATTAACTCTCATTTTGGACAAATTACTCAATATGCCAAGTACTTCAGGCAGCTCTCCTCCAACATGCCACTTTCAGATTGAGAAGTATTTAATAACCAATGCACAGGTTGAAATAATGTCTCAGATACTCTATGTCTCATCCCTAACCACAATGTTCATCTAAGCTTCAGCTAGAGCTTGAATGACATCTTTGTAGCAACTACAGAAGTTATGTATATGGACACATCGTAACAGGAAAGAATGCAACGTATTATAAGTTTTTTTGGATGGTGATTTAAGAGTTGGAAATTATAAGTAGCATCACCATGCAATCAAGCAGCAAATGGCCAAACCAAGGTAAGTTACAGCAGGGCAAACTCTTTTATACAGCACATCTACCCTAGATGCACCAAAGAATTTCCCTTTATTGGTATATCTTGATTAACACTATACACATCAGTATAATACAGGAAGGAGTAACTCAGGCAAAGATTTTAAATTTAGCTGTAGGTTTGGGGTGTTTGTTTTTTTTTGTTTGTTTTTGTTTTTTTGTTTTTTTGTTTTTTTTTAATAACTGTATTAATATCCTAGGAAAGTTCATCACTGCCTGGAGAAGAGCAGAAAAGGCAGTAGTAACATTAAAACATGACATTAGTTACGGAGCTACATTTCCTGAAGTATGTCTCCATGAAATTCTACTTTTACTATTTCTGTGGAAGTATAAAAAAAACACAACCAAAATGTATTAATTTCACCACAAGAGATTATCATTAATCTCAATTATATGGAAGAAGAAAGACCTACATTATTCTCACCTTTTTAATATACTTTCCTGAAAGTGGAACATAGTTCAAGCAAGGAGAACAAAGGACCTTTACTTATTGTTGGCAGAACACTCAAAACATGAAGGTTTAGTTTGTTGGGTTTTATTTGTTTTTAGTGTAACTAATAAGACACTTCTTACAAAGACTGCTTACCTATCAGGTACCCTTGGAGCAAAGCAAGATGTTGTGGAATGCACACAAAGAATATTTTCAGCACCAAGAGCCTTGATTTTGGCCTCCACTGCTTCAAGGTCTGTCCGCAGCTCATCACCTTCTAATACATTTTCTATCACTACAGGCTCAAAACCTGACCAAAAAAAAAGCAAGACCTGAATGTAACTCAACGAATCTCTGACTAATAGGTTTTAGTTCAGCATACATCTGAAAAAACTTCTTGCTTCTGTTCTTTTAACAGATTCTAACAGAAAAGATTGTGCAAATCAGACAGATTGTCACCTTCTGATCACAATTCCCAGGACAGTTATGCTTTTTTCATAAATTTAAGAAAGATTTAACGGTGAGCTTGGGTTTTACATAATTTTCAGGAGAGCAAATTAAGCATCCTACTTTGAGGGTGAACTGTAATTTCCTTAGTACTGTGCTCTCTGTTGGCTACTTCATATACCTCTGTACCTCAGTATATGCCTGCATTTTACAAGGCATTAGGATGACAACTCATATGTGTGATTACATGCTAGAAATCAGAAGGGTAGAAATAAAGCAAAACTAATTGTGCATTAGGACTTTTTTGGCTCTTACTGAAAAGGCATAAATTGGTCCCTCTGTTAGTTGTAGAAGACCACACTCTGTGTGATCAATCAGTTCCTTCTTACCTGCAGTTATCATTGATTTAAAGCAAGATTTCTGATCTATACGTGGCCAGATAATATATTTTGCCTTTGGTCTCTTGTGCCGCAATGTTAAAAAACACAGAGTTAAACTCATGCCAGTTGCCATGGGAACCACAAAGCAACTGGCCACTGTCCGGACACCTGCACAGAAAAAGCAAGTCAGAAATTAACATGAAGAACCCATGACACACCCAGAAAAGCAGGAAAGATTTTTCAACTTTACACCTACCAGCCAGCTTTATAATATCCAGAACTACTGAATTAGTAAGTTTGTTCAAAAGGCTCGACCCTGCAGCTTTAGGCTGGACTGCAGAAATATCACCTGACCTTCCAATTCCATGGATCAATCTGAACAAAAGAAGTTGAAAACACACATCAAGTTTTTCCACATTGCAAAGCAATAATTCTTGCTGACTAAAGAGAACTTCATTTGATAAACAATTGCGGAAAAATTTGTATCCTATGCAACATCAATATCTGCATCAATACCTGCATCTGGAATTCATTACAATGTATTCCACTGTAACAAACTACATACATTCTTATGAAATTTGTGGGGTTTTCAACAGTAGATTAAAAATGTTCCAGCATGCAAGTAAAAACTTTGAGAAGACCCATAGCAGCAACACTTTTAGCATCTGGCAGGCTTCCTTTTAAGCGCACCTCAGCACTTCTTGATGTTTGTTGAATTAGCATTATAAATGCTGACATGTTCAGACACACAGCTCCAAGGAAAACAAAAATGATTTGCCCATAGTATAGAGCAGCATAGGCATAGTGGTATTATACAGATACTCCCTTGACAAATGTTTCATCTCCTTAAGGCAAGGAAATAATATACACTGTGACAAACATATATATACAAACTCATACATGTAATATATATACGTACAGCTTTGCCCATCTTCTACATCTTCATCTACCTCATCCTGTTATTCAACATTATAAAATCATGGCATACCATGCCTGTCTACATTATGTTTATAAATTATGTTTATAAGCCGCATTTATAAATACTGAATATTATTCAGCACCTTTCAGGTGTGGAGGATCCCGGAATAATTTATAAAATACAAGCTTACAGAACTAACTTTACCCGTGGCTGAACTGCAGCAGCTACTCAAGTAAGCTAGTAACAATGCACACCTATTTATGGCTTAAATTCTGCTTTTATCTTGGGAATAGAGTAAAATACAGTCCGACGAGCGTAAAAAATTCAGAACTTCTTGGAGCATAGTTTTATAGCTTAAATTTGTTTACCTGTTTCAAGCTATAGGTTGAAATCAACAAACACTTGCTAATTAGTTGAAACTTACACATAATCCTCACTGCACCTAAAATACTTTCTTCCCCATTCTAATAACTTTCTTATACCAGCACTGCTTATTTTCTGCATATAAGCACTCCTTCCTAAGGAGCAATCCTCTGTAAGACTGGCCTTTAGAATTTATTAAGCTGAAAGGACAGACAGCTTGAAAACCATCTCCTGGTTACCTCCATCACTCCCAAAGTCACCTGTAAAACTGATTGTACTGGAGAACACCTTGTTATTGCTGACACTCACAGGTGAAGTGAGATGCCTGGTGACAGAGTTGCATCAGAACAGGCCATTTCAGGCTCTCTCTGGCCAGAAGCCAGACATGCTTTGTTCAACAAAGTACTCAGCACAGAACTCTACATACACATGCAGAGCCCCTAAAATTATAGCATCCAACACACTCATCAAGTGTCAGAAGGGCTAAAAGCTATTAAAAGCTCTTCTCATCTTTATAGATCTCCTTACTTCATAGATGGACTGGGCTTTCATCTGCCTATCAACTACTAACATTATAAAGCTATTAATAAATATAATACAAATAGCTGTTCACTAGGGATGTTTAGCTACATTGTGCAGCAGTTTCTAATAATATACAGATGAAAAGCTGTATTGTCTTAAAAAGGCAAGTAATTAATAGATTATTTTAAAACAGGAAGATCTCTGCTACCCTTGCAGAAGACAACTCAATGTGTTCAGCTTCTACAAGTTCAGCATACAGGACATAACCCTGACAAAACATTTTTGTTTCGTTCAAGACTTTCCAGTGAGATATTAATGAAAATTTAATATAGAAAATTGCAACAATTGCGTCACATTATTTTTCTCAAACGCTATCAAGGTCTTAAGATAACAAAGCACAATAAAATAAGCTACTTGAAAGCACTAATAATAAATCTGAATAATTGAAACTGTCAAGAATTTGTACCTGTAATGCCTTCGGGCAACAAGTCCTGACACAACTCTTCCTTCCCTCTCACCCACACCACAGTTGCCCAGGAAGTTATTGCTATCCATTATAGCAAGTTCATGAAGAAACAATTCAATGGTGCTTTCATCCCATCCATCTTCAGGACATTTTCCCTTAATAACAATAACATAAAGGTAACTATGAAACTTGGAAATTAAAAATTAACAAAACTTCATGCAGCTTGTTTGATTGTTATTCTTCTTTCCCATTTCATTTCAATATCACCTAGTATTACAAACCTGTATTCAGAGAAAAGTTAAATAATGATTTTTGCATGTATTAAGTACCATTATATTAGCATATCCTGACATTAAAACAATCGGGATATTTTTCACCTTCAAGTGTTTTTTATGGTACACACAAAACCACTGCAGAGCATACATGTTAATTACTCCCTAAAAGACTATAGACTGTTTGATATATGCTCTAGACAGGATCTGCAACTACAGGAACTCAAGAGCAAAAACTAGATGAAAGAGAAGATACTTGAATATTAGTGAACCAAAAATACAAACTGAAGGGAAATACACTTGTAACATATCTTCCTATCTGCACATTTTTCTTCCTGGTTTTTATCTAATCTAGTTACTATCTAATAATCTAATATTATCTAATTATAACACATAATAATATTTTTTTCAGTTATTACCTATTATCTAATAATAATACCTAATTGTTACCTAACTATCTAATTATCATCTAATAATATTATCTAACCCCTTCCAGGTCACGTCAAAACCTGTGACCACAAACATGCTTTCTTGTGCTCTTTCTTTACTGCCTAAACTCATCTTTGCCGATTGCAGAAAAGATCCTCATAGGAACGGAGCACATAAGCCCATGAAGCATTGCTATAGGTTCAGAGACTTTTTTACATGTCCCATTAAAAATACAGCAAATGTAGTAAGTCTAATTCGTTCCTGAAAAGTGGTATCGAAGTTAAATTGGAAACTGTAGATGACATGACTAAGGTTGACCAAGAACTGAAACATTTGCTAATTGACTGATCATGATTTTCATACAGTGTGTTGCTTTGCCACCTTACAGGTATCACGTTTTACGTCACGTACCAACGTGCCGGCATCTTAACTGCTTTTAAACACCTCTTTAGTTGTTCGCTGGGCCTTTCACACGGCCCACGGCGCCCCTTCTCCTCCCTCCCAGCCGCGGCCTTTCCCGGTTCACCCCGCGGGTCCGAAGGTCTCTGTCCCCTCCGGAGCCCCGTGCCGCGCCAGGGCCCGCCGGGCCCCGAGAGCCCCGCCCGCCTGCGGGGCCGCCCTGCCGGGCTGTGCTGGCCCGGGCTGCCCCGCCGTCACTGCCGGCCGGATCGGATCGGATCGGGGCGGGGCGGGCCGGGGCGGCTCGGCCGGCGGAGGGCTGGCCGGAGGGCTGGCGGGCGTGTCGCGGCGCGGGGCTCGGTGCGCCGGTGCGGGCGGGCCGCGGTACCTGCTGCAGCAGCGCCCGCAGGCGCAGCTCGTGGCCGCGGCGGCCCTGCGCCCCCTGCCGCACGTAGGCCGCCGTCACCAGCCGCTCGCTGCAGCCCTGGTTCTCCGCGTTCATCGCCGCCACCGCCGCTCCCCGGCGGGCCGCGGGACCCGGGGCCGCGGGAGCCGGGCACTGCCCGCCGGGAAGGGGCGGAGCGGGGCGGGCCGGGCCGGGGCGGTGCACGGAGCGCCGGGGCCCGCCCCGCCCTCTGCCGGCTCCGCCCCGCGGGCACAGCCTTCCCTTGCCTTCCCAAACCCCCCCTCCCCTCTCGTCCCGTGAGGGGCGGTGAGGGCGGTCGTGCCTGGCTGGAAGGGCCGGCGGCGGGATCCTTCCCTGCCCCCGAAGCTGGGAAGAGCCCGGCGGGGCCGGGGCCGGGGCGCCCTGTGCTCCCCGGGGCTGTGGCCGTGGGACTGCCCTCGGGGAACCGCGGGGAGCAGCAGCAACCCCGGCCAGCCCAGAACCGCATCGCGGGGACAAAGACGTGCTACCGAGGAAAGGCCTAACTACACCCACCCCCCCTTTGTGTTTAAACATTATCTGAGAACAGGTAGCTACCCCAGGAGGAGATTGGGGCAGGTTTGCACCTTCCCGAGGCGCTGCCGGCGAGGCCCCAGCAGCGGGAGCCGCCCGGCTTGGCTGCCCTTGGCGCCACGGCGGGGCCGCAGGGCTGCAGGGCCCCTTTGGCTTGCTTGGAATAACCAGTAGCGAGCGTGCGAAAACTGAACAGACGCAGTAGGTACGCAATGTGTTTGTTCCGATGTTTAGTTGTAACCAGCCTGTGCCTGGTCAGCTGAATTTGTTTATGAAATCTTATCTGATTCTTCTGCTTTACAGTGTTAAGATCAGACGATTAATGGGCATGTGAAGAGTGCATAGTGACCGTCCTGCTTCTGTAAGTTTAATTAGCCTGATTAGGATCTTTTGGGCGCTCTGACAGAGTAATCTTACACACCTGTTTTAATTGTTGGCTCAGACTAAAATTAACACAGTTTCTTAGTCCTTTGGAACAGAAGAGAGCTTCACAAGTTGGACTGTCCCGCTTCTCGGTCCCTGCAGCCACGCAGCTCCCGGGCAATGTTGGGAATGTGGTGTTGCTGCTGCTGCTTTATGAACGCAGAGCAGCTGCTCATCCCGCTCCGTACCACAAGAGGGCGCTCACCTAAAGCGAAAAGCGCACCACTGGGCGTAAATTCCCTTTTTTCCCCTTCTGTTTTCCCCACTCCGATGTTGCGACACAGTGCTCAGGTACATATTATAAACATGACAAACCCGCTGTGGGTTAGAGGGATAGAGACAGAAGCATTAGCATGAAGAAAATGATCCAATTTATTTGAGTGATGTAATTGTTAGTAATTTTAATCCAGGTGGCTAATTGAAGAGTATTAGCTACTTGGAATTAAAATTAATGGTTTGTTAATAACTATGATGGGGATGTGTGCTTTGTTTAATTATGAGCTGTCATAGTGTTTGAACTGTGCACTACTGAAGAGTGAGGTAGTGGTAAAGGCTTTGTTAGATCAAGACCTGTGAGCAAGTTACAGAATACACATTGCAGGAGGAGACCAAAACTACCAGTTAACTGCATTTAGAAGTACAGTAATGTGTAGATGAGCCCATAAACCCGAAGAAATACTCTTTTTTATTCTTTACTCTGAGGCTGGTGGGGCACTGGAACAGGTTGCCCAGAGAAGCTGTGGATGCCCCATTCCTGGAAGTGTTGACAGTCAGGTTGGATGGAGCTTTGGGCTGCCTGGTCTGGTGGGAGGTGTCCCTGTCCATAGCTGGGGGGTTGGAAGGTCCCTTGCAACACAGGCCATTGTATTATTTTATGATAAATGAGTTATTTCTTGTTTAGTTTTCTCAGAAGAAAGAACTCTCAAACTTTTTAGAAGCCCATGAATTGACTGTTTAATGGGATGTTACTGAAACAGAACTGACTCATCGCTAAAGGGAGATGCAGTATTCCTTAGCAGTCTGCTGAGAAAAATGTCACCCTTCTCCTATTTTAGTCTGATCTTTTTGTTTACTTCACCCAGAAATTGACATCTCTATAATTTTTTGTGCAGAAAATGACATCCAGTTCCTGTAACTTTCATAAATGTGTTTACTAGGCATAAAACGGCTATTCATCTGGAGTCACAGTTGACTGGATAAGTTCACTTTTAATAGCAAGGAATGGAAACTGAAATGCAAGTGTGAACAGGTTTTATCAAATGTTACCGATATTAATAGTTACGTAAGTAAATGACACACAGCTAAGTTCCAAAGTCCGCTGGCTGACAGGTAACCTGAGACAAAACAAACACAAGTCCAGCATTTCAGTAAGGTTTTATTTTGTCAGTAACCAAGCAAAGTTATTTTCTTCCCGTGATCCAGGTTACGCACAGAATGAGTCCTTACACAATGTATAATTATAGGAATATTGAGTAATAAATATGTACAATTACTATTTTTAGCTGGGAATTGATTTGCTCCCAGCATAACCCAGAGTCCTGGGTCTGTGCAAGTACTTCAGCTGTATGTCTTTCTATCATATTTCAACAAGACCTGAGAAAAACCTCTCTTCTATAGAGAGAAGGCATCCAGGTCGAAATCTGATGTAGTGTGTTGGTGTTATAGTTGTATTTTCTTTCTTCCGGCTAAGAATGCATTGATAGTTGTGGGAGCATGGAAATAATGACAATATATTCATACTGTTTTCACTTCAATTAGTTTTAGGCTTCGTTTTGGAAGCTACCGTAATGGTATCGAACAGTGTCCTGTGAGGTTTGGGGAGGCTATGGCGAGTGATGGCGAGGAGACGAGCGTGTTGCGGGTGTGGAGCAGGGCGCGTTTCGGGGATGTTTGTGTTCCGCTCCCAGCGCCGGGACCCGCGGCTGGCGCGGAGCAGCGCGGCCCCTTTAAGGCAGGGGGCGGGGCCGGCGCGGGGCCGCGCGCAGGCGCGGGGCCGCGCAGCCGGAGCGGCGGGAGCGCCCCGAGCCCGCCCGGCCGCGC
>JAWWEE010000122.1:55673633-55707322 GCA_035221455.1 Xenops minutus | reverse complement strand
CCCCGGCCCCCCGCCCATGGCGGAGCCGGGCGCGGAGGAGCCCGACGAGCGGCTGCTGCTCCTCGCAGAGCCGCCGCCGCCGGGGCCGCAGCGAGCGAGAGCCGCCCCCGGCGGGGCTGTGCGGCAGTGCGGGGAGCCGCGGCTCCAGGAGGAGGAGGACGGGGAGTCGGGGCCCGAGGGGGATGGCGAGGACGAGCCCCTCCTGCGGGCGTCGGGTCCCGGGCGCCGGGCGGGCGCCTCCTGGGACAGGGAGCTCCGCGGTGCCGCAGGTACGGCCGGACCGCGGGCGGCGGCGGGCCGGGCTCCTGCCCCTGCCTGTGCTCCTGCCGCTGCCTCTGCCTGGCGCTGCCTCTGCTCCTGCCCCTGCTTCTGCCCCTGCCCTGCGTGGCGCTGCCCACTGGCAGCCCTTGCCCCTGCCCTGCCCCTGCGGCGGGGAGACACGGGCTGCACCGCCGTGCCGGGCAGGGAAGCAGACACTGCCGCTGCCCCTGGCGCTGCCCGGCCAGCGGGGTGACACGAGTACCTGTCGGACCAAAGTACCTCGGAGTGTCCTGCCCGTGGCACCGCATCGGCCAGGGGCAGAGGCTCGGCATATGGGCTCACTAATTCTTGATGAAGGGAAGGTGCTGCCAATGGATCGAAATTCGAGTGCTTTGTGTCGGTGTGCAGGGCTGCACGAACTCGTTTACATCTTGAAGAGTGTCTCCACTGTTACTTGTCGCTCTCTGTGTGCTGTTTTGTTGGGCTTTGCTTTGTTTCTGTCATTTTTTTTGAAACTTGTGGCTTTGCATGTTTTACAGACTGTTCCGTGGTGGGATTGGATGTTTCTTCCTGAACACTTGGCGAACTGTTAAGTTTTCTGTTTGTCTCGCCTATCCCACTAATTACTTTCTTGTGATCCTCATAGTTTCATCTTGAAAAAAAAGTTCAGTCTGTGTTTTTTCTTTGTTCCTATCTGTTACAACCCGCCCCAGAAGGCGAGGGTAACCCAGGCTCTTGTTAATAGATTCCTTGGGCAGACTAAAATGAAATGGGACTGAATGATCAGTGGTTGTAAATATGAATGTACATGGTTTATTTTAGAGCAACTTGGTTGCAATGGACAGCAGCTATGTAGGCGTTTTGGCTATTATCTATAGTAACATAGCAATATGAAAGGCTAAAAATATCACTTAAGAAAATTTATAAGGGAAAAGAAAAGAAAGGAGAAGAGTAGAAACATACCATCACCTGCAGATTTCTCAACAAGACTTGATTGTTGCAATTTCGGTGTCTGTTGCTTGAAGCAATGGTCGCAGTCTTGATCTGTCAGGGCTGAGGGAAGCCCATATGCTCAAGACAGGGGGGAATGCCCAGGTACCTCCCCTGGGGATGGGGAGCTTTCAGTACTGTGGTGAAAGGCCTCAGAAATGAGTCTGGGGGTCTTTGATGGTTTGTGACACCTTCTAAGACATGACAGCTGCCTCTCACATCAGTGTAATTGAGCCAGGTATGCCCCATCAGGAGGCCTTTAGGCTTCCCAGTGACCTTTCCTGGGGAGAGGAGAGTGGGTGTGTAAGGGAAGACAGTTGGCATGATAAAAAGCACTATCCCACCTCGCAGGATCTGCTTCTTATCAGGCTCAAAGCCTGGCTTTTAGCCGATGTTGGTGGGTGTTCACCCCTCTGTCTTGTGCAAATCTTCACCACACGCTCAAAACCTCACCTCCTCTCCCTCCTCAGAGAGTGCAAATCTGGCCTCAGCAAAGCACTCTGCTGCTTTCACAAAAGGGCAATTGTTTTGAGTCATTAACCATTCAGTTTCTCACGCAATCATATGTTCTCTTTGTATCATCACATGCTTTAAGAGTTTTAGATGTGGTCTCTACTGTCATAATTTTGTTTTTCATAAAAGCTTATCTTCTTTCCATGTCTGGAAATCTGGTCTTTAAAAGAAAAATATGACATGAAAGTACAGAAATGCAAGAATTTAATTATCATTTTGAAAAGAGTTGTAAGTGTGGCCATTATCTAATTCTAAATATATTGGGGAAATTATAAATTCCATGGTATTTATTGCCTGCTTTTTTTTTTTCTTTTAGATTTTCAAGCTTTCTGATTCTGTGCAAGTTTCTAAATAGGTGTACATCTAGGATGGGTTTGCTGGCAAAAATCATTGAAGTTCTATCATTTGATAGTGTTTGTTGTCATAATTATTCCATAGGATTTCTTGCCAGAGATTGCAAGACTTCCTATTGCAACAATAGGATAATTTTTTTTAAAAAAAGTTTAAAATGCCAACAAAACCCCCATAAAGTTTAACAATAAGTTGTGCTAGTAACTTTATTTTAGTAGCCACAGACAGCTTTTACTAGTGTATAGTTTTTAACCACAAGGGAAGAAGAATCTCACCTTTTAACCACTGGGCCCAAGTGTAGTCTGCACCTGTAATGTGAACATCCTGTTAAAATGTTAATTTCCACAAGACTTAAGATATGTTAGGGAGGCAGTGCTTCTACCAAAACACTTCTAGAAACTTCAAAAAAGAAATTCATGCTTCCGAGTGGAGACTAGAGCTGTGGGTCTTGCACCACTGGTGCAGTTATGACAGTGAACACAGAGTACCACTTAGGATCTGCCCCAAGAATGAATGTGTAAGAAAATCTCAGAACTATGGTTGATTGCAGCATCACATCCCTTGTTTCCTTGTCTTTACCTTTTTTGTATGTGTAACATTTGAAGGTACACAGGATTGTTTCAGTCAGGTGGAACCAACATGCAACAGATGTTATTCATGCATGTTATTGCAACACAGAGTGTTTCATAATGGAATTATGATCAGAATAGGAGACTATCCATTTGAAAAGATGGAATTGATTGAAGGTAATACCTTTAATCATGCTAATGTTAAAAATTATAAATCTAGCTTAGGGCTGGAGGAGTTCACAGATGTTATTCTTGCAAAGTGTATTAGTTTAGCTTATGTCATGTTAACTTGATGGAAGAACAGGCTGAGGTGCATATTTGTATTTGTATCTGCTTTGCTGAGTCTTCATCGTTCCAGTATAGCAGCTTCCCAGCCTTGGGCCTTGGCCAAATTAATTTCAGAAAAGTTCTTGAGCTTGGTACTTAGACTGTGTGTGTGTGAGCCCTGGTCTCATTAGTGGGAGTTTAATGAGAAGAGTAGTTTTCTAGAGTAACTGCAATCCATGTGAACAAGTTCATTTGTGGATCTTCTTCACCTGGAAGATCAATTTGCCGGGTAACTTAACATGGATGCTGCATTTTGTTTGGTAAATGCACAACCCTGATTTTGTTTTCACTGACGAAAATATGTAGTAGTTGCAGCTCAGGTGTGGGATGTGATGCAGATATGTAGAGCTAGTTGAGGCTTGAGTATGTAATAAGAACCACTGATTTCAAGTGACTTTTCCATAAAAATAAGTGTATTGTGGGCCTCTGGGTTTATTTCCCTAACTCATGTAAATACTTTATGACAGGGAAATCTTTGAGCCCTTTCCCTGTCTCTTGTCATCTGAGTTTAAAGTCTCAAAGTGTAGTTTATCACAGAAGTATTTGCCAAGTAGTCTTAACAGATTCTGATCCAATGGGCTGTAGCTATTGATCTTAAGAATAACCTGCTATTAGCTTTAAGGCTTCTTTTCCTGTTGCCAATTTATACTAAGATTTTCTGGTTTTCCTACTTTTTTTAGGCTTTTTAATTATTTTGTTTGGAAGCCATATTATTGTTTGTGAGTAGTACGTTGCAAGCAAGTTCTAATGTTCTAAGCTTCAAAGACTGTCCTGTGCTACAAAGGGGTGTCTAGTTTTTTAATTTGAGGAGTATCTTTTCTGAGTGGGTTCTGTATCAGTTGCATTCCAGAAGGATGTATATTTTTTCTGCTGCTGACTTGGGAACAAAGCAACTTTATCTGGAAATGTTAAATTTAGAATTATGTAGCTGTTTCTTAATGCAGAAATGAGCCCTAATGCACAGACCCATTACAGTGCACTCAGTGAACATGTGGAATAATCCCAGCCTTGAAAGTAAGGTATAATAATGTACAGCTTCAAAACTTGTGAAAAAATAGTCCGAAAAAATTGAACTACCAATAGAATCCTGAAAACTTCCTTTCTAGTTGCCTAAGTGGAGTCAGAATTTGCACTATGAATGTCTTAATAGACCTGATCTTTTGGTTGGTATGTAAAGAAAGGATACAAGTCGTTTACAGTGTTATCATGTTGGAATGATGGTGGCCTGCAATACACCTCTGGGATGTTGGTGCCACTTTTGAGTGCTACATGTAACAGATTCTTCAGTGGATTAACTTTGTTGTGTCTTAGCAGAATGAGGTTTTTTTCCTTTATAAGCTTCCTTATGTAAATAAATATGAAAAAAAAATCCTTGAAAAGTATAGACACTTAGCAGTGGTAGTCTCAAATTTGCTGTTGCGGATTTGACTGATTTACTTTAAACAAAAGGTTGACTAGACATGGATAAATCAGTGGAAAAACTTGCACTGATTTAATGGACCAGGTTTTTCAGCCTGCTGTTGAATGGGTGTCGGAAGGGTAAGGATGTTGGCTTTGTAGTGTGTTTACTTACGTTGTTGTTAATTAGTAGTACAAATTGCACTTAAGACTGCTTGTTTTCTTATTTTCTTATTTTTACAGGACATACTGCTGATATGAATATATTTTTAGATGATCCAGAATTTGCAGAGATTATTCTGAGAACAGAACAAGCTATAGAATGTGGAGTTTTCCCAGAAAGAATCTCTCAAGGATCCAGTGGGAGTTACTTTGCCAAGGATCCAAAAGGGGTGAGCATGTTACTGCAAAGTCAGAGACACTACCAGCAGCAAGTTAAAAATGGACATTTAAATTTTCTATTTAAATGGAAATTAATTTAAATAAGGTGTTTAATAATTTATTGTATGCCAAAATTATGTTGGAAAAAATCAATGCAAGTAATAATTAGATTTCTAATTATGTCTTGCAACATAAGCTAGGGAAAAATAGTTATTATTTCTCTGCTGCAGTTTTATTCTGTTTTGAATGATCTGCATCAAAGAAATATGGATAAAATAAAAGGGCCTCTAACATCTGAAAACAATTCAAGAGTTCCTTTGTGCAGAATCTTGTTCTCTGTAGGTTTTAGTTGATTTTTGACACAACTGAGCTCCTGATTTCAGTACTGTTTAGCTTTCTTTAGCTAAAGCTCCTATATTTTTATCTCTTCTCTTTTTAGATAGTCTTTTATTCAGGTCATGTCTTCTTTCTCCTGTATGATTGGTAGATGGGTGAGAAGAGAGATATCAAATCTACTTTTTTGCTTGTACTTGTCTGCTGAGTCTCAGCTGGAAGATTTGGTTTCCCTTCCCTAAGTGGAAGATGGTACCTCAAATAGTGGTCGAGGGGTGTCCTAAAGTCACTTTGAGACAGAGAAGTAACAGTTACATGAATATCTCCCTTAAAAAGTAACATTTGGTCAGCATTATTTAGTAACAGAAAATGATGTTTCAGACACACTTTTACATTGTTTTCTTCAAATTAGAAATACTTTGTTACCTACCCATTCCATACAATAAGAGTTCCAACCCCTCAGCTTTGTTAATTTGTTGTATCTGATTTTAAGCTCAATCACAGTTTTCTGGTCTTAGATAGATGTAGGTGTTCATTAATCTTGAAGATCCCAGTTGTGTTGGACATGGAAATTGTAACATTTTAAGTGCCTAGGTTTTCAGAAAATATTCAAGATTATTGTTATTCCACGCATACCCATAATGGTCACTTTCATTTAGGAAGTAATTTGGTTTTTGTTTAGCTTTTAGTCATATCATTGATCGTTACAGAATATATTCCTACTTTGCCTGTTAATTTTCATCATTGTTTAGGGTTTTTTTAATGCCAATTTTCTGGTGATAGTTTTCACACTTTTTTGAATAAGTGGTTTTTGTTTGGTTTTTTTTTTTTTTTTAAGAATAGTTCCCTGACTTAATATAAATAAATAAATATATTGATTTTTTATTTTATTTATGAATTTATTATTGTGGGAGGTGGCAGAACTGCCCCTTCAAAATCTTCTGAAAACTGTGTATTGCATCCCCATTATTCCATTGCAGCCTGTGTTCTAGGAACATTTGTTACTAATGATCCCCTTTGTTCTGCTAGAGAAGAGCCCAAGTATGTTGGGAAAGAAGGTCTCTCTCTCTTTTTGAAACTGGAGGTGGGGTGGGGGGAATTGTTTCTCTAATGGCTTTGTGGGGTTCATATACAATGCTGTAAATAAGAAAACGTGTTCAAATTTTATCTGACTTTTTAAACTTCATGTAATTTCCCAATTTCAGTAGCTTAGATCTTTTTAGATTTCCAGGTTGTGTACTTATATACACATTACACATTATACTGTTTATAAGGAGATATTTTAAATTAGGTTTATATCTTATTTAATATGCAATAGGAAAATAACTGCATAATAACCAAATACGAGTTTAAATCAATACTTTTCAAAAATGCAATGCATGATGTATCTAAAGAGTATTCTACAGTATCATGCTAAAATGCTTTACAGCTAATGCTTTACAGCTGATTGATTGGACTTCCTTTGTAGTTTTTCTTATGCTATGCAATCAAGATTTTTTTTTTTATTCTTAGGGAGTTAGTAGAGAAACTACTAGGGATAAAAATCATACTTGCTCTGGATTTCCATATGTGCAAATCTGTTTTGTTTGAAGCTTCTACAGACTTGATTTTGCTAGATTTTGGTGACTAGTAAATGTCCGAGACACTTACTGTGCCCTGGGACTAGTGAGAGACTATTTATACATCATTTTTGTGTAAACACAACCATAGTATTTTGGATGGAGCATATTATTCCTTGTTTCTTATGTGGTGATTTTCTTCTTGGTTTTACTTTTCTGTTGCAGCAGCAAAGTGTTGTTTTTGTTCCTAGTTAAGTTCGTAGTATTGACTTGCCCTCTTGCCCTCCTCCTGTATGTAGGTTGTTGATTTGAATGTAAGTATTTAGGAGAAATTATTAAAAAAAACCCCAACAACAAACCCCCACTTATTTTATATGGGTCAGGAAGGATTCATTGCAAAATATGGAAGTATTTGTCAACGCCAGACTGCGAGAATAATGATACTGAGTCCTTAGCAGACTTTCAAATTTGTTTTTATTCTTTGCACTATATTAAGAGCTTATCTATGTTTGCTATCCATATTAAAGGTCTGATAAAACTTTATTTTGTCAGTAGTGCCATTCTAATTTGTAGAATGCTTTTCAGATCCTGTTTGACTGAGTATTGCATCATTCCACTTCAGACCAGTTCTGTAACTTGCTTTCTCCTATTCTTCTTGAGTAATCTCTTCCTTATGCTGGGAAGGAGCTCTTTAAAGAAGTGCTAAGCCTTCTATTGGTCAGCTTCTAAAGTGTTTACCCACACTAATGTCAAGTTACAGGTAAAATAAGCTGTTTCCATTAAGTCTTCTTATTTGCTGATTTGGGTCTATTAGAAAGATAAAAGTCAAATTGTCTAATTAAAATTAGTTTTTTTTTATTTATTGGCAAAAATTATGTAGCTGTATACTGATGCGAAGGAGTTCTGTACTTAAGCAGCACTACTGCTGAAGTGTTGAATATTTCTGCATTTGTTGTTCATTGTATAACCAATAATTAGAAGACATTGTGTCTGTTAAAGTTGTTCTGCAATAGGTTCCTGACAGTTTAAATGCTGACTAATTGGTAATGCTAATGGAGTCAGTCTATAACAATTTTGACTGGCAAAATTAAGACTGGCCTTGGTAGCTTGTTCTACATATTGAGCTTTCTTGTTCTACTCTAGTCGTCAACAGCAGTGGCCCTGCAAAATTTGGCAAGGTTCTAACTTCAGTGGAACCTTGAAAACCATACCTAAATTTGACAGTGTAGCACAGTACAGTCCAGGCACATGATGGAATGAGCTAGGCTCCTTTTTGAAATGGGCACTTTGTAGGAAGTATTATCCAGAGAGTGATTCAGAAAAGAGGTAATTAAAGGTTTGGCATGTACTACTAAATACACCACAATGTTTGTGGGAAATGCAAAGGTTCTTGCTTTATTTTAAGCAGGTAGATACATGTGATTCAATAGGAAGAAAAATTAAATAACTTTTTAACAATTATAAACCTAACATAATTTTGATTCAAGAAGTATACAGTGTTGTGATTTAAAAATAAAAAATAATAAATAGTAACATATTCAAAAAACACATTACAAAGAATATTGTTTTAAGTGTAGCCACTTTTGTAGGTCTAAATTGAATTGTGTCTGCAGCTGAATAGAACTTGTTCATGGTTTTGAATGTAAATTTACGATCAGAGATAACTCCATACCAAACCCAAGAAAATTCTTGTCAACTTGTTTCCTACTTTTGTTGATAGGAAACTTATTTTATAGTACGAATGCAAATAATGGTATTTTGCAACTTAGTTCTTGTGGAAGTTAATGGGAATGAATGAAAATAGATGAATGAGACAGATGATGCTACTAATGCCTGGTGTCTTGTGTATCTGTTTACAAACTGAATGAATTAAGTCCTCTGTAGTTACTTTGTCCAAGACAATCTTGGACAAAGCAAGATTGTCTTGGACAAAGCAGGTGAAAATTCTCTAGCAGCTAAACCAACTGGTCAAATCATCTCCCTAATCCAGCTGAATCAGCAATCACTGAAAGAGTTTTCTGACTGCCAGCAAACTTGTTCATGACCTGAGTGTGAATCAGCTTTGAGAACTGGTGCAACAACAGGCAGTGTTCAGCTTATTGAGAGATTCACTTTTTTTCATAAGGGTTCAATAAAGTATTAATATGTGAAAATGCTTCTTAAAGAGTTATTCTTAAGGATTTTGTAGAAAGAATTTTATTTACTTGTCATTGTTCAGTCAGAAGGTATGAAGATCAGCATTTCTACAGCATTCCACGTGAGCTATAGAAGAGTCATTATATGGACTTAATGCACTAGGCCAGAGTTCATCACAGACAACTGAAAGGTTATAAATTTTAGTGTGGTAATAATCTTGTGGTTTGAGGTTAACAAATCATCTGTTTAATGCCTGTGCTGTAGAGCAGAATTGTGTTAATGTGATTCTTCATAAATGCCTAACTAACATGCTGCGCTCTCAGTTGCATCCTGTTTTGGAGACTCCAGAACCTGGCAGTCTGTTCCAATCTTGAGCTGCTCTTAAGGTTCAAAAGGGTTTTTTAATTTGCAGCTTATCTGCTGGGATTTAAGCCTATAATTTTTTGTCTCATCAACATTAAATGTATTTTTTTTCTGTAGCAACCTATTACGTAGGTCATCAGGCCTTGTTTTCTCTTAGCTTAAACGACCCCTGTTCATACAGTCTTTTATTATTCACATAATTTGTGCTTATTCTCACAGGTTTTTCAACTTTCTCCATTTTTTTAATGGATTTCTTGAAGCAGTGTCCAAAATTTGACACAGCGCTCTCTGATTAATTTTAAGATTTACTACATGTCTCCAATGTGAATGGTGGCTGATGTTGTGAACCATTGTCAGCTTTGAGTTGAGGAATCTACAGCATGAATGACACCACTCTTGGGAATTGCAAAGTGCAGAACCTTTTGATTCATTCAAACTCAGAGCAATAAGCAAAATAGATTTAAGAGAGAAAACACAACAGTTGGCTATTAACATTCTGTATGTTTTTCCCTTTCCTGGAGCCATTATGTCTCCCTCTGAAATAGCTTGTCAATGAGTTAATTGGCGGGCTGAAAATTACTTTTAAAGCTACTTTTAAAACTTCCTTTTTAAAAAACTTAGACTACAAAAAAAATTATATTCAAAAGTGCAGTTCTCCTTAATTTTGGAAAAAAAAAGTTCTGAAAAGGTAAATGTTAGTTGGTTTGGATTTTCTCTTATGAAGAGATTATTTTGAATTTATACTAATCCTAGACAAGAATTTGATAATAAGTGTATTTGGAATTTCACTTTTTAAAATGCAATGTATAGGATCTAGTCAGCATTTTCAAATAACTAATTTTCGAACTAATTTTAATATTTTGCAACTCAAAGTGCTTATATTTTAATTTTATATTATTTATCTTAGAAAATTATTGGAGTGTTCAAACCAAAATCTGAAGAGCCTTATGGACATCTAAATCCAAAATGGACCAAATATTTTCACAAAATTTGTTGTCCTTGCTGCTTTGGCAGAGGCTGCCTCGTTCCAAATCAGGGATACCTCTCTGAAGCTGGTGCCTATCTTGTGGATGAGAAGCTGGGGCTGGGAGTTGTACCTAAAACTAAGGTAAAAGTTAAAATACTTAAATTACTGAATTAAAAAAAACCCAAACAAACAAAACAGTCTCTGGACTGTAGTTGTGTAGATATCCTTGTGTCTCATGTGTTATCCCAAAGTAATTTATAAACTATTCCAAGTCCAAAGGCAGAGTGCTTTGGTGTAGAAATAGTGACTGCGACTTTTGTTTTAAAGGATAAGTTTAACTGAATCTGAATTGAATCTCTTCTTTGGAGCCACTTCAGTTTCTAGCATTTTCTGACACTTTTTGTGCCTCATGTTTTGGTGAGATGCAAATTTGCAAAAATCAGCATATAAAAGTCCCATTTTTGTTTGAGATATATGAAATAGAAAATATTCATCTTGCCATATAAAATTTATCTTTTGGAAATGCCTGACTCTTTTTGATTTACTTTTTTTTGACAACTGAACCTAAAATGTACTGTAATTTTATAACTTCAAAAATAAGGAATTCTGAATTGTGTTTAACTTTCATATTTTAAGGTTGTCTGGCTTGTCAGTGAGACCTTTAATTACAGTGCAATAGATCGTGCAAAGTCAAGAGGAAAAAAGTATGCTTTAGAGAAAGTGCCAAAAGTTGCTAAAAAATTTAATCGAATTGGACTACCTCCTAAGGTAAGATGAAAAATAAATAATTTGTGCAATTCCTGATTCTTACACAAAACTTTGAGTTAAATTAAAAGAATATTTATAAGTAACTTCAACGGTAGATGAAAAAATTTATTGCCTGTTGGAAACTATATCTAAATGTCTGAAATTTTGATAAATATGACTGTTTCTGTGCAAATTCTATTCACTTTTACATAATTCCTTCACCTGAACTAATTTAATAATCTTGGCACTTTTTGTTCCAGCTTCCAGCTGGAGTAGTAACATGTTAAAATGTTGTACATCTCTCTTCTCTTTTGATTTATTGATTGTTTAGTACATTTCCTTTCAGTGTTATGTTTTTATACTGTCAATCTGTTGTTTTTTCCCCCTGAAATTTATCTAGTTCTTTTATTTTTCCTAATTATTTCTTTTTGCCTTCTGTTGTTAGTTTTATTCTTTTTGGAATCCTATTGTTATGTTCTTCCTACCTTCGTTTTGTCTTACGTGCAGACAGTGCTGACTAAACTGTGACATCTTTCTTGCCTAATAAGCCTGATTGTATCCCCAAAATATCACTACACTGTTCTAATCCTACGGTTTTAAAACACAGGGTATGTACAGCTTGGGTAATCCACTTGTGTCAGTTCCCAGCAATTTAGATCCATGTGACTCAGGTTGTGCAAGCTTGCATCAGCATGGTTATTCCACATGCTCTGTGTTTATCTGTGTCTCTGCACGTGTTTATCTATCTGCATTTTACTTCTCAAATATAAGTTCTCTTTGGAATTTTAATCTTGAGCACCTTTCCTATGCCATCTCTAGTTTTCTTGCTTGGACTCTTTTGGGAAATGTGTTTCAGTCAATTTCATGCATAAAGGATCTTGGAAAAAAGTGGTTAATGCTTCTGTTCTCATCAGTGAAGGTTAAAAGCTTTTCAGAGAGGAAGATTTTTAGTGAATTCTCTCTGAACTATGGAACCAAATGCTTCCAGTGAAAAAGAGAACAGATATTATTTCTTGCAACACTGACTGTTCATTTGTATTGAGCTGTCTGGCTACATTTTATTCCTGGGAAACTCAGTCAATGTTTAAACAAATATTAAAAAACCCCCCCACCAAATACTCCAGAGAAACCCCCTCATGATTTGAGTCTTACATTTTTTTTGAATTTAGAAATGAAAGAGAAACCACTTAGAATTTCTTTTTAATGTCATCCTTCCTGTGTTCTGAACTTTAACACAAAAACATTATGTACTTTCAAAGTTGAGATTACTTAAGTGACCTACCAAGTGTCTTTTCCAAATGCAGTTTCTTAATATTTCAGGTTGGCTCCTTCCAGCTGTTTGTTGAAGGATATAAGGAAGCTGACTACTGGCTCAGGAAGTTTGAAACTGATCCTTTACCTGAGAACACAAGGAAAGAATTTCAGTCGCAGTTTGAAAGATTGGTAATCTTGGATTATGTCATCAGAAACACAGGTATTTAGTTGGTATCTTGGTATCTATCTGCTTTTGTGAGGCTGGTACTTAAGGCTTTTAATGCATCTCACAATTGAAGGCCAGAAAGTTGCATTTTAAATTTAAAAGAATTTACTTTGAATTGCAATATGAAAAAATCTAAACAACCCTTTTGACTCTTACTTGATTTTTTTAAGCAATGTAGGAAATCAAGAACAAATACTTTCAATTATGCTTTAATTCTGTGTAAGATATTTAACTGTTTCCCCTGACCAGGATAAAGGATGGTGGGATTTCAGGAACCATAAGAAAAGCTATGCCTACAATTGCTTTATGCTAATCAGGAGCTGATAACAGCATGTTTCCCATCAGTGCACAGTAAATCATGCTCATTCTGATGAGGCACTGGAGAACAGCTGTGATGTGTGCCTGTCAGTTCTCTTGCACTCTTGTTTCTTACACTCAGGCGCAGGGATTTGTTTGTTGACTATGTAGGTGAATTACTTCTTTAAGAATCCAAAGGCAGTTTTATTTAAAAATACTTCCTTTACTTCTTTGTGGGCACCTTTTCTTCAGACATACCAGCTCTAGCTCATTTTTCTTTACTTCTTTTTAGAAGCAAAAGAAAAGAAGAAAATTTCACAAGAATGCAATACTTGTTAGCTGTTGCTATGATCTGTCAGCTTTATCAAATAAACACCAGTGTTTCCAAACACTTACTGTGTTCTGTGACATTCTTAATATTGTAAGGCAAATATTCAAATTGCTAAACCTCTTCGTATGAATGATTTTACCTTCATCTGATAGATTCGATCATAATAAAACATGAAAGTCTTCTGATGGATATTTAGTTAACTTAAGGGAGCATTTAGGAAGGACCTACAATTCCTTGCAGTCATCCTCTTTCTAAAAGACCTTAGAGCTTCTATCAATTTTATCTGAGCAGTGCTGGTATTTTCAGCTTCTTCCCACTTTCTTTTCAGTTTTTTCATCCCTCCATCTTTGTACATTCTGTAAATATGGAGGCCCTCTTTTTCCGCATCTGCATTCAAACAAGCTTAAAAATTAAGTCATTGTGGTCTGATAGTGTTTTCCCCACGAAAAGTGTGCACCATAGCCAATCTTTCTGCTTAAAATACATGAAAATAATTTCAGCTTCCTTGTTATTTTGCTGTGTGTTCAGCCAGTTGGGAAAACTAAAGAAGTACTGCATACCTGAGAACATTTGGTGTGGTCTTTCATTGAGTCAGTTGCCTATACATTTCAGTAAAGCTAAAACACATGTATTGTGATAGAAAAAGCCTTTTTGAACAGTTTTACTTGACTGCATGGGGGAAGTTTAAGTTGACAATATTGGTCATTGTGTATGACTTTAGATGATGCTTTCTTTGTAAGTGTTGTGTTGTGACATGCATTTTCCCGTGTACAGACAGAGGTAATGATAACTGGTTAGTCAGGTACGAAAAACAAGATGATGAACTTGATCTGTCAGATAAGGTAAGAAAATTGTGTTCTTGAAATTTAAATTCCTTAAATTGTTTCATTTTCTAGCTTAGTCTTGCTGGAGATTAAGGGCATGGCTTTAATCCTGGTGCATGGCCCCAAGAAATATGATAACTGCAAATTATTTTAGGCAAAATGGGGAGTAAAACTATTTTCATTAGACTACTCTAGATAGAACAGTGCTAGAAGTTATTTTTCTTGTTCTGTATTTTGGCTTTACTAGCTTGGGCTATAATAATAGTAACAGTGCCTACTGTTGCTCGGGCCCATTTTTTCAGCTCTTTATGTGCTCTGTTTATCTTGTATTCGGGGAAGGGCTCCTCTTTAATGATGGTAGAGTAAGAGTTATATGTGCTCAAATTTGTTTGGATACTGCTTTATATTGTTTAAGTTGAATTTGACCAGTGAAGCTAAAAGGTATATTATTTAGTATTTTTACTGTGTTTCACTGTCTTTGTAAGGGTTTATCACTTATTTTTTTAAATATTCCTTCTGTAGGATACCCAATGGACTATAACTAAGGAATCTATTAAAATTGCCGCAATTGACAATGGTTTAGCGTTTCCTTTTAAGCATCCTGATGAGTGGAGGGCGTGTAAGTATTGCATTCTTCAATCATCTTCCTTTTGAGAGAGTAAGTTCCAAAGTAGTACTTTTTATTTGGATTGTTTCCATAAGAAACTAAGAAATCATCACTGTAGTTATACATTGAGTTTTAAAATAACATGCTGCTCTTCAAAAAGTTAGCAACAAATGCCATTTTTCCAATGGCATATGTAATTTGGTCCGTGTTTATATTCTTTACCTTTAAACAATATTAATACATGGACACTCATAGTATTGTATGTAAACGGACTAATGGTGGAATTGGAAGAATTTAGCAACATGTCTCTCACATGTGTTTTCTTGACAAACATGGTGGAAAATTACTTGAGTGCAATGATATGCAAGTTGTCTTTCTTATGGCCAAATTTTTATTTCAAAATGAAGGGTACTGTTATAGGTGGGCAAGTAGACAGGTTATTTTTTCTTGTTCTCAGCTTTAGCTTACTTTCTAGAAGTTAATATTTAGTTACCAATTTCCACTCAGCTTGGAAATACTGTTACTGTTTAAGTGAGGTTGCTTTTGGCCACATCTGTGATTATTTATAGTTTAGAGGGAAGTGCCCAACAGGGTTTGCAATAATTAATGTAGGCTATTAGCTAATCAGGTAATTATGGCAGTTAAGTGCGGGCTAGTTAGACTGTCAAAAGGCTAGGAGCTTTGTATAGTCCCTCTATGTCTTGATATTAAATAGTTACTGTCTTCTTGGCTACAGTCACTTCTGTATCTGTTCTAGAGACACAATTATGGCTTATTTTATACTATCTATTACTTCAGCATCAAAAGTAATAAACTTGCATGATCCTTTATTATTCTTGTGCAACTGATCGTGCATGTGATAAAGTAAACTTGTAGCATAGTGTTTACGAATTGTAGGCTCTTGACACACGGAGCAAGTTTTCTTGACTAGAGCTCTCATCAAGGATAGCCTTCTCAAAGCCAGAGAGCAGCCTATGCAAAAGGCAGGAAGTTGGTCCAGCATGGATGAAGACGAAACTCCTGACTGAACTGGGGATGCAAATATTAAGTTCATTAATAAAAAAAACTGTAGAGACTCCTCTGAAAAAAATAGACTTTTTCCAAAAGCACAAGAATGGAGCTTGGGATATCAAAACTCAGCTGGAGTAAAGCTAGAAGACATAAAGAGCAACAAGAAAGAGTTGAGTAAATTAGAAGTGAGAGTGGGACTGAAGAAAAGTGCAGCAAAAACCTAAAGACAAAAAGTGTGAGAAAGAACAAGTTACTCAGTGCTGACTTTGCTTCAGTTTTCGCTTGTAAGATTTGCTGTCAGGCTCCTGGGTCTCAAAGCTCATAAGCAGAGCCTCCAGGAACGAATCATTACCCAAAGAAAGGGAGCACTTAAGGAAAATGGTCATGCAGAAGTTTATTACTCTTGCAATGTATTTTGAAAAAACTGTCTAATAGCAATTATGTGAAAATTCAAGAGTCTTTTTCTCTCAGCATGCTCAGAAGGCATTTAAAAAAATTAAAAATTATATTAAAAATAGTAGCTACTTTTTTGGTTTTTTGTTAATTCATCAGTATGAGTCCAATATCTGAAAGTTTTCTATTTGATTACAGCTATTATTTTACTCCAAAGAAAACTGCATTAATAAACTAGGAGAAGGCCTCTACTGTTGCTTGCAGTGTTTAATTTAAATACTTCTTTTACTTACTGCTTAATGTATTGTCACTGTTTGGAAAAAAGGCTTAGCAGCTGTAAAGCTGCTCTTGTAACCTAGCCAAAAGGGGTAGTTGAGGTAACAATGTTGAGAAAAAGTGGTGTATTACTGAGAACTTGCAGCAGGAAGCAGAGCACTCTACTCAAGAATTTAATTTTTGCCTGTTGTTAATCATTAAGTGTACTGTTTTTCTGTATTAGATCCCTTTCACTGGGCTTGGCTTCCTCAAGCAAAAGTTCCATTCTCTCAAGAGACCAGAGACCTTGTTCTTCCTCGCATTTCTGATATGAACTTTGTGCAGGACCTTTGTGAAGATCTTTATGAACTATTTAAGGTGAATCAACTGCTTCTTTGAATTGAATGTTACTCAAATAGCTGATCCCTGTAATGGAACAGTTAAATTCATAAAAAGAAAAAAAAAATCTTAACATTTGTATGTCACAATACTGTGCTATTTTAGCTTTATCATTGGCATGATAGAAAGGGTTTATATAATTGTAAGCAAGTTGTGTCACTCGTGGTTGATTGATAGTAATCAGCTCATCTGAATACATAATTACCTATTATCTATCTAAATGTCACATAATCTATTACAGTCAGCTAACTCTTATAGCACAAATTTATGTAAAATCTCCATTTAGCATACTTACTTGGTGTGTATGCACTTAAACTGTAGCAACCTGAGGAAATCGTGTATTTAACGTAACTTAAAAAATGGGCATGCCTTTCATATATATATACTTAATTTTGCATACATATATTGTTCTAAGCTGATGCTGAAATTTTGACCACGTTTAAAGTTGAACTCATTTTAAAGATACTGTGTTACAGTATTGACATGTAAAGAAGTGTCCTTATCTGAAATATTCCACAAACAATTGTGTCAAGTTCAAGTGAAATAATCCAAATAAGGATGGAAAGTTGGAAATTTTAAACTCTTCATGAAAATGTAGCTGTAATGTCAAGACTAGATTCTGAAACACAAATATTTGTGTCTGACTCTGGGTTTGTTAGTTGAAGTATTTAATAAATCCGAAGGAGGAAGTATTCTTCTGCCAGAGTACATGTGAGAGAAAGAGCACTGTAATATCATGTATTAGTATGAAGTGTGGTGTTTACCAGGAATTGGTATTTAGCAGTGCCCCAAAGTGATACTTTACTTCTGTGATGTGAAACATTCTTCATTTTCACATATGTAAACTTGCTGCTAAAATAGATTGTTCTCTGGGTCATACTAGCATTCTATTTGAAGCTTCCAAAACTTATTATAGTGTTGGTGGATATGAATATGCATATTATGATATTGATGCATTTACATACTAAATACATAGCTAAAGATAAGTGGGTTTTTTCCTATAATAACTGTTTGTTTTCTTAATAAAGACTGACAGAGGATTTGACAAGGCTACTTTTGAAAACCAGATGTCTGTTATGAGGGGGCAGGTAAGACTGCTTTTTTTAGATTTTTACTTATGTATTTAATTTGCCATCACTTCTCAGCTGCTTTATTTAGAGGAACAAAAACTGACTCCTGTTGAACTGAAACACACTTGAAGGTGTTTTCATCTGAGAAGACTAAATTTCTTTCTAGAGTTTGTTCCCATATGCATATAGATGGGAGAGCAGAAAGTGTATGCTGATTCTTTTTTTATTATTTCTAGAAAAGATTTTCTTAAATAATTGTATTTTATTGTTTTTGTGGGGGATAGAGGAGGAATTAACTGTATATTCTTAAAAGAAATTTTAAAAATGAAACATTGCAGATGAGTCATAAATTTGGATTGAAAACTTGATGTGTAATTTCATTATGCTATTAAAATAAATATGACTTTATTTTGGAGGACTGACGATTATTAAAATACCTCTCACAAGAAAGCAGTATTAAGTAATAAAATTTCTTCATCCTATCAAATGCTAAAACCATACTTCAAAACAGTCTAGCCATTTTCAGATTAGAAATTTGATCATAGTTAAGTGTTTGGCTTTTTGGTTTTTTTTTGTTCGGTTGTTTTTTAAAACATCAAAATGAGAGGAGAGGGTTTCTCAATCTTCCTCTTATTCTACAATTTAAATCTGTTATGAAATACTAGAGAAAAAGAACAATTTATTTAGTTCATTGTAGGCATAAAATAGTGATTTCTGTAAGTGTAAGGCAGTTGGACTAGATAAATTAGTAGTCCTGTTTGTCCTGAATTTGTTGAAACTGACTTTCCTGTGTTCATAAATTCAACGTGGATAGTTTTAAGCCAGGCATTCACAAATCCTAGAGTGGCTTAATTCAACTTTTTTCTCTGTAGGATTTTGTATATCAAGAAATACCTTGCACAAGACTACAGTTCTGCTTAGTCAAACATAAACCCAGTTAACATCTGTTGTGTGGTGACTAATAAAATAGCAAACCTCACTTAATAAATTGAATTTTAGGACTTACTTCTGGACTAATTCTTCTGAGAAGTTTATGCTGTAACTGGAAGGTCACTTCTTGAAGTACTCATGCATCTTAAACTGTTAAGTAGCTTTTTTCTTGTGAGATGATTGGTTGCAGGGAATCTGTTATTTAACAAAATGCTTGAAGAAAAACATGATTGATGTAATTGAGAGATGTAGCTGAGGTTGTCCAAATTAGTTTTCCACTATAAAAGTTGCATCTGAACCCCTTATTCACACTCCGTCCCTGAGGTGGATTTCAGCAGATATTTGTTGTGTTTGTTTTCACCTCTCTAGCTATAAGAGTCTGTTTCACTGTGGGAAATGTCAGATTTTCAGGCATGGAAGAAATGCAGATAATGAGTAATTCTTGGATGTGATTGGAAATACATCAGAAAACAATGCTTTTTAGCACTGATTTTAGACTTGGTTTTGGTGTAAAACCAAAGTACATTACAAGGGCATTATAGAAGAGCTGGCTGTCTATATCTCATGATAATGGATGTGTTCAGTTGGCTTGAATTTGCAGGATAGCCAGATGATCTAAATACATCCTTAAAAATGGGAATTTAAGAATTAGAAAATGAAAAATCTTGTCAATAAAAGTAAGGAGACTACAGAGAAACATATCTTGTATTTAAGGGACGAAGTCTTTAAGGTACCAAACATAGTTAGAAGCCTATTTTTGTGAAGTGCAGATAAAAAATTTTGGAATGTGTTTAAAACTCAAAATGAACAATTCTCTCAAGAATGTAGAGTCTAAACATCAGGCAACGTGTATCTACAAAGGGTTGCCTTAGAACTTTGAAAATGTAAATATCAAGTGGTATTGCTGGCAGAGCCAAATTGCAGTAAAACATGGAAAAGACTTTGGTGGGGTTCTTTGGCTATGAAAATGCAGAAGGAGCAGAGGATCATTAAGTCTCACAAGGATCAAAAGGGCATTGTGCAGGGGGAAAAAAGGCTTGATATTAAGGATAATGCAAGTGTGTCACTGGAGCTAAATGGAATACTTGCCTCAGTTTTCAGCAGGATAACATAGAATATGGAGTAAGTTATCAGGGCAGTCCATGAGCACTGAAGTTTTGGAAGGAAGATAACAGACTCCTGTGAGTTGAGGGCTGAATGTGGATCTTAGCACTGGGTTTGGTATGAATTAATAATATGGCTTCATATTTTCTGATATGAAAATAATTTCTAGCTAGACTGCTGGTACATCCTAAGTTATCATGTAGATGACTTTCTTGTAGGTGTTTATTTAATTAAAGGTGCAACACTTGCAAGAGATGTGCTAAATTTAAAACACTTAGATTTTTATCTCATAACATTTTATGAAAATTTGGAAAGGATTGCATGAAATATGGAAGAATGGAAGGTTAGTCAGCAGTAGGATGTCTTCATGTTACCAAATAAATAAAATATTTCTACTTGCAATAGAGTATTTTTTAAAATTAATTTATTCATAAGCACAGTCCTCTACAGAATTGATTTCAGAGTGGCATCTAAATTTATAGGCCTGTTAGCCACAGTTTTATTTGTGTACTCTAACCTTACCTGCTTTTACTCTTTTTAGATACTAAACCTTACTCAGGCATTAAAGGATGAAAAAAGTCCCATTCAGCTTGTTCAGATGCCACGTGTGGTTGTAGAGCGAAGTAGCACTGGAAGTCAGGGCCGAATTGTTCATCTGAGTAATGCATTCACACAGACCTTTCATAGCAGGAAGCCTTTCTTTTCCTCCTGGTAGCAACAAAAATACGTGGGAAGAGTAAGTTTCTCTTAACTTTAGAAAGATACTTTTGTGTAAAGGCTCTGCAATAACATACATCTGCTGTATACCAAGAGCTCTGACTGCCGACACCTCAGAACTTAAATTCTAAAGACTTAAGAAATGTATTTTGAATGTAATAAAAGTTTACAATTTTTGTGTCAAAATTGTGAATTCTTACGTCAGGGAATGAGAAGAATTTGTCCATATTGTATTTTTATAGGCTAAATTAATGTATTCTGAATAAGGGAAGATAGTTTGCATATGCTGAGAAACTAATTTTGAATACAATAGGATGTTTTTCTTTAACATAAATGTGAGAATCTATCAATTTCTTTTTATACAGCCTTCAAAAAAAAGTTCAGAATGTTATCTTTGATTGTGAAAAACATTTTTCCTTGTAATTTCTTCCTGATATTTTAAACTGGATATAGATTTTTGGAGGCTAGTTACTTGAAAAGTCATGCACTTAAAAAGAAATACATTAATGTATCCTTGACAAGTAAGTAAAAGAAAGGGAGAAGGGGGAAAAATGCTCCAACTATTTTTTGTTTGTTTGTTTTTGCACACAGGGACCAAAAATAGTTAAATAGGTGAATTACAGTAAAATTCAACCTGAGTAAGCACACACAGTTTCTACTGTGACAAAATAAACTGAGTGTATGTTTCAAAGGTTGAAATTTCACTGTAGTGTTTAGAACTTGTGTATTTAAGCATACATATGGAAAATTGTGATATTTCTTTAGAGATGCATCACAGTGGAGGAATTGCACCATGTTGTTAGCGGTTTCTTTTGCCCCATTTGTGTAAATGTGTTCATCAGTTGTCACCAAAGTGCTTCTGCACTGTTAGTGACAGAAACACTAATGTGTTCATCACAAAGCCCATTTGCGTTCTAGATTTTTACCTAAACACACTTTTTTTTTTTTACTGGAAAAAAAGAAGACTGTAATACAGCAGAGAATTATTGTTGTGCTCTCAGCAATGTCATGCTCACCTGCCAATTGCCATGTGCATTTATGCTTAAATTACCTGGTTTAAGATTTGATGGACATGTTTCTAGATCTGTGTCACATGTAATGTGGTAAATATTTTTATTTTAGTAATTTTCTGGACAGTTAAGACTGGGAATGAAACCTTCAGTATGTCGGACATTGCTGTATTTTGTAATTCTAAGCAATACTGTTGAACTCAGAAATAATAAAATGCTTGTATTTTATGTAATTTCGAGTGCGTGTAAGTATTAATGCAGCACGCCGGCAAACTCACGACCTGAGCCGGTCGAGTGCAAGCCTGGCCGCGCGGTGGAGCTCGTAGGGCTTTGGCGGTGCCCGCCCAGCTGTTCCTGCCCGCCCAGCTGTTCCTGCCCGCCCAGATGTTCCTGCGCGCCCGGCTGGCTCACCCGGCCGGGGCCGCCGCGCCGCCGGGGGGCGCTGTGAGGGCGGTGCTGGGGGGCGGTGGCGGTGTCGGTGCCGGGGGGCGGTGCCGGTGTCTGTGCCGGTGTCTGTGCCGGTGTCTGTGCCGGTGTCTGTGCCGGTGTCTGTGCCGGTGTCTGTGCCGGTGTCGGTGTCGGTGCCGGTGTCTGTGCCGGTGTCGGTGTCTTTGCCGGTGCCGGTGCGGTGCGATGTCGGAGCCCGGCGCGCTCGCCCTGCTCGGGCCGCAGCCCGGCGCGCCCCGCTGCCCGCACGGTGAGCGCCGCGTGCTCCGCGGAGCGGTGGAGCACACCTGGCTCTGGGGGGTGTGTCCTCCCCTCCGCACCCCCCGTGTCATCGTCTCGTCGCGTTTGTCCCCAGGTCCCGCGCTTCTGTTCGTGAAGACCGGCCAAGGAGAAGAGGAAGGAAGACGATTCTATGCTTGTTCAGCTTGTAGGGATAGAAAAGATTGTAACTTTTTTCAGTGGGAAGATGAGAAGGTAAGGCAGCATCGCGGAAGGCTCGGGGCTGCGAGGGTGATCCGGGAGCAGCGCTCCTGGGGGAGGGACGAGGAGCTGGGGCTCTGCTACCTGGAGGGGAGCAGACCTTTAAGAGCAGCCTTCCAGTACCTAAAGTGGGCTACAGGAAAGCTGGAGGGGGGTTTTATAAGGGCATGTGGTGGTAGGACAAGGGGATGATGACTTTAAACATAAAGAAGGTAAGTTTGGATATTAGGATATTAGAAAGAAATTCTTTACTGTGAGGATGGTGAGGCGCTGGAACAGACTGCACAGAGAATTTGTGGATGCCCCATTCCTGGAAGTGTCCAAGGATAGGGATGGGGCTTAGAACAACAAGGTCTAGCGGAAGGTGTCCCTGCCCATGGCAGGGAGAGGTAGAGCTAGATGATCTTTAAGGTCCCTTCCAGCCCAAACCATTGTATAATTCTGTGAAGTAGTGGGGATTTTTTTATCTATTTAACAATTTTAAAAGTATATTTTGTTCTAGAAATCTGTGGCAATTGTCATTTTCTAAACTTTTTCTGGCAGTTTAGGAGAGCACTTATTTTTGTCAGGAGAACATGTTTCGTGTAACTTTCAAGGAAGGCTGTGTACATTTTGAGGAAAACTGGCATTTGTTACTGTATTGCCAAAACACGTAGGAATTCAGGGTAAGATGTTTGCCAGTGCTATGCGATGTTGAACAAAATAGGATACTTTTGATCCCAAGTTGCTCTCATCTCCCATGATTAAGACAAAGTCTGTTGGATACAAACAATGGGGTATCCAGAATGCTGAGATGGTGGGGTTCAGATGATGCTCAGTAGTCTCAGAATATCTGCAGCAATTTAGCATCATCTGAAGACCTTTGGTCGTATAATTTTCTAGGATAACAAAATTGGGATTGATAAGTATTCACACAGAGCTTGCTATGTTTTTGTCCAGTATGTTTTGTGTTAGTTTCTTTGTTTTCCTCACTGTCCTCAGCAGATTGGCAGGCTGCAATTTAATTGGGTTCATCATTGGTTTTCTTGTGCTTGTTACTACTGAAGAGTTGTATAAGGAGAAAACAAGGTGGTTGGTCGCTGGGTTGGGTAAATTTAAATGGGATTCCCAGTGAAATCTCATTTTGACTGTCACTTGTATCATGGTGTCTTTTGTTCTATTAAATGCTGCTGTCTCGTCCTTTAAACAAAGCAGTTCCAGAAGTTTTGTGCAAATGTCTTGAGACTCTGTTCCATGTGAAACCATGAGTATGTTTTGTGGGAACAAAGTAGAAGACTCAGAGAAGAGTGTGAGAGACTGAAATGTGAAAGCTTAATGAGTCAAGCTGAGGTGCAGATTGAAACAAAGAGCTGTCATGCTTTAAAAAAGGATCACGTGCAACAGACTTGGGCAACATTTCTGCTGTCATCTGTTTTTCAGGATCAGATAGTAGTTCTTCAGAGGGAACACAACTGCTAGCACACATTAATGGAAAGGATAGCTCCTTCTGTCTTCATCACAATCACATTTTGAGTTTTTCCCTGAGTGTTATATGTGGCAGAAGAATTAAATCCTTCTATTTATTTTTTTGCACAGTTTAACTTGGAGTGATAGACTGTTGTTTTGCAGTGCGCCCCTGTGTTGCAGTCACGCTTGTTCTGAAACAGCAAACCAAGGAATGGGATTGTTTTTCCTTGCAGAGTAACTAAAGCATGAGACCTTTGATGCAACCCTTTTGTTTCATGTTGAGATTTGATGTACAACACAGAGCAATAGCTGTTGGTTTTGTAACTTTTTATATGCACACATTTTATAGGTGTCACAAACAAGGCTTGCAGCACGTGAAGAATATAATAGAAATCATCAGCCTTCTTTCACACACAGACAGAACGTGGAAAGGTATTGTTATGCTTATTTTCTTTAGTAAAAATGAGGTAATACAAGTTTAGGTACTCTGAATGTAGAGAAGACTTTTCAGGATTCTTTAAAATATGGAAATGTGGCAGAGGGATTTTTTTTGTCTGCAATGGGAAAATAGGATGAAAAAACTCATTAGAGCCAGGAAACAAACCAATTTTCAATCCAGGAACTAGGTGGTTTTGGGCTGGATTTTTTTATATGTATAGTTCTTATGTTTGTGCTGATAATGTGCTAACAACAGATCAGTAGTAGTTTGAGTTAAAAAAAATTAGTTCTGACTTCAGTGTGCAAAAGTAGCAGGCTTAACATTGTGAAAGGAAGCAAAAGTTACACAACAAGTGTCTGAATTTTGTGTATAAACATACAGGATTTATCTGCTAATTGATGGAACCTTCACTCTCTAATCGAGTTATTTTGTGGGGACTCCCAATATATTTGGCTATCGTATATTACATGCATTTCAAAGTGGTTTTTGAATATTTTTTCATAAATAATACTTCATTTATATGTGGAGTTTTGCAAGAGCAGTGTAAACTGCATTGTCTGAACGCCTAAAAAATATGAAATCCCCTCTCTAACTCCATTTCATACCTTTTATAGAGGCTTTTTGCACAGTTTGTTCATTATTGTCTTTTGTATTTAAAGGTACAAGAATTTTGTTCGGTTGCCATTATCAAAGAGAAGGTTTTGCCAGGAATGCCAGCAATTGCTCTTGCCAGCAGAATGGAAAAAACACTCAGATCACCAATTTCTGTGTGATATCTCCACTGCCCAGTTGAAAAGTCCCAGTCAACTTCTGTATCCACTGGAGAATAAAAAAACAAATGCACAGTATTTATTTGCAGACAGAAGTTGCCAGTTTCTGCTTAATCTCCTTATTGATTTAGGATTCAGACGAGTACTCTGTGTTGGAACACCCAGGTATGTCAGTGAGAATTGTTACACTTGTGTTACACACATAATATTTCTGTGCAGCTTGCTAATGATTACATAATCAGTCATTCTCCCATAATAATAAAACTATGTTTTAATTGGTTGGGATTATCCAAGCTTCTAGTGGGGTCTTGCTTTGAGCTAATAAGATATAGGAGAAGATGGTGGCAGCACTGCAAATAACAGACATACACAAACATCGCACTTCAGATCTCCTGCTTTGTTTCTTACTGAAGTGACAGTGAATTTCTTTGCCTTTGTTTCGGGGGGGGTTTTGTGCAAGGTGATTCAGTAGGTTTAATTAACTTTTCATCTTTTAAGACTAACCTATTTTTCTAACTTAGAGTATCAACCAAATGGAATCACCCAAATTTAGATTACTTAATTTTCTCTGTTTAGTTTTAGGTTTAGTCAAGTACCAGGTATTCTTTTCTTGCAAGATAATTTCTGAAACCAGTAATTATGTGTTACATTTTTTTGCTCCAATTATACTTCAGGCTTCATGAATTGATCCAGTCAAAAGCATCGCAAGAAGATTTCAGGGTTAGAAGCCTTCTACTGGATATTGATTTCAGGTAGGTTTTAACATTTATCTGTCTGATGAATATTTGTGCTGTTAGTGCTTTAAAAGATAAATTAGTGGTTGTTTTCCCTTTCTTGTCTCTGCATCTTAGTTCTTGCACACATACACAAATGACATCCAGTTTATGAGAAAAGTAATTATATTTAATAATTCTTCAGTATAGGTATGTGTTGTCAGTAATCAGAACCCAAAGATGTTGTTTTCCTTAAGGCCTGTTTTCATTCTAAATGACTATTAGGACACACAAAAAGTTGTTTATATTTTTCTACTACTATTAAAACTTTTTTTACAGATATTCACAGTTTTACACAGAGGATGAATTCTGCCACTACAACATGTTCAATCATTATTTTTTTGGTGGAGAGGTAAGGCCAAATATTTGTTGAATGCTTTTATAAAGACGATGTTGATGCAAAATTTTGTAAGAAAGTCATGGCTAGTCTAGTAGAAAACATTGTGAGAAAAAAAGGTAAACAGTATTGAAAATCAAAGAATGACAGCGTCTCTTCAGTAATTCTCTCTCACTTGATTCAAACTTAAAGTTGGCTATTACATTTATGCCAACTAATGTTGCTTATGGACCTTGACTGCTGCTTTTATTAAAGTGACAGTTCGGTGTAGTTTGTTGTCTCACCTAAGTATTCATTACCCCTGGTCTTGTGTTGCTACAACAGAGTTCATTATTTTATTCCCAGCCTTTACAAGTCCAGTGGATGTTACAGGACTTGATCTCTAGTACTTGGACTGGGAGGGAAGATGAGGCTTTTATGTTCTTTTATGTTTTATTCAAGGTTAACCTTGTTGCCATAAAATGAGGTTGAGTTAGTGTAATGGTTAAAGAAATAAATGCTGAATTTCTTTTTTCTTTTTAAGTGTCACATGAAGTGCTTAATTTTAAGCTTGTTAGGATACCTACAGCTGTAGCAGGACATCTGTTGTAGCTTTGTAAGAGAATCGCAGTCTAACTGAAGTCCAAACGTTAATTTCAAACACTTATCCAAATAATATACTTTTTGCTGTTCTGCCATTAGTAAACCACTGGTTATTTGCATAAACATGTTTTTTGCAATACTGTTCACAGCACATAGGTACTTTTCAAATTTTTCCATTCTAAAGGCTGCATTTGAATGGGATCTTGAAAATAAAAAAAATCTAGAATGAAATGTAAAAGCCTTAACTTTACATTTCTTTAATCCATCACCTTATCCAAGTTTTGTATTTTTCAATTAAAATGACTTTGTTCATCTACATTATAAATATTGTAGAGTTCTTTTCAAGGTGTGCAGAGGTGACACCTGTAATGACACTGTTCTGCAGTGTATTCAAGGACTGAATTGCAGAACTTTCAATTGCATATTAGTGTTAAAAATCTGATTTGGAATGCAGTCGAATCTAAATAACAGATGTTACAGATGATAGAATCCAGGTTGGATTGCTACAATTTGAATACTACGTATTTTATAATCAGTGTGGATTGAATTGGTTTTCAGTGGACTCTGTTTTTTCCTACTGCTTTGATAATGCTTTGCAGAATAAAACTATATGTTAAAGAGCATGAATAAAATGTGTTCTGAGTCTGAACTTTGTTTTCTCGCTATGAACATCATCTTTTTTTCTGAGATACATTTAGTATCCTTAGGAAGAGGACTGTCTTAGGAAGCTTGAACTGCATCTGCCCTTGATACATTAACTGAAAAGGGCACTTGTTTTCAGTGCTTCAAGTGCAGTGGAAATTTTTTTGTTTGTTTTGTTTTTTAAATGCTGCACAAGAAGATATTTACCTCCACAAGAAGTAAAAAGTCACATCTTCAGAGTTCAAATTCTTATATATATTTTTTATGATAATTTTATTGCAGGAAACAATATTTTTACATTTCTTGAATCTGTATTTCTGGAAATTAACTATGGTTTTTTTGACAGGCTGCACATGAAACTTGTAGGAAATTCTTGTATGAAGATAATGGTGAAAGAGTCATTATGGTAACTGATCCTCCATTTGGAGGTTTAGTGGAAGCACTGGCTTCTAGTTTTAAAAAACTGATGGCAATGTGGAAAGAGACAGGAAAAGAAGGTATGTATTACAGCCAGATAGATGGGTTAAGCAGTAACATCACTGTAAGAAAAGTACCTGTATGAAATAAGTCTGTGATTTTTGCTGCTTGGGTGAATGTGAGCACACTGATGTTATAATTTCTAAAGATGAACTACCATATATCTAATTTACTCACCTGATATTTTTAGTTTAATAATGCCCAATTCTCTAAGCCTGTCTTAAAACCCTTTACCATTCTTTTCCAAATTTCCTTTGCCATTAAAATGGACTTGAAAGGTAGAGAAAATAAGCTATCCAAGCAGTACCATTTCTTACCAACCAAGGCAGGTAACAAGAGTTGTTAGTTACATGGCACTTAGAGCTATTCATATATAAAATATGCCAAAACTTTCTGTTGCCTACAGGAACTGGTTCTTATGCCCAGCGTGACATACATATCCATGCTTATGTATTCAGAAAGTTTACTGTAAATTTCTCATTTTTCATGTACCTTGTTTTATGTACATCAAGGCCTTTTCATTACTAGGTCACAACAATAAAGAGATGCCCATGTTCTGGATATTTCCATACTTCTTTGAGTCTCGTATTCTTGACTTTTTCCCAAGCTTCAATATGATGGATTACCAGGTATGCCTGAACCCAGTGAATCTGCTAAATGTCAGTCTTGTGCAATGTGAACAGTAATATGAATCAAAGCAGCTACAGTGGTAGCACTTGTCTGTAGATGGGCCACGTCCTTGAACTGTGACTGCATTGGAGACACTGCAAACCCCGTAGTGCTCAAGTGAAGCCTGGATTCTGTATTTCTATTAGTCATACCTCTGATAACTTTATCGTGTTCCTGCAGTTTATTATGTATCTTTGTATAAATGTGACCATTTCATAAGGCACACATAAAGATAATAATTATGTAAATAGCTCTGCGAGTGCTTAGCATTCAGTTTAAGACTCTTTTTTATGGTTTTATTTTTCTAGGTAGACTATGATAATCATGCGCTGTATAAACATGGCAAGACAGGTCGCAGACAGTCTCCTGTCCGTATCTTCACAAATCTTACCCCAAGTACGATTGTACTCCCTGTAGAAGAGGGTTACAGGTAAGATGGGTTAATGCTTAAGTAAGTGAAAGAGTGTCTTTGTTCGTAATTAGGGTGAAAAGTCTCTAAAGGAGTTTGGGATGGTGTTGTTCAGTATTGCCTTGCCTACCTTGGATGCCAAGTTCAGCAGCATTTTTCTGTCTCATTCCAAAGTTGTGTGTTACATAAACAATGTGAAGGAGAGCTGACTGCCTAAAAAGAGATTTATATTTTCCAGTATGGAATGATGAGATGCCGTCTGTAGGAAATGTTATGTATGAGAGATTTACTGCTATGTCTGATAATCAGCCTTGTTGAGAGAGTAGTTAAAAAAATGAACCTTAAGAGAACCATTAAGGGTAGAGGAATGGATTTAGTTTGATTTACTACTGATAGTGTTGATAATTCAAATTCAAACATCTAAATTTTACTATGTGGATGTGTCTAAATGGCCTAAGTATCATTTATGCATCAAAAACATAATCTTTAATTCAACAAAGTGATTTTATAGTCCTTATATTTATTGTTACGCTTGTGTAAAATTGTTTTGTAAGCAAAGTAGATTTTTTTTCCAGGTTTTGCACTGTATGTCAGCGGTATGTTAGCGCTGGTAACCAGCACTGTGAGATATGCAATTCATGTACATCCAAAGTAAGTATTTTCACTTCTTTCTGAATTGCAGTTTTAGTGGTAGTCAGATAGCAAACTCTAATATTTGCTCTGGTAAAAACCTATTCTGGTACCAAGTTCGATGGGAAACCCCCAACAGTTTGGTTTTGTAGACTTATTATTACCTTCACAGGACATCTTTCATAACCCACTGGGAATTAATTTTGGTTTCTCTGATTTCTTTGTGTTGTAGAGAGGACAAGAAAAGTTTGCTACTTGCCATTTACACAATAACTTATTCATCAGTGGTCTGTTAACACACATTTTTCCTTATGTTTCCTTACGTTTTGAAGTTTTAGAACTTTTAAAATGCAGTCCTTTTGCTGTGGTTGTTACAGATTCTCAGAACTTTCTGACTTACAGTCCTTCCTACAGAGGATTTGTTTCTGTGAACAGGGGGATCAGTACATCAGCAGTTTAGTTCCAAGATAGAGTCAGTGGAAGGAGTTAATAAAAAAAAAACCATTTATTTGTCTTTTATAGGATGGCAGACGATGGAAACACTGTGTTCTTTGCAAAAAATGCGTAAAACCCTGTAAGTACACAAAAATACTTTTCTAAATACAAGCGCACTTAGGCCAAAGAGACTGAGATTACAAACCAGGAGAGAAAATGTAGAAGTAAAATGTAGTAGAAGACATAGAGTAAATAAAAAATCTCCATTTCACATAAGCTGCTATTTATTAATTTGAGTGTATTTGCACTGTGTGGAAATGTGATAAATTCTTGTCAAGGCACACTAAATCCCATTTATATTTATTATGGGAAAACTGGAATGTTTTCATTTGTCCTGTAAGTGTTTCCAGATTCTGTAAATTTTTTCATTAAAATTTCATAAACAAATAGGGAATGACTAAAATGTTTGAGAGGGTGTGGTAAAATTGTTTTATGAACAAATTTAGTTGTCTTTATAGCTCAGTTCAAATAGCTGAAGCAATCATTTATGTTACTGTCACAGTAATCATAATTTTTAAATACTTTGTAACATCTGGGCTGTTTTTCATGTTAAGATCACAGGCAGGATAATAGTTCTAGCAGCAAAATAATTCACACATAATTGCACAGTATATCTAGTGAAGTACCTGGCTGCCTTATGAAATACGTGACAAGGGACCAGACACTGACTACATCCATCTCTGTAAAACTAATCCAGAATTAAGAACTGGGTATTGTGGCCTATATCTAAAGCTTATTTTCTGAATGGTTGTTATAAACATTTTCAAGATCATAAATCATGTTACTTATTTTGCAGCTTGGTTTCACTGTAACAATTGCAACTGCTGTGCTCTTCAAACTCACAGCTGTGAGAAGACTGATGCTGGCTGTTTTGTTTGTGGCAGGGCAGGTCACAAGCGCAGTGCCTGTCCCAGTCTCTCCCACACCAGAACAGCTTGCCAGTAAGTGTGTTGCTGCATAAATATAATAAAAAATAGCATTCAGATGAGATGAGATCTTATGTCAAGGAATTAATTTAGAAGGAGAGGATTTTTGTCTTTAGGTGCTGCTGGCAGTTTTCACTATTGCCCACTTGCTGTGTTGCCAGGGAGTATATACTGAAGGGAGGATATGACAAAAGGCAGGTCACTTACTGTGGCTCCCAATTCCCTATCTGGCTTTTTTTCAAAACTGATTTATATGGATTGCAAATTGGTGACTGGTGCATGGGAGAGCTCTGTCAAGAAGACTGAAAATTGAAGTAATAAGACATTTTTATCCCCTTCAAATTCCTTATGAAAGGTCAGAGAAAAGAGGCCCTATACAGGTATTACTTCCTCTTTCTTTTGCTTTGTTGTGACTTATTTTGCTTTTTTCCATGTGGTATTTCATGTTTTTGCAGTATGATCTAAATCTCCACTATTAATGAGGGTCACATTGAGTACTTTTATTCTTCCATGATTGTCCTTCTGTAATACACAGAATGACATACTTGTATGCGTCAGAAGTCCAAAAAAAATTGTGTATGGTGGTCTTTGGATAGAACTCATTGAAAGGAGGAACGGGAGTTTGCTAAGAGATGCTGCTGCTCTTGGTTCAGTCTTTCCAGTTTGGCATAGTTGGCTTGTACTTCTGTAACTTCTTCTCCAGAGTCATGGGTTTGTTTGTGAGTCTCAACATGAAAGGGCAATAGCAGTGGAAATGCAAATCTTCCCTCTCAAAAGCTGTACCTCCTGTTGCATAGTGAGATTCAGATAATTACCCTCTTGGATCAGTATCAAGAGATTCACCAGACACTTGCTGGGTGGTAGAGGAGTACAGGTGTATTGCTTTGTGTCCTACTGCAACATTAAAATGAGTTTTGGTTAGGGAGTAGTAAAGGGTAGCAATGTTTTGTTTCATATCTCTTTTAAAAATTCTATTTTTTAATGTTTGGGGTTTTTTTTTCTTTGCTTAAAAAAGTAAAAAGGATGCTAAAAGAAATTCATGAAGCCTCATGTTTCTTCTGTCAAGGAAGATACTATTTGGTCAATTGTACTCAAATGGTTTAGTCCTTTCAGGTCATCAGTTACTTCTTTTGTTGACTTGTTGCAGAAGATAACTTAGATTTCTTTTTCTAATAAAAATTTCTGTATGTTTTCTTTATTGAAATTGTTCAGCATTGTGTTATGAAATACATCTTTTGTCAGAGACAAAACAATCCACTTGCTAGTTGTACTTAGGTCCTATATTTGCAGGAGTCTTCATAGTGTTAAACTTCATGTAATTTCTTCTTAGCTTTTCTGCTATATATTCATGTTTTATATATTCAGCATGAAACGCTGTGTGTGCTTTTTTGTACTTGGTGAGTGAATTTCTTAAGTTTTCTATATCCTTTTAAAGTTAAATTATACATAAGTAGATAAATGAAAGATACTTAACGGCAATAAAGTGGAAAACAGTTTTAGAAAGTTGAAGTATCATAGCATTGTAAGATGGGATGTTCCTTGTACTTTTTGTGACAGTACTTTACACAGTGTCACTATAAGTGATGTACTTACATGGACAGATTATTTAAAATACAAGCAAATGTAAAAGTATGTTCTCCATTTTATTCTAATCTCTGTGTTCCTTTTTTGCTTTACAGAGATGACAAAAAGAAAGGGCAGAAAACTCTAAAGGGGGTGAAGATGGGGCTCAGTAAAAGATCAGCAATGAAGCGTGCCATATTCTCCAGGAAGAAAGTAAAGAATAAGAAAAAAGAGACATGACCTCTCTTGCTGATACATATTTATTATTTTATTTTTTTATGGCCGGCCTTCATTTCCATTTTCCAAAACTGTAAATATCAGCATCCAAAATAAAAGCTCTTTGAATTAGAAGTGACAGGTCCTTTCCTGTGCATCATCACTGGCACAGGAAAAGCCCAGGTGAAGCGAACCTCCGCAGCGCTGAGCCGCGGTGCAGTGCGGTGTGCCAGCTGTGTGCCAGCTGTGTGTCTGTGTCTGTGTGTGTCTGTGTGTGTAGCTGGGGGGCCCTGCCCCGGGCAGGGGGTGTAGCTGGGGGGCCCTGCCCCGGGCACAGGGCGGTGCTGGGGGGCCCTGCCCCGGGCAGGGGGTGTAGCTGGAGGGCCCTGCCCCGGGCACAGGGCGGTGCTGGGGGGCCCTGCCCCGGGCACAGGGCGGTGCTGGGGGGCACAGGGCGGTGCTGGCTGCCGGGGGCTCCGCCGCTCGGGCAGGCCCTGCCCTGCACAGGTTCCCGGGAATGCAGGCCCGGCTGCTGCAGCCCGATCAGAGACACGGCTTGGGATGGGGGGGCGGCTTTTAGAACATTTCCAAATGGAAAGGAGGCTGGCAAGGAAAAAAAACCCCACGCCAGAGCGGTTTCTCCCGTCAGCCGTGTGACCGGCCGGCAGGCCCCAGGGCCCGGCAGGGTCCCCGCCCCGAGGCCCGGCAGGCACCGCCCCGGAACGGGCGGGGGGGAGGAAGGAAGGGAGGAGAGGAGAGGAGAGGAGAGGAGAGGAGAGGAGAGAAGGAGTGTCCGTGGCAGCCCCGCAGCCATGCCCGCGTTCCGGCAGGTGGGCGAGAAGCAGCTGCCGCAGGAGGTGGTGTTCATGTGCTGGTCGCCCAAGAGGGACCTCATCGCCCTGGCCAACCGCGCGGGGGAGGTGAGCGCGGCAGGGCCGGGCCGGGCCGGGGGCTGTGTGGGGCATTGCTGGGAGCTGGGGGCATTGCTGGGAGCTGGGGGCATTGGGGGCACTGCTGGGAGCTGGGGGCATTGCTGGGAGCTGGGGGCATTGCTGCGATCCGAAG
>JAWWEE010000122.1:55625493-55673533 GCA_035221455.1 Xenops minutus | reverse complement strand
GGGAGCCGGGGGCATTGCTGGGGGCATTGCTGGGAGCTGGGGGCATTGCTGGGAGCTGGGGGCATTGGGGGCATTGCTGGGAGCTGGGGGCATTGCTGGGAGCTGGGGGCATTGCTGGGGGCATTGCTGGGAGCCGGGGGCATTGGGGGTATTGCTGGGAGCCGGGGGCATTGCTGGGGGCATTGCTGGGAGCTGGGGGCATTGCTGGGGGCACTGGGGGCATTGCTGTGAGCCTGACCAGCCTTTAGGAACAGCAGGGAGTTCTTGATCAGGCTTCTGAAGGCTTAGCGCCCCTTCCTTTTTCGCATTCTGATTTCTGCACAAATTCACTGGTGATGCGCTCGTTGCCTGAATTTGTGGGAGGTTAAAGCTCATGAAATGTCCTGTTTGAGTTAAATCTGTGGTCAGGTGTTTGTTTTCCTGGAAGCCCTGTGTGTGCCCGTGCGTGCGGACAAGCCCTGTGCTTTGGGGCTGTGGGCCTCTGTCCTTGTGCAGAGCTCAGCTTACTGCTCTGTGCTGCTGCAAACACGGGCTGCCTCCTGAAAGAACATGGGAGCGAATCATCTGCTAGAGGAGCAGGTGGTGTTTATGACACAGGAGTTAATAAAAGTGTGTCTTGAACTGATGTACAGACTGCTGTTAACGTGAGAATGCTGTTTGAGTTGGTCTTCAATGTGTTTGCATTACAGGTTTTACTTCACCGGCTTGCAAACTTTCAGCGAGTGTGGAGTTTGCCTCCAAATGAAAATACAGGGAAAGAAGTGACCGCGCTTGCCTGGAGACCAGATGGCAAAAGTAATGTCAAATATATGAGGTGATATGGTGCAATAAAAATCCCATGGGAAATCAGGAATGTTGTGGTGATGATACGTTTTACCTTTGAAGGCAATTTTTAAGTTAACTGTGTTTGAAGAGAAGGATGGCTTAGTTTTATGAAGGTTCACTCACAGTAATAGAGGTTAACAGTATTGAATGCAATTGCAGGAAAGATTTGCAAGACAGCTTTATATCCAAAATACTGCTTTACAGTATATAGCAAAACTTAAACCTCTTAACTAAGCAGAATATTTTTGTATAAACTACACAGTTTATTGGGAGAGAAAGAGTCTGTCTGATCAGGATTGATTGGAGAGCTCAACTCATTTAGCATAGGCAGAACTTCAGAGGCTAAAATTGCTCTAATAATAGAGCAGAGAAGAAAAAAACCAAAGCACCTTTATCAGCAGAAATAATGGTGAAATTAGTAGCTTAATAAACTTATGCTGCAAACCATTTAATCTTTTATTCATTGGAGGTGGGAGAATGGGAACAGTCTTCTCCATGACATGTAGGTAAAAGCTACCTATATTGTTTTCTGATAGATTCTGAGATGTTTAAGAAACTCTTTTTAAGCTGGCTACCTATAGTTAAAAGGAAGTAAGTACAGAAACCTGTGCTATTAGGGATGAAGAAAGTTAGGAGGAAAGTGATGCAAAAGTTGCTCAGCAAGTCCTAACTTTTGTTGCAATAAACCCCAAACCTTTCTGGTGGACAATCTTTGTATATAATATTGTCCTCAAATTTGGAAAATTGGAATCCTGGACTTTATCAGAACTGTTGTTAGAAGTGTTAGAAGCATGTTCAGTTCAACGTGCAGGTAAATAATTGTGAAATCAGGCCTTTGCCTTAAATTCATCACCTAAAACATGGTAGGAGTTCAAACTTTCATTTTAATAAGATTTCAAATGAGAGTATGAAAGGACTCTAAACAGACAAAGAAAACTCAATCCAGTAGTTGGCTTTGAAGACACATTGTTTTCTAGTTCAGTGTAAAATACAGAGTTTTGCACATAGGTTATTTATACATTTTAATTATCTTTCTCTAGTTTTGGCTTTTGGCCTTGCTGATACCAAACGGATTATTCTGTGTGACGTAGAAAAACCTGAAAGCTTGCACTCCTTCTCTGTGGACTTATCTATCACATATATGCATTGGATGGAAGTAACTGAAGAAAGCAGGTGAGTCTGAAAAACCCTAAAAGTAAATTACAGGCTATGTAGTGCCCACTTTACTAATAATTTATACTTGATACGTTACAAGCAGTCATATAATACAAAATTCCATAGCTGTAGCTTCTTTTCACCACTTGGCTAAAATTTTCCTTATTTTTTTTTTAGAATAGACACTTTTCATGTCCTAATTTTTAGTGCTGATATCTTAGTCTTGTGGTTCGTCATGCTGAAATTTAATGTGTAACCTAGAGTGCCATCTCTTAAGACTGGCTTAATCTAGTGGTAGTTTGTACAGTCTGTGTTCTGATACAGTTTACTTCAATACTAGTCAATTTATTAAACTAATTATATTATTTTCTTCTATTTTGTTAGATCAATTATGTTTGAATCTTTCTTCACTTGTGTTTTCAAGATCTTTAGTTTGATGTTTATTCCTTTCATGGTGTGTTTTTGGTGTTACATCTGATCCCATTGGCAATTCTGTTGGTCAGGAAGTCAGGTTGTCCCTAGTGACCATGAACTCTGTGGGATTAAAGAGTTCTCAGCAGCATTTGTGGGCTGGAGGACATCATGGTTCCTACTTCTGTCGTCATACAGAAACCCCTGATAAGTATCTTGTTGCAGTGCAAGAAAATAATAAAACATTTATTTAAAAGAGGGAGGTGATGTAAGCCTGACTTGGGGATTCTCCCCCACTTCCAGAAAACAGCAGTCTTAAAATAGGATGAAAATAACTGCACCTTAAATAGCTCCTAACATATTTCTCCTGATGGGGATAGGGGTAGCTTCCTATGGGGAATCATATCCTTCTTGCATATCTAAGGTATGATATTAATTATTGTGCTTGAATCTTCCTCTCACTGTCTTAATCTGTTTTGAGGTGTGGGTAGGCTGTACTGCAGAGTTTAGTCAGAAAGCCTCTACCAGTAATTGCATTACAGATGATGAAGGATTTCGGAGGCAAGCCTCTGAGCCAGCAGATACAAACTTTATTCAGTGGAAATAAAAAAGGATTTTCAGAGTTCTTTTATTAATTTGATCACTTGATAAATTATTAAAGGTCCCATAAGGGATTAGCCTCTGATATTTGTAGCTCTGATATATGTGATATATTCAGTATATGTTCCAACTTTGGAGTTAGTCTCCTCTCATTTTTTGCAGCTTGGATAATAAAGGCAGTATTACTTATTTTTCAGTGTTCTCACTTCCTTTTATAATGCTGAGGATGAATCAAACCTTCTTTTGCCTAAATTACCAGCGCTACCAAAAAAGTAAGTGTTACAGAGTTATGCTAGTAAGCTTGAGAAGATACTATTTGTCATTTGTTGTCCTTTGGTCTGTTACTCGTCTTTAATGCTCTATAGATGTCTGAAAATTGTTATTGAGAATAATTATTTTGTTTTCAGTTACAGTACAACTGCAAAAATTTTCAGGTAAGAAACTGTCATCTTATATCTTATAGCTCTCTAATTTTTTGTTTTGTTTTCTGGTATTGAGACAAGCTACAGAAGCCCTAATTATATGTTTTGTATTTTCAGTGAAGAAAAGTCAGATGAGATTATGAAGCTTCTGGGTGATGTCAGGTAAATTCTATCTGTATGTTGTTCATTGAGAGTTTTTTTGTTTGTTTGTTTGGGTTTTTGTTTTATTTATTTTTTTAAAGCATAAAATAATAAGTGAGTTTACCTTTGAGTTATTCATAATTGTTTTTTCTTTTACATACAAAGATAAAGTTCAAAGAGTATGTTAAAAAAGAAGTTTCCATCAGTTTACACCTTTTCCCCTCAGTTTAGAGGGATTATAAGGCACTTTTTCAGCAACTGCTATTGGTGCCTCATCTACTTTTTCTTAGAAGATTTCCTGGGGTTACTGAAGCTGGTTTTGGAGACATTTTTGAATGCTTGCTACAGACAGGGAGTTCCTGGGGGTTTGTATAACAAAACTAAATTTAAAATTAGCTCTGAAATCAGCTCTATTAGGTTTACTTTAAAATAAACTTCTGTTATTAAGAAACACACCAGGAGCAGCTGGAAGAAGTGTAGTCTAGCAGACTGAGACTGGCTTTGTGCAGGACTTGTGGTGCTTTTTTGAGAACAGCACTAAGTGTCTGTGCCTTGTTTTCTGTACGCTTCACTGTTCATTACAGTCTCACCACTGAGACTCATCCTCAAATCAAAATTTGCATCTCTGTCTGTCACCAGTTCTTCCTTTTTGAGATTTGATACCTCTTGTTACAGTAGGATTTCCTTGCTTGAGAGAGAGAGATGTGGTTGGCTGTCTGTGGTGCAGGAGCTTTGTGGATTCTGTACTCCCTTCATACACTCAATTAATCAAAACAAACGTTTTTCAGATACTGTTGTGCTAAGTTCTGTCTTGGCTTTAACAGGAACATTCTGCTTCAACATATTTAGGTGTGTTACAGGCAAAAATTGCAGTTAATTTTCCTGTATTTATAAGTGTTTTCCCAAGCTACTTTGATGTTAATAAGTGAGCAAAACACAGACCTGTCTGTCCCAGACCCTTTTCTTTGAAACTGGGTTTCTGTTTCTGATACTGTTACTTCTGTGGCTGTTATTGCTGCTGCATCCATTTCAAATGTTTGTTGTCTTTGAGGTTTTGTTGAGGAGTGCCACTGAGTGATTGTGACAAACTTAGTCTGCATGTATTTAGGATAAACTCAGAGTAGCACTGTAAGAATGCTTTGCAGCCTGTCTGGGTAGGTGGACTTGTTACTTTTTGATTCTTCAATGCATAAAGTTAGTGTAAAAGGACTCTGACTAAACTGTACTATTTTTTCCTCATTCTCTCACTTAATGTGGTAATTGATACTCTTCCCGTAGATGTGAGAAGCAGGTTTTATCAGTAAAATACAAGCTAATTTTTATGTTTACTTTTAAATTTCTTGGCTCATAGACAGTAGCACAGTGTTTCCTGTTGTGCAGTGATTTGTTAGAGGATCATAATTAAAGGAATGGAATTTAAGTATTAAGAACTCTGTCTGCATTCAAATTTCTTTTGGTATGCTTATCAACACACTGTTCTATTTTTGTAGGCTTAATGCTCTTGTCCTTGGTGGCAGCTCAGGATTTATTGAGGTTTATGCTTATGGAATGTTCAAGATTGCAACAGTAACTGGGGTATGTTCCATTATTTTTCATGTTTTTTTCTTCATAAAATACCAAACTTCAGCTGAACTGAGTGAAAATATACACATGTATGCTTACACACAAGTGAAAGTGGGTTACTGAATTTATAGAAACTAATTGATTGGGTTCTTGGTTATTGATGTAAAGACATTCTAACTGGAACATTTAACATCTTGTTTCCTGTGAAACAAAGTTCAATGTTAATCTACAATAAAAAGGTGGTTTTGTTCCTGCACAGTAGCTGAAAATTACACTTTGTTTTTACATATTGCAATCATCTTTGTATGTCAGTGTGTTAGAGAAGTAAATACATCTTACAGGAAATGCAATATTTTATTAACTTTTAAACTGGAATCCTTCAGGTGGCAGGTTCTTGTCGTGGACTGTGTTTGTCTAGTGATTTGAAATCGCTGTCAGTTATTACAGAGATACGAGACTCTTCAGATAGCGAAGCAGAGATAACATATTTTCAGGCAAGTAAAGTAATCTAAAAATGGTGTTTAGAAGTAGAACTGCTTTATTTTGTGTTTGGGTAGCTTTATTGCTTTCCTATTATTTACAGAAAAAACCCACAAACTACTGTTTCCAGCTTTTCTGAAATTCGTCCCAATTTAGCTTTTGGATTTATGATGTAAACATGCAGTTTCACTCATAAGACTGTCAGTGATGGTCTGAGGCATTATTTTAAAACAATACTTTTAAAATAACAGTCATTTATTCAACTACAGTCACACTTATTCAAATTTTCTTCATTCTGCACACAAAAGGCACAACAACTATGCTTTTGATTATCCATCTATCCAGAACAGTCATCTTTAAAACTATTGCTATTAGAATTCCAGAATGAGTAATCTCATCAGGTGTTTCTTTAGAGTTATTAAAAATAGTTATTACTTCTTTGAATGACATGTATTTTCCTCTTAAAATCAACTTTAATGAAATAAAAACTGACAGTTTTTCTGTGGGTCCTTTCAATCTGTCCTTTAATTTCTGTAATCTAGAATTTCTTAACCGACAAATCAAATGTTAACTTGTTAACTAGCTTGTTTCATTTGTTATAGTTGGACACTAGTCTGTTATCAAGTTACTTACCTGAGGTAACTCGAATGGCCCGGAAGTTTACTCACATTTCAACTCTGTTACAGGTACAGTTGTGTTCACAGTTCTCACAGGCTTTGATATTCTTAATGCAAGTAAAATGAAATGTTTACTAGTAGGAAGCTTAAGCTGGTTTTAAGTAAATGTAGAGTTCTAACTTGGAATTTGATAATAAGTTTTACCTAAGATCTACACTATGTCTTCCCTTTGTATTGTAACATCCAATTATTGAATGTGGTGTTGAATGGGAGAAAGGAAATAATATTGATGTCTGTTTCTGTATTACAGTATATAAAGTTGTCATTGACATGCATGTGTGAAGCATGGGAAGAAATACTGATGCAGATGGACTCACGACTCACAAAGTTTGTACAGGTACTTTGGATTAACCATTCTTTTGGAAAAACTTCTGTAGTAGTTCTGTTCTTCGTGTTAATGTACTCCATATCTTAATGTTTAAGCATGATGCCTCCAGGTAGCAATCTCTTAAGTTCAGAGACAACCTGGATGCGCTTGTGTGTCAAGCGCTCTGATGCTGAAGATGGCTGAGTACAATCAAACATGATTGTATTGTAATACTTCTGTGTTTTATTTATTCTGAATTACTCAAAAGTGAAGCTTTTAGCTTGCCCCGCTGTTGCTCATTTGCTTTCTGTTTAAGGTTGTGCTCTTTGTACTTGAGTCATTGTTAAACTGATTACTGTAACTGTTGAGTAACAGCACTTACTTCCTAGGTCAGTAGAGCATGTATAACATCCGTGATTGAGATGGTCTTGGATTTGTTTAAATTTTGTGTTCCTTGACCATGGCCAGAAATTAATTGAATAATATAATTTATTTATTTTTTTTAAATAGATTTTTGGTTATGGTAAACCACTTATATTTTTTGGGAGTAATACAATTGAAAACACCTTAAAATACTACTAAATTTTCAGTGATCAGCAGTCTGATTTCAACATTCAAGGGTATGGGTGGGTTCTCCAATATACTTTAGTTGAAGTGTTTGTGAGATAATTTTGTAGCCTGGATTTAATCTCTTCACCAATCTTTCAATCATTTTGACTGACAGGAAAAGAATACAACCACTTCTGTTCAGGATGAGTTTATGCAGCTGTTGTTATGGGGCAAAGCAAGGTAGTTACTGTTGTTTTATCTGAGTATGTGTTTTGCACTTGATGTTGAAACACAAAATTAAATATATATTTGATTCTTTCCCCACTTTCTTCAGTCTGGAACTTCAGGCGTTACTAATGAACCAACTGACAGTAAAGGTACGTTAACATTTTGTTAAACATACTAAAACAATCTGTCAGTATCTTTTAGTCATTGTTCTGGTAAGTTAACAGAAAGTTATTATGTGCTTGTATTTCTTTGTTAACAGGGTTTAAAAAAACTTGGTCAGTCCATAGAGTCTTCCTACTCCAGTATACAGAAGTTGGTCATCAGTCATTTGCAGAGGTAGGTTGCAGAATGTTCAATAAATTATAGATTAAATGCACTTTGCACATTACATGATAATAGCATTATTATGCTATTATCATTAGCATGCAGCAAAGCAGTGAATTGCCGAAGGGTGACTAAAAGATTATACTTCTTTGCTCCTCCTTCCTAGTGGCTCTGAAGCACTGTTATACCACTTGAGTGAATTGAAAGGAATGGCTTTATGGAAACAAAAATACGAGTCTCTGGGATTAGACGCATCTGGAATTGAAGGTGCAGTAGTGTCTGCTACTTACCTGATCTGATTTCACTTTTGAAAGCTTAATAATAATGACTGGCTTTTTTTACAGAGGCTATTACTGCTGTTGGTTCTTTCATCTTGAAGGCAAATGAGCTGCTTCAGTAAGTATAAAGTCTGGAGAGGGGACAACATTCCTATGAGTCTTGTATCAAAGGGGATGCGTGTGGCTGGGGATAGAGGAGGTTGGAAGAGCAAAGCTACTCTGTTGGTGGTGAACTTTCATCTTGTCTCACTGCATCTCATAGTCTCATACTGCAGGAATGTCTTACTTGAAAGGTTGCATTGGGCATTTTGGAAAAAATCTGATAGTTCTTGCAGGCCTTTCTGAAGAAAAAATGGGACTTTGCCTGGAGCAGCTTGTGACAGTTAGGTCTTATAATTTCTTTTGTTGTTTCTTCCCCAGAGTTATTGACAGTAGTATGAAAAACTTCAAGGCATTTTTTCGGTGGCTGTATGTTGGTAAGCTTGATGACATAGTAATCATCCAGTACCTGTTTTATGTTGTAAGCATTGAAATGTAGGCAAATCATCAGGCCAGTCTTAGTTATAACCATCTACTTACTGCTATAATAGAAAATTTCTGGACATCTAAAAGGATACAGTTGATGAGGCGAGAGTGCTTACAATACTGAACACATGTATCATAAATTGGATAGTTCTTAATTAAACTTAGTGTGTGTAGTAGATCTTGTATATACTTGACCTGAAATGTTGCTCCAAACTGTTTTCTGCTTCATGAGCAATTTGCTGGTCTTGACTTGGATAAAATAAAGGACTTCATATAGTTTACGCCAAATTCGAAGTATAGTCTAATTCTGCTTTACTCTGTTTTGGAACTAAACAGAGAATTTTATCCAAGCCTTGCTGATTTAAAATTACTTTTGTGCAATTCTCTTCAGACACGTTATTCTGGGAATTACAGTATTCATGTATTTTATATATATCCATCTGACTGCTCTGAGTATGTACATGAATAAATTCTTATTAACCCTTTTTATAATAATTTTGACTCAGCCTTGAACAGGGTAGAATACAGTTGGAAAAGATTAAAAATAAAAATTCTTCAAGATTTGTATTGTAAGCTAGTGGGACTAGCGGGGCTTAATTTCAGTCTCAGTTTGTAATTCTTCATTCCAGATGCTTCTGCTTCTGACGAATTTATTTTAATGGCAGTGTCCTATTACATAGACATGAAAAATTAAGAATGTTGGGAAACAGTGTAAAAGCAATAAGAATATAATTTTTCCCTCAGCCATGTTGAGGATGTCAGAAGATCATGTGCTTCCAGAGCTGAACAAGGTAGTAGTAACATTTTCTGATAAATGGTGATGTACTCTCTATTCTGCTTGACTTGAAAGCAGAATTAAAAGTTTGGTTTTGTTCCAAAACTTAAAAGGATAGTGTCTGTCATTTTTCTGAGAAAGTTGATGCCTGCAGATTCACATTAATATGCTGCCTTGCATGAATTACTTTGTCTGTTTTCTTTGTTAATACTACTGTTTTTAGTGCAAGGCCTCTGTGTATAGCAGCTCTTTATATACCCTAAATGACTAAGTTAACCAGAATGGGATTTTAACATCTTTACCAATGACCTGGCAGAGGAGATGGAATATGCCTGCACTGAATTTGCAGCCACCATCACTCTGCCCTCACTTAAGGACAGAGTTACCTTCCAGAGGGAAATAGGCTGGAGGAATGAACCGGTGGGGCCATCCTGCAGGTCAGCAAGGATAAATGGCAAGGTTCCATCCTGGGGAGGAATAACCCCCTGCTATTGCACAGCAGGGCCTCAGCTGGCTGGGAAGATATCAACTCTGCTGAGATGATCTGGAGATGTCAGAGGGTACAAGCTGGGCAAGAGCCAGCAGTGTGCCCTTGCAGCAAGGGTCGCCAGGGGTAATAAGGGCTGTATGAACAAGAGCATGGCCAGCAGGTCAAGGGCAGTAGTTGCTGTCCTTATTTAGCACTTGTCAGATTGTATCTAGAGTGCTTCCTCCAGTGTGGGGCCCTCCTGTACCAGACAGACAGGAATGAACTGGGGTGAGTTCAACAGAGGGCTCCCAAGCAGGTTGGAGGGCAGAGCACTTGCCATGTGAGCACAGGCTGAGGGAGCTCTGCTTGTGCTCATTGAACGGTATTTCTTGCCCTTTGCTTTTCTCACTGTTTCTGGGGTCTTTTTCCTTTTAGATGACGCAAAAAGATATCACATTTGTTGCTGATTTTCTTACTGAACACTTCAATGAGGTGAGTGATACTGGTTTTTCAAGTACAGCATCTGACTGTATTTTTGCTGCCTATAATTGAGTCTGAAAAATCTTATAATAAAATAATTCATTCATCTTTTCATTCTCTACTTCTCATTAACTTTGTGTTTAAATAATGGGTTTGTTTAAATTATTTTTTCAGGCACCAGAACTTTACAATCGTAAAGGAAAGTATTTCAATGTGGAAAGAGTTGGCCAGGTAAAGAGCTAAGGAATAAATGCAAAAGAATAAATGAGAAAATTCTTAGATGGAGAAACTTTTAAAGCTGTGACCCCTTTTCTTCCCTGGCCCTTTTGCTCTGTGCTGTATGTATCAGTAATGGTAAAAGAGAGTATTTTAATTATTTTTCCCTATTATTAGGAAAACGAGTGTTTAAAAATGTGCCTTACAGTTTCATATTACACATGCTGCATTTTTAGGAAAAGGGCAAAACATCTTTGCAGCCGGCAGTAGTAAAACTCTAAAGGCCAGGTTCAGTAAAACTGAAATGTTTTGTCTTTATAGCATTCATCACTGGATTTCAAAACATTTTAAATCAGACTTGATTTAAAAATCAGTTTCTTATGATAGCACCATGTGACCTTAGGCAATAATTGATTTTTTAATTGTTTCTAAAAGGGGTGAAATGCCTAGTTTTAAGACTAGGACGTGTTAATTTAACAAGAAACGTCTAATACACTTGCTGGGGGCAATGTTGGAGGTGAATGCTAATGTTTCCTATTCTTAAATTGGAGTCTTAAAAATGTCTGTTCCCTTTCTAGTACTTGAAAGATGAAGATGATGACCTTGTATCACCACCTAATACAGAGGGAAACCAGTGGTTTAACTTTCTTAAAAATAGTACTCATCTTAAAGGTAATGTGCTTTCATAAAAAATAAAAATTACTCAAGGATCTATGTAGAATGTAGAAGAGTAATCTGTTTTTTCATGCTTATGAGTTATTTCTGTAGTGTTAATCATTGGTCTTCATCTGAGTAGAATAAACTAAATGGGCCTTGTTATTTTATACAGGTTTTGTGTAGCTACTTACCCAGTTAATTACTATTTTCTAGGTATTAGTAGCTCCCTATCTTTTCTGTTCCAGTCTCAGAAGTGTTGGCTTGGAAGGAATCCCAGAACATACCTGTTTTAGGATATCTTAATTCCAGTTTGAGAAAGTAGTAGTTATGCTTAGGTTGTACCTGGGTGAAGTGTCTTAACTTGTTCTTTTTCACTGGAGTTTGAGATTAATTTGTTAATTAGTGGTGAGAAAGAAGTAAAAGACTATAACAAGCTGATGTTGAAAATTATTCTTACGTAACTTTAGAAACCATAGACTGTAAAACCTCGACAGCATAAGCTGTGGTGTAATAGATTTTGCCAAAGTTGTCTTTTTCTGCCTATTTTATAAAAAGGGGAGAAATGGTAGCATTTTTGTTTGGAAAATAGTATTTAGAAAATGTATTTTTAGGCATACTTTAAAAATACATTTTATACTTTAAATATGTAGACTACTTGACTGGTCACTTCTGTTACTATGCAAGATTTATGATGGTTTGTAAGTGGTTTGGTTGGTATTAATTTGCCAAGTATTGAGACAATTACAGGACATGTAATGCTTCTGTTGTTGACACTTTCTACCCTTCCTTGGTGTTTTGCATTGCTTTGTTGGTTCACGTAATTTTTGTGATTTTTTTCCAACTAAATATTGGAAAAGAAACAGGCTATGTACTTAAAATAAGTAAGGGGTTATTTCTTAAAAACTAAATATTTTCTTGCAAAGAAAGAAGAAATAAGAAGAAATCAGTCCTATTGAACCCAATCATAAAAAGTATGGAAATTGTTTTGCTTGAACAAGATATTTTATGACAACTGTGTTTCTAGCTCTTGGGTAAATGCAGTTCTATCTTTGCAGTTTTGAATAGGCTGTGAAGAAAAGTGGAAGGGGAAGGCAGAATTCCATTCCTCTGTTTATCTAGTTTCATATTGTAATCCAGTGAGTTACTGCAGTGAGAATTTATAAATGGGAAATAAATTTAGGCTGTCATGTAATCCAACCAAAGCAGGGCTAATTTTGAAGCTAAACTATGTCATTCAAGGGTTTGTGCAGCAGAGTCCTGTACATCTGCAAGGAAGAGACCCTGCACGTTATCTGGGCACATGTTGTCTGCTGCAGTGACTAGCTATCCATCCATAGTCTTACTGACTCTTCACTAGACTTATTTCAATTTGTCACTTTATTAATGGTGTAATATGTTTTTATAGAGTTACAAGCCTTTTTAAAATTAGCTTTCTTTGTTTACAGAAAGTCCACTTCTGTTTCCCTACTATCCTGAGAAATCACTGCATTTTGTCAAAAGGCAGATGGAAGGGGTCATTGATCAGTGTTTACAAAAGCCAGCAGTAAGTTCAGTTTTTATAAGTGGTAACTTTCTTTTTGGGGTAGCAGTCAACTGAAGGCAGTTACTTATGCTTAGCAAGGCCTGGAGCTTTAATCTTTGCCTTTCAGTGCCTACATCTTGGGTGTAGTCTAACTTCACTACTGTGGGCGTGTCTCAAGCCTTTGGCTGGGGAGAGCACAGTGGGGGATTTTTTTGTTTTGCATCTTCTCACATTATTGAGATCTGGTTTTAATGTTAATTATCTTTGTGTATGTGCTGTGTACCAGTAACTGTGTAGTTGGCAATACATTAGTCTAATATTACGAAGAAACAATGAACAAGTATATGAAGTGACAGTAGTGTTTGCATTAGGGATGTTTATTCCAGCATAAGTATTGGTGGATTTTTCTTTCAGAGGTACTGAGAGGTTTTCATTTAGTTGGTTGGGGATATTTTGCCTTAAAAATGTGTATAATTATGAATAACTGCCTGTATTTTATGGTCTAATTTTATTATATTTGTTAGGATGTAATTGGAAGGTCGGTGCATCAAGCAGTCTGCATGTCTCTCTACAAAATTTCTCAAAGGTATTTTTTTACTAAAAGAAACTAAAGAAGTGTGCAACTAAAACTCATGCATGAGTAGCATTTTATAAACTGTTTTGGTTTTTCCTTTTCAGTGAAGATTCCACACCTCAGTTATTCAAACTGCCATTTCTGTAAGTATGCAGCTACTCCTTGTTCTGTGTAGTTTACCAGTTATTAGAAGTTGAACTAAATACTCATTTCTTCCCCCACGTTGCAGGTGGAATGACAAAACGTCTAATATACATTATGTCCTCTTCACCATATTAGAAAATTCTATTTCAAAAATACACATTTTGAGGAGACATACTGATACTTCCAGGTAAGACAAAAAGAGGGAAAAAGTGGTTTGTGAGCTTTGGCACATATGTACAGAGACAGTTACAATTTGAATCTATTTGTAAAAAGAAGGAATAAGCAGTGTGAATACAGACTCTCTTAGATACTTGAGAAAATGAGGATTACATTAGGAAGTGCATCAGGAGTTTGTGTACTCACAAAATCTGATCACAAGACCCACGATGGTTGGTTCTAGGCTAAAGAAAAAAATCAGACTCCCTTAGCTTTGCTGCTAATTACTTTTTTGTGCAAATTTCTGAAAAATTACAGAGAATCCTGCTTCTAATGTTGCTTTGTCTTATTGTAAATAGTATTTTTTGATACACCCCTTGCAACCTGTAATTTAATACTTTTGGGAAAAATGGGAAGTGTACTCACAGGTGCTTCAAATAGAATGCATCTCTTTGGGGTGTAGATTTGTGTACCTTCAGGAGCTGTGTTCACAGTGTGGTTTGTCACTGCCTACTTGTACTGATACAACTGCTTAAGCTGCATTCTGCCAGTGGGATGACTGAAAGGAGCTCTGTTTAAAAACCAACAAAAACTATTTCCATCTGTAAAATACTGATTTTTGTAATCTGTGTCGTTTAATTTGAGCACACAGTGAACTGTGATAGGGGTGGGAATTTTTAAAACAATTTTACTGCTGAGGAAAGCACATGTTGAAGCTATCTTTTGTATTTCCAGTTGAGAGCTGGTGATGACAAAATTACTGCCCTGTGGTGTGACTTCAATTTCCTCCCGCACTGATACCTATAACAATCTAAACTCTTTCTCTTTAGAGTAACAAGTAACTTCACAAATGTGAGACTTGGCTAATTGAGCCAGGAATTTGGCAAAGAAGAACTATATCCCATAAGCCAGATGCAGTTTTCCTTTTGATTCCATTAGCCACATTTTTCTGAGGAGCAGAGTTTAAAAGGTTCCCATCCACCAGTTACATCATTTTGGGATGTAGCCATGTATTGTGCTAAGCTCAGATAGGCTTACACCATCTCATACCACAGTTGCCATTAAAGATTTCAGATTCTCTGTAAATGGAAAAGAATTAACCACTGTGATAATTAACATTGTTGTTCTAGGTCTGTCACTAATGGGATTCTTGCAGTAGAGTTTGGAAACATCTTGAACAACAGTATAAATGAGAGCTCAGACTTCAGGTCAGTATACTTAATTTTTCTTCCAGAACTACAGATTGCTGAATTAAAGATCATGTTTTCTAGTGTTTATTTTGCATTAATGTAACTTCTAAGTTAACTCACCTGGGTGAGTCAGGTTGTAAAAAATAGCAGAGGTGCATGAAGCTCCAGGGTTGTGGGAGTCTTATGTTGTACTTCATCTCAAGGTCAAGTAAATTTTTATTTTCCAGTTGAAAAGTAAAGCTTCAGCACGTGTGCAAGAAACAAAGCTATATGGAAACAGCTGTTACCTCTATCTGTGATATTCTTTAGGTAATATAAGACTCAATATGCCTGAATGTAGTCATCTTGGAAGGCATATGGCAGACTAAGCTCATCCTTTTCATGTAAAAAGGCCAAATATGATTGCACCCAGTACCTTCAGTTGTATTTCTAAATTTTCTTTGTTTATGTTTACTGTTTCTTACATTTCATCTGAAATGTGAAGATTGCTAGTAAGTTTTTTTCGTGAGTTGCTTTTTTTCCCCCCTCTTCAGAATCATTTTTCCAGCATGATACAGGAGTGTGCCATGGCTATGGCTATCTTTCAGTGTCATAGCCCTGTAACTGACTTTTTTATCATTTACAGTAAAGCTCACTGTTAACTACTGAATACTTTTTAACGTGAATCCTGTGCAACATTAAAATATTTTAGTTCTGTATTCCCTTTCATTCCTTGATGCTTTCTAAATTATTTTCCTATAGATGCTACAGTTGTTTGGATGCTCACTTCTATGATGATGAAACTGTAACTGTAGTTCTGAAAGAGAGTGTGGAACAAGAGGGGAAGGAGAGAGTCTTGGCTCAGCTGCCTTTATCTTCAGTATATACAGATGAGGACCAAGATAGGAAATTCATCTGGGATTCTACAGAAAGGTACTGAAAAAACATTGAGCAAATCTGAAAATGCACAGTTGAAAACCTAATTAAGTAAATATTCTAACTGTGTACAGTTACTTGTGCTTTGTGTGTGTGAAAGTATTTTAAAAACAGAAACTCTTTTTGTGCCAGCGAGAGTAGAATGGAGAGATGGAAGCTTCCTAAACAGTTTCTTTTGTGGTTTTTGTGGGATTGGTTTTGCTTTTCTGAGGCGAATACTACCTACGTACCTGGCTGTCGTAAAATGCAAGGATCAACTGAAGACACCCCTTAGAATCAGAAATCTTCTTTTCTTTTGAAGCTGCTAAATTTGCTGGTCAGAATACTTCAGTTTAGGATTTTTTTACATATTTCCTCATACACCTCTGCCTTGTAATAAGAATACACAGGTATTTCTTCATCTTTTCCCTTGCAGTCACCCTTGGAAATACTGTCAGTTTACCCTTGAAACATCAGATTTGGTACCTCTCTCTGCACTGGTACAGGGAGAGGAGAGCATCTGGAATAAGTGAATGCACACACAAAGGCCAGTGTAGTTCAAGCAGTGAATCCAATCTTTTAGTTTTTGTGTCTCCCCTTGCTTTTACTTTTTTCTCCGTATTCTTCTCTGGTGGTTTGCCATGCATTTTTGCCTCAAAATAAAGAGCCATACTGAACTGTAAATATTTGTTTTAAGCCGCAAAGACAGTGTGTATTGAAGAATGAACAGCAAATATTAAGAGCAAGTTCAGAGTAATCCTGGCTGCAGTGATAGGCAGGGATTGTCTTCATAGACCCCCTGTGAGTGGAGGTGAACTGTAGTGATGTATCTTTGAAACCTCACGGAGGCCAAACATCTGTGAGACATTGTGTCCAGAGCTGTGTTCGGAAACTCCTCTTCTTGGAAGGGAGAGGTTTGAAGGAAATCCACCCTCATCCTCCTGCTGTAGCTGTTCTTTGTGGGAAGATCAGACTTTATAGCTCCCTTCTCACCTGCTGTAATGTTTTTATCTCACTTGAGACATGCTGTGTCTCCACAGTTGGGTGCCCCACTCTAGAGCAAAAGGGGAAGCATTATGATGGTTTCAAATGCTTATCTGCTTGTTGTATATGATATGATGAAATTTAAATGTAAAAAAACTAGGGTGTTTCTTAGAAGTGCAGTTGTTTCTTATGTACTGGCCTTGTGGGTTTTTTTTCCTCACTATGTGCAGGCTGGATGAGCGGAGTGGTGAGATACCCACACGTACTGTCTTCTTGGAGAATCAGTGGAGGGTGCTGGAGAATATGAAAGCTCAGTATGTTTCTGTAAATGGCATTAGAAAAGTTTCTTGTGTGGTAAGTGCAGTATCTCTGAACAAGCCCGTAAGCTATTAAAGAAAATGTACTATGACTGAAGAGAGTGGTAACCTAAGATCAAAACTTTTTTTTTTTTAACAGATTATTTTCTCTTAATCTGCTATAAGTCTGTCAGGATACAGTCATACCTGTCTCATAGAACAACATGGAAAAACTTTAACAGAAGTTAATAAATCTGCTTGCTTTACATTTCAGCCTGTAAAGCAATAAAAAGTTGGTCATTCCCCGGATACCTCAGTTTCAAAGATAAAGGCTCTTTTCAGTGCTATTGGCTGACAGTTAAGATGTTAGTGGTGCTTTTACTTATTTATTTATTAACAGAAACTTCTTGTCTCATGTCTTTGTAGCTAAGTTCAAATCTCCGCCATGTGAGGGTGTTTGAGATGGATGTAGAGGATGATGGGGAAGTTGAGGAAGAAGAGGAGGAAGAAACAACTCAGATTGCAGCTGGGGAACCTGATGAGCTAAATCACCCTGCAGATAGCCAGGACAATATGTGTGATGCGTCTACTGAGGAACTACCTGATGAAACTGAAGAACTTGAAGCAAGTCTGGATCCTTGACACAGGCTTTGATAATATTAAAAGAACAAGACCAAACTGTAAATTTTTATTTTTTTTTTAATGGCACAAGGAAATTGTGTATTGAAGAATGAACAGAAAATATTAAAAGCAAGTTCAAACTCATCCTGGCTGCTACAATAGTCAGGGACTTCATTCATACAGTCCTTGTGATTGAGGGTGAACTGGAGTGATACATTTGACAGATCATCTAACTAGTTAGAAAGTAATCTAACTTCAGGCTGCTGAAATGGTGGATCATGTATCTCCTCAAGCAGCTGAGTTTAGTCAGAATTCTGTATTGCTTCTCAGCCAAGACTGTTCTACAGTACCTTTATTGACCCTTTTTTGTCTGGCACATGGTTTGGTGTCAGCTAAAGTTCTTTGAAAGCTTTTCTATTTGCCATTTTTTATAGATGAGGAGAAAAAGAAATACCAGCTGATGTTTCTGTAGTTAGCCTGTTCAGTCACAAATAGTAAAGATAAAACAAACTTGTATGTGAAAATAACAAAACTTGGGACCTAATCTTTGTTTCTCAGACTTTGTGTTCTAGTAATGGGCATGGAAGCTTCCTGTAGAACTGAAATCTAAGACTGCAAATCAATGTAAGACTAGTTAGACAACAAAATTTAGCAATCGCCACTACTTAAATACAGAGTTCTAAAAGCTCTTGATAATATTTGTCCTCAGTAACATTTCAGTCTATTCAGTTCTTTAGACATCAGCACAACACTTGTCTCTGTGTGTGCATGATTTATCAAGGGGTTGCACATCTCAACCTGCCTGGTTTCTGTGAGTTTGTTTCTGAAAGTCTGTCTTCTCAATCTGGAATTTTTTTAATGGAAAATTACAACAGAATATATTTTTTTGTTCTAATGTGGCATTGAATGTCATGCATAGCCTTCAGCATAATCATGTTGCTTGCAATTTATATATTGCTGTAGGCATGATGTAGTGCTAAGCAGTGGAAGCTAGAAACAGCATTTCGAAATCTAAAATGTTTTCTTCTTCCCTACTAGCTGTCATTCTTAACTGACTTAAACCTCAGCTCTTTGAATGAACAGTGCTGCTAAATGCATGATCTTCCTTCAGATCACTGAGCATACCTTGTGTTTGTGGAGAGGACCAAGTCTTATGCACTTGCTTCATTCTGTATTTGAAAAATAAATCTTCTGAAATTGCTATTTGGCATTGCAAAACAAATACTAGATTTTTCCTCTTGTTTTGAAATACACCATTTGTAACAATACCTATAGTTGGTCCTAATGCTGCTTGACTTTGAAAACCTACTAAAAAAAGCCTTCAGCCCATATGTAAACCTTGACAGAATGGGAAAGCAATGTCTGTAAGCACTGAAGTTCCTTAGTAAGTTTGTGGCCTGTGTTTAGTATCTGTAGTCAGAATTGGTTCATGTGTCTTGTTACCTACTACAGTAACATCTGAGAAGGTCTCTCTTGCTACCTTCAACTACCTGTTGCTCTTGTACTCTAATTTCTTGCTTCACAAGCTGTTTTAGGGGAAGAGCTGGCTTAGCTTGTGCCATGGAGCTATGGTAGCAGTCTGAGAAGCCCATATGGGAGAGGGGAAAGAAGACTTCACCATGGTTCACTTTATAATTACAAAGTAGTAGGAAGACTGTATGTGAGTGAGAAAGGATGAAAGGAATTGTCACAGGATGAGTTTCAAGGAGAGAGATGCAAAATTACTTAGGGATCTCTAGGGAGAATGCCCTGGGGAGAAATTTCAAGAAAGAAAACAAAACAATATTCAGGTGCTTGTGAGTGTGTGGATATGAGGGTGTGAGGGAATGAAATCAACTTTATTCTAAAATGAACTTGACATTTCTTCTTACCCTGCCTGGGTGTATAGTTTGCTCTGTTGCTGCAGAAGGGTTGATTATGTAAGAAATAATGACAAAGAATGGATGGATGTAACCAGTGTTTTTTAAAAATTGAAAGGAGAGGCCAGTCTAAAGGGAGTATGGAGGGAAAGTGGAGAGCAAGAACTGAATGCAAAGAGGTTTAGCAATGTATCTGATGAGAAAATTTCAGCAATGTATCTGTTGTCCTGTGTTCAAGACCAGGTTGGATGGCGCCCTGAGCAACCTGATCTAGGGAGTGGCATCCCTGCCTATGGCAAGAGTGTTGGAATTAGATGATCCTAAAGATCACTTCTAACCCAGGTCATTCTACAATTCTGTGATTTTTGGAAGACTTAAAATACCAGTCCAGAGCTTAAGGTTATGTTGATTTATTTGTAGTATCTATTAATCATTTTGATGTTTGAACTTAAACCTAAAAGCAAATTCTCAATGCCAAATTTGATTACCCCCATGAAATGTTACTGGAGGAGCCTGGACACAATTTAAAACAGAATTTTTCATTATATTTTCATTACATTCCTACTATGTCCATGGCACCAGTTAGTTCCCATCTACTTCTTTCTCACCAGAACTTACCATGTACATTGGATGCACTATGTGAAAGTAGGATCTGATTTAAATCAAGGGATCTGATGGCTTTTTCAGGAGGAATGACACTCTGAGAGTGGGTTTGACTTCGTTTTCAGGGGAGCAATAGAATTTACAGCTAGAGTAGAGTGAAGAGACACTCTGTCCCCAGTTTCCTGTCTCCCCAGTGTATTTTATCTCTGTAGATTACTGCTATTTCCTTGACCTGAAGCTTGATTGCTCCATATTGAGTGAAGGAACAACCTTATCTATCATGATCAAGTATGGTGCCATTTCACTGGCACAATCTCAGCTCTAGCCAAAGTCCTGTGCCACCCTGTCCTTAACCCAGCAAAGCTGATCCACTGTTAGCCTTTGGTTCTAAAGTCCTGGTTGAAGGAGTTCTCCCAACAAGAGGAGACTGCTTCCCTCCTCCCTCCTAGTTTAATACTGAGCAGCTACAAAAGCAAAGCTTAAAAGATGTCAGTGAGCATCATCATCTGATTCATTTTGTAACATGAATAGGAGAAATCTGCATGTCTTTTCACTCAGTAAGAGTCAAAGAGGAGCAGTAAACAGAAGAAAAATGTTTACAATCTGTTGAAATGAAGTGCATTAGCAAAAGTACCAATTATGTATTTTGTAGAATGAATCCATCAGGAATTCTAATTGCAGAAGCTGTCTCTTAAAGTGAAGCTGTGTCAAAGTCTCTAGTCGTGTTGGGATTGGGTTGTCTCAAAGGAAGAACTTAAAAGCAAGTGCATCCCTGCTAATTACAGCTGGGGAAGGGGAGGATGTCCAAAACAATTGTAGGTGAGATTTACACCTTCCATTTCCCCATCATGTTTATTATCTTTTTCTTTTCCTGTGTTACAACTAGAGACTTTCAGATTTAAGGTTCTGTAACAAACTTGCCTTTTAGTTTTTCTGCTTGCATTAGAGATTACATTACTTTTTATTCTGTAACATTGCTTGGACGTGCAACATGTTTGTATTTGTGACAACAGTAAATGCAGCTCAGTTACTGCTGCTTTGAATTTGTAATCTGAGTTGAATTTGACTTCCTAGGGTGGAATTGTTCAATCTATTGTGAGCCACTTTCAGCGCTAATTCAGTTTCCAATCAGAGAAAGGTTGAAATCCAGAAACATTTCTTGGCTGCCTTCCAAAGGACTCCAAGGAGAACATGCAGATTTAGACTGAATCATCTTGACTTCTGCACTTGAAAATCAGCACTTGATGGTTGTTTTGCAAGGTCGAAATTTATGCCCTGATTTGAGTACTATCAGTGATGACAGTATTTTTTGTTACATGTTAATGTCATGTGGGTTTGAACACCTTAAGATCCTTGAAGTACAGAAGCATAGAATGGTTTGGATTGGAAGCGACCTCAAAGATAATCTAGTTTTAACCCCCTGCCACAGGCAGGGACACCTTTCACTAGACCATGTGAATGAGAGCAACTTAAATTTATGGAGTTGTGGGAGGGGAGGGGCTGGGGGAGGATTTTTTTTAGTATGTAATTTCTTACTTTCTGATTTGGTTTCTTTTTTTAAACCCACTTTTTATTGGCCATTATGGTTTCATTTTTGATTAAGATTTATGGATTTATAGCGTGTGTGTTTTATCAGGTAGTTGTGTAACTTCACTTTCAAACATATTACGAGAGAAGTGAGGAAGTTCAAAGCTTTTAACAATCCTTTAAAGGTATTTGGGGGACATTTTACAGCAAACTGCTGTGACTATCTCATAAATTAAGTATGACTAGACTGAGGCAGGAGTTGAACAAGAGACTTCTAGGTGCTACACAGAAGACCATTGGTGTTTTAAGGGAATAGCCTTTTTCCCCTGAGTCCTCACTGAAGGCTCCTCACTTTGCCTTGACAACTGCATCATTTTTCTATGCACTTTATTATTGCCTTCTCTTTGTTACCATCACTTCCAGAATGGATTTTCTAACTGTTCCTTAGCTGATCTATTGCAAAGTCAATATTGCCTATGCCAGTTTCTATCCAGCATAAGCTGATCCAGGTGTCTTTGCTCACAAGAACTTTTCTGCTACCTGTGCTTGAAGAATTGTAGTAAACAATTGCTAAATTTATATTCTTTGCTCAATTTAGATTCTCGAGAGGATGCCAGACTTGGCAGTAAAATAAAGCTTCATCATAGTTTTATGTCTCTAAGGTGTTGGCACTGGGAAGTGATGTCTGTTGAGATTGTTTTCTGAAGTTTCCTGAAGCTCCCTCTCCCAGGAGAGAGTTTCGATTTATCAATCTCTTGCCAAATACAGTTTGAGTTACTAGCTTCGTGTGTCAGCACTTCGACAATATCGAAACATCTCACTGCTCTGCAGCACACTGAGGTTGGGAAGTATGACTGTCAGTTTTGAAGGATGAGAAACAACTGTGGCAGGACATGGATCATGCCACACATTACCTCCCTTGTTTTTTATTCTTCCAACTACTTTGATAAAGCAGATTTTCTACATTGAAAGTCTGCTTTTCAAACCAACTTAATATGAGGTGGGGATTGGCCTTCTCTCAGGGCTTAGGATTTGCCTGTAGGGAAACTGCAGTGGTGGAAATCTTGTACTGGTTCCTGCAGTCAGAGCACTGGATTGCTGTCATCTTGGAGTCTGCTTCCACTGTGTAGATCTAAATCTTATTTAATCCTATGGCAAAAAATTCATTGTTATTTACTATAATCAGAATGGTTTGGGTTGGAATGGAGCTTAAAGAACATTAGTTTTAACCCCACTACTGTGGGCAGAGACATCCAAACTGTCTTTGAACACTTCCAGGGATGGAGCATCCACAATTTCTTTAGACAACGTGTTCCAGTGCCTCACAGTAAAGAACTTACTATTATTCCCAAGTACCACACATCATGATTGTTAATGCATTGGATCATGGCCTGTGATTTTTTTGTTTTGTAGAAGAAAGACTTTTCATTTAAGTTCTTAGTACTCCTCCTACATATTTAAAAGCCTTCAGAAAATGTGGGGCTAATGTAAGATGCTATAACTTCATGGTAGCTGGGGTCTGTTTTGAGGGTGAGGGAATGTAGTCATATGTAGCCAGCAAAGTTCAGGCTGATTTAGTAGTCAGAGTCTTGCAGATGCTGTGTAAGCTGCGTAGATGACACTCCTGTTTCAACTTTGTTCACTAGTTCCGTAGAAGATGGAGGAAATGTCACTTGACAATAAATAGCCAGTACTTTTGTAATCTAATACATTCTTGATTTAAACTTTTGGTTGTGGATAAAACCCAGTTCTGATTTTTTTCTGCATACTCCATACTCATGTTCACCAATTTTAACCATTATAATAAGAAGGACATGCTTATATAACTACATCCTTGACAAAACTCGTTAATCTAATCTTTCTTTAATGCAGTTCTGTAATAGATGATTTTGAGGGAGCTGGTTGTTAAGGTGAGCGAGACTGCATTTTTGTTTTCAAATGATTTCCTATTAGATCAGAATGGTGGGTTATTTTAAGTATAATTATTTCCAGGATCTTGTTTCCTCAGTTTATGGAAGTATTTTAAATATAATGGGAAATATTTGTTAGTGCCAGTTAGATTAAGCAGGGGAAAAGCAAAAAGGCTTTTTCATTCTGGTAGGCTTTTCAAGTGTTATTTAAAAATATTTTTCCAGAGTTGAGAAATTCTCTAAAAATAGTTTTGTTTTGTTAAAGCAGGAAATTATTTGGAAGCATTGAGAGGAATAGATAAGTGAGAACATCCCTGAGAAATTAAAGTAAATACAAAGTGTCTCATCCTACACAGACATTATCTACATCACAGTGAAAGAGTTTTTGTTCCAAATGTTGCCGTCCTCCCAGTGTCTTTCATTTCTGATAGCAATTCTTGATTATGGGATCGTTTTTAGACATTTGCTGGAGTAAATATGTAAGGGAGGCACTATTTTTGTTACACATTGCTGGAAGTTGCTTTATGGTTTGGATGGAATTTACTTAACTTTTCTCAGTCATGTAAACATTTGGACAAATATTTGTAATTTCAAATAATTCAAAATCATTTAGCTAACAGAAGAAAAACTTCTTGCCAGAAGAAGTTGATGGTTTCCCAGAAGCTTGCAGCAAGGAATGTTACAGATCGCTGAAACACAGCATTTGAGTTGCACAATCATCACTTGTGCTGCAGAGGCCTTCTGGAGAATGAAATCAGTAAACGAAGCCCTTTTCGTCTGTTTCCACACTTCGAACGGTAAGATTTTTTGGTTTCAGGTGGAGTAGTAACTAAGTGTTCCTCTCACATTATGTATTGTTGTTTTTGAAGATGTCATTATTTCATAAAATATAAACCACAGGCCACCATGAAGACAAGATAAATAGAAAAACTGGTTTTGTAATCAGGAAAATTCTGCTTGACTCAATATTGAGATAGGAAAGGGAAAAGAAAGAACCCCATATGTATGTACCAAATATGTACCAAATTTTCACTTTTATTGAAAAACTAAACCCAGTTTTGTCACTTGGGGGAAACAGAAAGTACTGAAATAGTTTTGCTTTTCCTTACAAAATATTTATTTGTACTGTCTGGATGTTACCAATCACATGCCAGATAAAGTATCAAGACACATAGTAGGGTACTTTTCACTTCCTGTTTTCTACATATGCCCCAAATTTTTAACAGTTGAATTTTTTTCAGAACAGGAGTTTTCTAAGTGCTCTTCATGGAGGGAAAATATTTGGTAGATCCTTGCTGAGAGGTTGTTTCTATTAGCGTGGGTGGAATGTAAGAAAGTCCACATTTGGGAGTGGATAAAAAATCCAAAAGGGTCAGTCATCAGGAATTTGGTCAGAGCATGGAGAGTGGGATGTGGGTGTGAGAGGAAATGGGAGAGACGTAGGTGGAGACTATATTGGGCAAAGCTGATGACATGTGACCTTTGCCTTGGCAATGTGAGCCAGTGAAGACTTCTGGAGCAGCCCCAGCTCGACAGATCAAGAGGACATTTGGTGTCAAAGCAATGTGGTTTCACTATGGAGTGTACCTAGAGGGCTTCTTCTTTTTCTGGTTTATGAAGGAATTGATTTCCTTTAGTAGCCTTCCATCAAGCAGGACATCCAAACACATTGTTATTCTTACCAGTGTTGACAGCTTTGTCAGCAGCTCTGCAGAGTTTCTTTATCTAACAGAATGTGTCAGCCCTTGCTATGGTGCACCTTTTGCTATATAGGAGTGGTAGGAACATTAAAGGAGTATGAAGTTTCCCTACATCTAAAAATAGAAGTTCCTGGCAGAACACAAATGGAAATCTGTGTTATACATTTTCATTTGAACAAAATTAACTGCAAACCAGATATGAATGTAAGAAAGGATTTGTCTTTAATATAAGGTTTCTGTTTGAAGGAATGAATCTGTAAATCATGTCTGAACATAATGAAAGGTTTATTTTCAAGGTGTTGTAGGCAAATGCTGATAATACTAATTCAATGCCAAGTTTGTAATGCCTCTTTTGAAAAATATAGCTGAAGTTTCTTATCTATCTGGAAAATGTGAATTAAAATACAGCACCTCTTGGTGGTGACTCCCAAGATCTGCCTAGTACTGTTTCTGCATGCTATTAAGGCCATGTGTTCTTAGCTTAGCTCTGGATATCTCAGAAAGTTCACATAAGCACGTGAGACTGTGGTTTAAAAAGTCTTGTGCTGTATCAATTAAAAAAGAAAATCTAGACAGTTGTCCTCGTAGTCACTTAACATAGTCTGGCTTTGTGTCACTCCATTAAATGCTGAACAGCCAAGTTACATTCCTTTAAAAACAGGATCCAGCATGTATGGACCTACAAAGAAGACATGGCATAGCGGTAGAAGTGTTTGGATTTATGAAAATAAGCTGCTGTCTGGTGAGTGCCTACACACACACACACACACACATACACACGCACACACTCTGAGTGTGCAGCAGCCGCCCTGCATTGACAGTGCAATAGCCCCACATGATGAGGGCATGCTCGAAGGCAGCTTTGTGAAATGCTGCTTGTGTGCTGTAAATCTACACCCTACCTCAGCTTATAGCAACTCATTTTGTAGTCATGTCTTCATATCTTTCTATTAAGTAGATTTTTTTTTTTTTAAAAAAAGAACAACCTGAACCTTTTTTTTTAATGTAATGCTGATGAACACATGGAGAGTATGTGCAGAAAAAAATTATTAAACCTGTACTTTCCCATTTCTGATTGTGATGTGATGGTACAGGAATATTATTGTGCTTTCTTGTCTGGTCCTCTAGTTGTTAAACCCAGCTAGGAATGGTTAGACCTGAGATGGTTAAGAGTGTTAGAGCCCAGGTGGAGAAGAAAGACAGAAACATTTTTCTCTTTGAGTAATTGCAGTTGTTCAAGAAGAAGCCAGACATCTACCATCTTATATGAAACAGGAGGGGTGGAAAAAAGAGGAATTCTATTGTAAAGTTTGATTTCAAAAACGTTCTGTGGGTTTCCTGTATTTTCTGGGGAAATGGAGCTATGGGAACATGTGACTGGACTGAATAGGGGCCTTAAGAATCCAGCTCTACCCATTACTTTTATTACTTACTTATTTTGACTACACAGAATTGCTTTTCCTTTTTTCCCTGTTGTTTGGGTTACCCTTGTTCAGCATGCCTTCAGTGTGTATATTTACCACCCTGTCTTCATAGAAATTGCTTAAGTGTCAGTTTTTAAGAATATTCCACTGTCCAAATTGTTTGCAACAATAGGAACAGAGAGCAAATGCATAACATGAGAACACAGATTAGGTGGATTTGGTTTTAATATAAATGAGTAGAAAATATTTACAGGATTCGTTTTTCTCTAACTGTAAAAGCTGCAGCTGAATTCCTGTTTGTCTTCATCTTCTATAAACATTTCTTTCTGGGAGCCTTCAAGCAATGTTTTTCTTTAATGCACATTTGAAATGCCAGTGTTTTCTGCTTAATGACCTGCCTGAGGGCTAGTTTCACTTTCTCCTTTGTTCTAATCATCATGTTTGGGAGTATTCTGATACAAGGGTATGTAGGTCAGTCAGTGTCAGTAATTTTGGCCCACACTTTGACCATTTGGAGTTCACCCTCAGTGTGCTTTGGGGAAATGTACTTTGCTCACTGAGAACTTAATTTGGCCTATTTAAATCTGTACTGTCCCTGTCTGTGCAGTCTGAAATGGCATGGATGCTTTATTTGCACTTCAGAAATAGAAGTTTAATCCTCGCTCAGAATTGGAGCTAAAATGATTCCTCAGTATCAAACCTATCATGTTCAGTGATAGTGGTAGTTTTGATACATTGACGATGTTCTGAAGGGTAATATTTATAGGGAGAAATCAATATATTTTATCAGACCACCATATATAGCTGGGAAGAAAAGCAGGATTGCTTTAAGGAAGAGAAGTGCTTCTTCAGTCTCTGAAAGTTTGTTACAGCAACGGACTAGTTAAAAAAAACCCCTTTGCCTCAAACTTTGGAAAAGGTTAATGACCTTCTTGTGAGAACATTATAATCTGTTACTCCACTCAAATAATTGCTCTAACTGAAAGTGAAGCTTGTCTGAATTAATCAGATTAAGAGAGGAGAATGATTTTACCTCCATACGGTTTCAGATGAAATATCAGAGCTGTTGTGAATGTTTCATTAGCACCATGTTCCCTAAATTTCTGTCTGATTCAATTGTTTGGTTGCTGTTTCAAGATGCTCTTCAGAAGATGCCTGAGAGAACTTGAAGAAAAGTAATGTGCTGTGTGCTAGCAGAGATGGTGGGCTGTGGGAGTCCAGAGGTCCTGCTTCTTTCCTCTCTTTCACCTACACAGGAATTTGCCTTCTAAGCTATAGCATGAGGCCTGCTCTTTTTTTCTACAGAGTTATTGCTGTGTTTCCAGAGTCTGTTTGAGCAGCACTACCTTGGAGATAAGCGCTAGTCAGGTGCAAAGAGAGACAAGCCAGTTTTCTTGTAGCAATAATCCTACTGTACTGCAGCTGCTTCTTCCTTTGCATCTCGTTCAGCTTATGTTGCTGCTCTAGCTGGAAGAATAAAGCAGCTTTCAGCTTCCTCTCTTTGCTGCCCCCAAAAGATTGGGAAAATAAAGCTGGGCTCATTCTGCCATCCTTTCCTGGCAAGATTAGTGGACAGTGGGTACTGAAACATAGTTTGGACCAAAGCAAATGGGAAACTTGCAGCTAAATATTGGTTAGACATCCATCACTTGATACCAGAATACAAGTGAATATTGGACTCAATAAACTCATGGAGTGCAAAACTCTGACTGTCCCGAGATGTGATGTTTGGAGTGGATTAATGATTCCCTCTGTTAGAAGTTCCTAAATTGAGCAGCCTTTCTATAATCAGGAAACCAGGAAATACAGGCTAATTGCCAGAAGTGTTTCAAAGGGAAGAATTTGATTGCCCATCACTCTAATAGCTTTTAACTGTTTTAAATAATTTCAAAATCTGTCTTAATTGCTTTCCAAACTTTTTAGGTTACTGTATTTATTGATTTAGTCATCTTCTACATAAATATAATTCAAAATAAGGTGACTAAAGAAGCTGATAAAAACAATAGAGAACCTCAGCCTTCTTGTAAGGCTTGCTTTGAAAATATCTAATAATTAAAGACGAGCGAGTGACTTGTAATTGCTTATTTATGATGCTTTGTCTGGATGTGCTTTTTCCTGTGAAGCTTCATTTGGACCTAAATGAATTAGATGACTAATTAAAGGAAGGCCTTTGATTTGAGATCAGGAAAGCATGTTTGTGTGGAGGCTACACCCTCTTTATCTGACAGCATCCTTGAACATAAGCAGCATATAATAATTAGATGTGTCAAATTATGAGTTGATTCATCTTCTTTAAGTGGTCCCAGAGGAAAGGGTGGAGGATGACTGTTCTACAGAGGAGGCTGAAGACAGCAAGATGCATAATATATCCTCAATTCCTGGTGCTTCCTCAGAATACATAACTGCTAGGATTTAAGTTCTTGAGCTCTGAAATGGTCCTGAAGTGCAGGCATGAAATAAAAGTTAGTATTTTGAGCAGAAACACAACATGTGCATGAAAGTAATGTTAGCTATGTTGGGGAAGTAGTCCAGAATCAGTTCATTTTATGAAAGTAAAAACTAAACCTTTGGCATACCAGTCAGTGCAGCCCTTGCATGCCTTCCACCTGTTTTGTACAGTTTACTGTGTGTTTCAGCAAGAGTAAACACTCAGTCCCTCCTGCGACTGATAAAAGTGAAGTGTGCACTTTTGAATACGGAGCTCCAGACACCGCAAGCCTCATGAATTATTTGTTCTAGGGGAGGAGTTTCCAGAGTTGCTAACCACTGTTGGTCCAGTGCTAAATTCACGATCAAAGATGTGTTTTAGCTCTGATTTTGGATTGCAATCCACCTATGTGTGGGTGCAAGTGCATCCTGAAAAGAAATTGCTATTAATTATAAAGCAGACTCAAAATACAAGGTCATGGCCATAGTACCCTAGATTCTATAACAACATCCAGAAATGGCTAACCTTTCTTAGGATGTTTTAGCAACTTTTTGGTACATGTCAAATGCACAGCCCAAGCACAATACTTTGAAGTCCTGTGATTTGGGTCAGTCCTTCACGGTGGTCTGCATACACCTGCTGTGATATCAGCAGCTCTGGTACAGCTGCAAGTGTGTAGGAGGGATAATGGCAAGCCCCTCCCTTCAAGGCAGAACATCTTTGTTTCTTAAGAAGATGGTTCTGCAAATGGGAGGAGAATGAACAAATGAGAATAATTATTTTTCTGCGTTCTCAGTCTGAAATAACTTGACTGAAATGAGGGATGTCATAGGAAGGAAACTGAATTAGAAATTTGTACTACTAAGTTCTGTTTGTTTTATTTGCTGTTACAAGTTCTCTGCTGCTAGAAATACATATCCCAACTCACATATTTCTCTTGAAGAAAAATTACTTTTTTTGATAGTTTATTATGAAAACTTTCACAATATCATCATAATTTGATAAATAAGTAAAAACATCCCTGGAAGAAGGTGATTAAACATGGAAAAAATGGACAGATAATTTTACTGATGTTTTGAATCTGCGATGGCTGTGAAATGAGCAAATGGTGTAGGATGAAACCATGTGTCCCAGATATCAGAACTGTTGCCATTAAATGAGAAGATCAGACCCTAAAAGTGAAGCTAAGTCCAATTGTGTCCTCAACATGAGATCAGGGTTCAGTCTTCACATAATTCAGTGTGATGATAAGGCATAGGTACTAAGTCACAATCATAAAGCAGAGACAGTGTGTCTTCTAACAAGTTTATTATTGCTCCCAATGCAAAACTATAAACTTCTTTATCTTATTTTTAAAATGTTAACCTCAAACACACTAAGGGAACGCTGGAAGTTGACATAGAAATAATAGCCAAGAAACTTTGTCAGTATTAAGGCCATTTGTACTGAGAAGGTGGTACTAAATGAAAATTGCAATTCTAATGCTAATTGTAAAACAGAGGAAGAGAAAGATGGGACCCAACCTTTCCTCATCCTCTCACTTGCCTTAGAAAATATCAGAACTTGCTCCACACCTCTGTAGCACATTGGTGCTGGAAAACTTGTGTTACCATCTCCAGATAATGGGGTATGTGAGGGAACTTTCAGGTAAGGGAGGCAAAAGCCTCTCATAAGGTATCCAGCTAAATAACAGCTGTGTTGTGGTTTACACTTGTAATACTTCTGTTTTCAGATTCCTGGACTCACCTGAAATCTTTCTAAATGAATTTTGTTTTGTCTGGAAGATCACTTGGGTTCTCGGAATGATACCAACCAACCTCAGAGGCTGCAGGTCTGGAAAAAAAGAAAAAAAAGGGTGTGTTCAGACACCCTTGTGAGAGGGCCACGGTCAGGTGAGCGTGGAAATGCAAGACCTCTAAGGCAGTTTTAGATCGCAGCACAAAGGACAATGCTGGGGTAGACCAATTAAAAAAGCCTCCTCTGCAAGGGCCAGACAGGAGAGTGACTCCCAGGTGCTCTGGGGAAAACACTAAACCACCACCTGAGGGGCTTTGAACAAGGAAAGGAGTTCCAAATATTGGAGTAAGTAGAGAAAGGACAGGAAAGTTCATGAAGATGAGGTAGGAAATACAACTTGTTGATTTTACCGGGTATCCTGTGATAATGCATGTCTTCTTTGAGGGCACTGCATGATCCTCATCTGATTTTGGCAAAAACCTATCAATGCAGGTTAGTGAGTAAATCCTTTTTTACGATTGCTGTAGGTTTAATTTAGTTTCATCCTTCCTGAAAGGTAACAGTTTGGATATGCAGCTACCAAGCTGTCTTTCACAAAGAACACTTGCACATGTGTATGTAAGCATATATGTGGTAAAACCAATTTGATTCACATCCAAAAAACTTAATTGCTTTGTTGTGAACGCTGTTTCTGTTTACCTTCCAGATATGTTGTATATCCCAAGAATAACAGGAAGACTGGGTCCTCAGATTATCAATGTATGGTCTAAAAAATTACTATTTTTGTCTCCTAAATGCAATTGAAATGGCTTTTAACTGCAAATGAAACAGTTTTATGTAATACCCATTCTCTCAAGCACAAATGGGAGTTACTGGAATTCAGGTCTATAGTTGATAGTTATGTTCAAAGGCGTCAGTCTTCATTTCTGATGTACACTGACCTGAGAACAGGTTGTCACCACAGTGTAGCCCTGTCCTCTTCCCCCAGCGCTGGCTGTATGTTCTTGCCCTGTAGCTGGATGCTGAGAGCTGCTGAGGGCAAGACCAGAAAGACAATCAACAAATTCATCAAGTTAATATCTAATTGTCCAGTTTCAGATGACCTCTTCTGAGCTCAACTTCATCTTTATTAAAAACCGGTGATCTAGAAGCACTTTCCTACTCTGATATTTGCTACTGCACTGAGGAAATTAACAATCAGATTAGATTAATTATACTTTTTCTGTAATTTAATATTTTTCTAAGATTAAAATAATGTGAAAAGGTTTCTTTTCAGAAGTCAGCTGTCTGGTCTGGTATTACCTCTCATGGCAAAACAACTCCTGAAATATACTTAATGAGTTATACAGCTTCCTTAACCAGGCTAGATGAACCATTAGATAATATTAATAGCTCTTGTTTACAATTTCTCAAGTTCTGTGTTCTCACTTGCTATAATGAGTGTTAGTATAATAAACAGGATTATACTTAGGTTAAAACCCACCACTGGATCTCAAAGATCAGAAAACAATGTACAAAAAGATCCAATTTTCTTGTAACACACTCTAACTGCTTCTAGGCTAGGAGGTGGTTAATAATGTGATATTAACCCTCATTCCTGCAGGCACTCCCATTCAAAGCAAGTGTGCCTTTGACATAGAAAGTTGCACTGCAGTTTGGACTTAGGGAATGGCTGAAAAGGCTCCTAAGTGCTGGATTGTATCCCAGGGGATGAAGAAAACTGTGTACTTGGTGGCACAGACTCAAGTGATCTTTTATCTTCTCCCTCTCCCCAAGCTGGTCGTATTCTCTTTCCAGTCTGAGTCTGACCTGGCCCCTGTCCCTTGTGCATCCTGATTGATTTGTCATCTTCTCTGCTCTCATTAAGAATCTTCTACCAGTCTCCTCCAGGCAGTCCTAGATGCCCTCCTGGGCTCACTATGGAAACCACTGCCCCAGATGAGCCTGTAAACCTCTCCCCCTCCTCAGACACCTCTCTCCTTTCTGGGCCTCTACAGATGTCCTGTCTTCCATCAGTGACCCAATATCTTTTAGCCATTTTCTTTGTTTAGCTGGTTCCTATTGCAGTCTGGATAGGAACTGTGGAAAAAACTACCCTTTTTCCTAATCTTTCCCTCCCTTTTGAGCATAATTTCTTATGGCAGACTTTCCCTTCATTCAAAGCTTTCCTGTTTCCTGTCTCTGTCTCATACTCTTTACCAGCCTTACCAGTACTCCTCCTCAGATTTGTCTCCCTCCTTGCTCATCCTGGCCAATTCATCAATTTCTAAAGCCTGATGTCCTTATCTAGCCATCCCCAATGACGAACTGTGACTGCAACTCCTCACTATTAGATAATTGATTCATATCAGACTCTAAATCTGTTTCCTCTCCCCGTCTACAGTTTCTACACAACTTTGTTCAGGTTAAATGGCACTCTTCATGGTGGGCAGTGTCACTGAGGCCACCACAGACAGTGGAGACCAGGCTTCCCCATTCCTGTCTCCACTGCTGTTTCCTCCTGCTGTTGCTCTTGCCACTTTGGGCTGGTGCAGGTTTTACAATGCTGGAGCACAGAGTCTGAGAGCTGTGCAGAGAGAAAGCCAGTTCAGATGACTTTGTGTGTAAAAACCATTATTACTTTTGATTTTTGGTGTTTTTAAGGGCGGGTGTGTTGTTCTGCTCCCTTTGGTGGTGCTTATGGTTACCCGAAGCATAGCAATACTCTCATCTAGTGCAGATTATACGTATGCTATCAAGCTTCAAAAATAGTCTATAATGGGTTCAAACACGATGATGAAAGGCTAGCTGGAGTTTTCAGTTGAGACTTTGACAACTGTTTCAGAAGGACCAAGAGTTGTCTCATAAGCTTCCTATTTCCATGCTCATAACTCTCAAAGCAGGGCACTTGGCAGCCACCTCCATAGGTAACCTGTGGGTGCACTTCTCAAGGAGTTATCTGAAAACATGAAAAGTCTATAGAAGGAGCTCATAAGTCAAAATACAGCCATATTAAGCCTGCATGTGTAAAAGTTATGCTGCTTTTGTTTACTTGTCTTTGTCATATAACATATAATTTCTTAAATAATATGCTATCAGATCATGGTTTTTTTCTGCAGCTTTTTGGATTTGGACTTGATGATCCTTGGGGTCTCTTCCAACTTGAGATATTCTCTGATTCTATGAAATTGAAGTACATATTTTAAGTCTGAATACAATTTCAGCTCTGTAATAGTTCTGGCTTGGTTAATTTTTTATACTGTATATAAAGTTTTAGGGAAGTTGCGTACAAACCCAGTCATCAAACATTGGAGAAGGTCTTTAACACAGGATGCTATTTTCATTTTGTGAATGAGTCTAACTTGAAAAAAAAAAAATCATTAGACTTTCTCTACCCTTCATGCTTCAGTGGTGTGGAAATTGTAGCTATAATTTGTTTGCACTTGAGATTCTAGGAGGAATTTCTAAAGATGAAGAGAAGAATTCAAGGTCAAGAAGCCTAGACCTGTAGGATACTAACTGAAAGTGGAGGATTGTTGCAGAGGACTTGGAAAGATAAAGAGCTTCTTTGAGAACTGAATGAGAATTATCAACAAAAAAAAAAAAAAAAAAAAAAAAAAGGAAGGCAGAAGGCTGGCAGTGAAGGGAAAGGAAGGGAACAGAACTAAGCAGAAGAGTGCAAATGCCCATGCTGAAGGAAGGTGGGAGTGCAGCACCCGGGCTGAGGTCATTGCAACCTTTGGCAAGACAGGTTTCATGAAATTAAATGTTGCATTACATTTGAATGTCACCTAGCATGAGGTAGGGTGTGGCCCAATACCTTTTGTTTAGTAAGTGTAGACATAGCAGAAACAAGTTTGAGAAGTCCAGCTTCTGGGGTAGCGAACCTTTGGCAAACCCGGGGCTGCAGCACTGGCACCAGGGTGGCACTCCTCTGGGCAAACCCTTTGCCTGCTCACCCATGTCAGGGATTAAGGTGGATGGCTGCTCCACTGCTCGTGGCGGGGGTAATTTGGTCTCTCCCAGTGCAGCCTCTGGAGGTGCAGGGTCCTTGGTAGGTGCTGTGCAGGGCAGGCCGGGTACCTGCTGGGGCTGTGCTGGTGGGTGCAGAACTGCAGTGCCCCTGGGTCTCCAGCCCCACTGCAATCCTGCACAGGGACAGGGCAGGCACCTTTCCCACCTTTTGTCTCCCCTGGGGCATCTGTGCATAACCTGGCACTCCTTATTACGGAGCACCCTTTTCATTTATTTATGTAAATACTTTCTGTAAAGAACAAAGATCAAAAAAGTAAATACAGTAAAAATGAAGGTGCTTGGTCATTGTCTGTGGTTTCACAGAAATCCATTGTTAGGCAAAGGAACTGCATTATTTTTATGGCAACCATATTGATTTGCTGTTTCTGGTAGGAATATGTAGCCTTTTGGTATAACTGAGGGATTGTGAACAGAGCAGGGTGTGAGCAAGGTTTGTGTGATTCAGCCATTTGCTCATTGGGAACTAAGGCTGTTTACCATCAGGCAGTGTAGCTGATGTCAGAGGGCCACAGGTGATGCAGTTTTGAATGTAAATACACAGTGGAGATGAATTAAAAGTTTGCCAGCTGTGGGAAAAGTGTGTTAGTACACAAAGTGATTTTGAGCCACTGTTGTCATAGTCTTCAATGTAAATACAAGACCAAGATTAATAAAAATTTTACTTGACATGGGAAAAGTCAGGTATTAGGAATGCCCAAGGTAAATAATGGAGGAGAAACCATAGCACAAAACAAATAGACATAGAAATTATTCTTTAGTCTTTGCAATGGTTTTTCTTCCACATTATAGCATAATTTATATTTATCTGTGAATGTCTATTTGCATTTTCAAGCCATTCAAATTTGTATCCTAATTATAAGCATACTAGAATGAATATAGAAAGTGAAAAATGGTTTTGCACATAGATTTGTCCATAGCATTCAATTCTGAAGTAAAAAATTAACATGCAAAAATTATTTGCTCTGCCTTTAATTTTTTTTAAAACTCTTTTTTTTCCCCCCCAGTTTGGCAGGTCAGCAGGCACAACTTTAAGTACACTTAAGCCACAACTTGGTTAGTGCTGGATATTTAATTTCCTTACATGAGGAAAAGTACTCAAGATCTTAATGATGGACAGAGAGGCTTAGAATGCTGTTCATGTTTTTATCTGAGGATCATTTACCTGGAAACAGTTAATTCAAGGACTTACTGACTTTTTCATCATCTGATCTCTTTAACCAAGATCAAGTATTTTCTGTAAGCAAAATGCTTCAATTTATTCTAAAATTTTGGGTTTGATCAGAGTTATTTAGTAGAGTTTAGAAACTGCAGCTGCACAAACCAGAAAAGAAAATAAATAATAATTCTCTCTTATATCAATGTAAAATTTTTCTCAATTGTTACTTTTAGAGAGCTCTACACTTTCTTGAATGTATTTCAGGGGTATTGTGCATGTTTTCAGGCACTGAAATATTTAAAATTATAATCACAATTGAACAACAAAGTAAGGCAGCTGCAGTCTCGGTTTGGAGGAGAAAGCAGAACAGATAGTACTCTCCAAACTACTAATAAACCAGTGCCAGTGCCATTACTTCTTTCTCCACCAAGAACAAATTACCTAAATGTTTTTCTTGTTCTCCCTTCCTGAGTTATTAGGGGAGTCTCTCATCTTGTCTTTCTGGAACAGGTCCAGGGCTGTAAATGGAAAATACATATATTAGATTCTGATATTTATGTTGAGGAAGCTTTTCTATAGGCCAGGTGGTTCAAATATGCCTACCGTAGTGAGAAAGAGGCTGTGTACTGTGAGTGAGGACACAAAACTGCAGCCCTTCACCTGCCCCTCTTTCCTGCAATGTGTGCTATGCAATGCTCATTGGTTTGCACTCACTCAACTTTCTCAATTTTCCAAAATAAGACCTACTCTTTGGACATCCTGAGCATGCAGTGCTTAGCTGGTCAGCACTACAGATACCTGCAGTTCTGGGTATTATACACCTTTAAAGCCTGGTGTTTGGGTTTTTTTGTTGTTGCCAAAGTTATTTCTTGCAAAGACTGTTTCATCCAGTGCCACTTTCTGGATATTGTTTTCTTTTTGGCTGTAAAAGAGGAAGCCTCATCTCTTCCCTGCAAAGTCAGTGGGTGGTGAGCTGGTGTTGCTGACCGAGAAACACGCTTTTTGATCACTGGCCCAAGAATCAAGAGAGCTGGGGCTTATTCTGTGCCAGCTAGTACCTGCACATGTCTGGTCTAGGCACAATACCTGTAAACTTCACAGGGGGTGTTATTCATTTACTTGGACTCACTCTTTCCATAGCACATAACCTTCCTAGAACTGGGCTGCGGTGCTGTATTGTCTAACTTTTATTGTAGGAATGCAATGCTACTTGTTTCTTTAATATTCAGAGAAGCACATGGTTGGTTCTAAAAATAGTAATGAATAATCATGACTTTAAAGCCAAAGAAAACAATGAGAGAATCTGGGAACCCTGAGTACCTGAGTCTTCATATTTGGCTGGCATTTGCTTGGCCTTTTTATTTGCAGTCAAATAAAACTTTGATAGATAGGTTTGCAGCTAAGCTGACTTTATCTGAAAGGCTAACAATCTTTTCAAACAAATCGTGTTTTAAAATTAAAACATAAAGCTGTCTTCTGTGGTACTGCTCAGGAATGAAGCAATGTTAGCTGTTCAAGAGAGACAGCCTTCAGAATTTAACATTATCAGAGGCTCAAAAAATCCACAGGCTTCTCAGCTTCTTTGTCTGCCTTATCTGTGGTTCATTGCTATCCCAGTGGAGGCATTTGGTCATTCAGATATTGCAAAATAAAAGTAGAACTGATGTGAAAAATTGTATTCTGGCACTCCTTTTTCATGTTCTTCTCCCATTCCTTGAAAGGGGGAGAATCCATAAACATCACTTCTACTGGAGCTGTATTTCAGCTCCATCTACTTAGATGGCTATAAGGCCATTAGCGCAAAGATAAAACATAAGAGCAAAACAAGTTGCTCTTAGCAAAGGCCTCCAAGCATGAGTGTTATAAATTATGGAAAAAATTTGTTCTCTGCATTTGGTGAAAAGCTTAACAAGTGAATAGCAGGGCTGTAAAGCCACAGAAAAGGAGAGGGGTGGTTCTGCAGGAGTTTTGTGCAGAAGTGCAAGCAAACGTATTTATGATATACATATTTTAATTATACTCAGGCATGAAGAGTGTTGGTGATCAACCATATGAACAGTTATGAGAATAAGGGATGCTGAAGAAGCACCCTTAAATGTGAGATGTTGTGTTTCCTCATGTATGCCTGTGACTTGTCTGTTTTGGCCAAAAGATGAGTATTTGTCACAGTAAAATGGAGCCCTTGGTAATGTCAAGAACAGTCTCATGTGGAATTCAGGCTTCTAATTCACAGAGGAATGGTCTGCACCAGCCACTGAATGATGGCACAGGAAAGACTTGAAGGAGCACCAACCCAGGCTCATATATATTCACAAACAGTGCCTTTGCACAGAGCTGTGTGTGTGGAGCCAAAATCAAGGCAGGTGCACTAGAGAAATGTTTCCCTCTATCACGTATGACCTGGGAGTTCAGATGCTGCTTAGCCCTGATGTGGTGCCATCACCAACCACTCTGAATGCTGCTCGCTCAGAGGTGTCTGTGCTGTTTTGGCAGCTCATGGAGATCAACACAAGCAAGAAAGGAGCCTGAGACATGCTGCTGTTCAACAGTTGATAAAACCATCTATTTAAAGTCTTAATGCTACTTCTGGAATAACTGAAACTACTTTAGAATGCATGTTGAATTTGCAGAGGAGTTAAAATAAGGAAGTTTGCAACATACACATAGATCCAGCACAACAGGTATAGCTCCTTAAAACCTGATGCAAACTCTTTCAGGTTCTTTTAGAAATACCAGAAACTAACCACAGAAAATTCGAACTAGAAACTTGAGCTAGTGCAAACGGTGAAGGTGGACTACTCTTTACATGGAACAGGAGCCTGTAATGCTATTAGCTGGCTGCACCTTTTTTTTTTTTTTAACCTAAAAATTTCTAGAGAAAAATGAAAATAGTGGAGTTAGACAAGAAACTAATATTTTAAGGTGTCTTTAAGTCTAGTCTTCCTTTTACTTGATTGAGATTTGGCTTGGTTTTGGATCTTAACTATACAGAACTGTAATCCCCTGATTACTTAAAAGGGAAAGAAACATTATTTAAAAAGGAAACATCTAATTTATTCTTGCATGCTGTTTGTCACCAGAGGCAAACTTGGTGTTTCTGCACAATCAACAGCTGGACATAAATTAGAGTTTCTGAGTATTTAACATGTTTAAATATCCCATGACATTTCTTTCCTGAACTGCATAATTCAAAAGGCAACATCCAATCTTTCTTCACCCTGGTGGTAACTGCTGATGTTTGCCAAGCACTGTGCATTGGCCTATCTGAACTCTCCAAGAGGAATCAGTGTGGCACAATGCCCTAATGTGGCACAGTGCAAGGGCACCTGGATAGTGTTGCTGCCGTAGGATGGCACTGTCCAGACTAATTACATTGTCCTCTCTGCAGCACTGCTTAGGTGATGCTTGTTTGACAGTAGATCAACAAACCTAAGTACTGACTCCATTGAAGGTGAAAATATATTTCAGACCTCTGTAAAGACTCAGACTCACCAAGCTCAGACTGCAGTCCAGCCTATCTCATAACTGGAGACACGGAGGGTATTTTTTCCCCCTTATCATCTTGACGGATCATCCCTTAATATTCATAGTGTTTTTGTTCTCCTGAATTCTGGCCTTACCCCCCTGCCTTTGCTCAGGGAGCCCCACTGTGGGATGATAGGCCTGACAAGTTCCTGCTGGGTTAAGGGAAACACGCCTGGAAGGGTACTCCAGGAACCATTGTCACAGGACAAAGAGGCTTCAGGACTTTCCTTAAAGTGCTCAAGCCAGGGCGATAAGATCAACAAAGAATGGAATGTTATGGAGATAACATGGCTTTTCTTTGCCATATCTTATGGAAGCACAGGAAGCCAGCCTTTAAGCCTATGTCATCAGCCTACCATCCCAGGAACTATCATTGCCTATAGGCACTCAAACTACCTAAGGAAAAAAAGTATAAAAAGAGATTGGTCATAAGCAAGGGGGGTAACCACCGAGCTGCCCTTTTTGCTCCCACGCCTTGGACAATGAAAGGGTGAGCAGTCTTTTATTCTGTTTTCTCTTTTCTTCCTATTATTTTATAACTTATACCATTCCATCTTTACCGAACAGTTACCTTTATTTACTAGTTTTACCTGGCTAACATCTTTATTCCCTAAACACTTTACCTTGCCTTACATCTCGTAATCCGTCGGGATTTTATATTGGTTGTGGTGTTCCTTTAAGGTGTGTAATTCCTTTTAACATGTTTTATTAATGGGAGACAGCTATCTTTGCGCAATTCTCCTCTGTGCTACGGGTACCGGTCGGGTTTAGATTGTTGTTTTAGGTTGTTGTGCATCTGGTTAGTTTTCTGTTGTTAGTTAAGTGTTGGTGAGAGAAGATGTTTGCTTAGACTGATATGTTTTGTGCTGGTTTCTTTGGAGACTTTTTTGTGTCTGTAGAATATGATCTGTGCTGACTACTTTAGGGTCTTTTGCGTTATCCATTAAACATGATCATGCCGCTAACGTTATCACCGACAACGAGAAACCCACAATAATTGTCACACTCTTGTATTGATAAAAATCATTTCGGGAACTGCTAGAGTTTAGTCCTGTTTGTTTCTGGTGCTGGCAGCGATATACTGGCTAAGGGGACCTGATGGGAAAGGGTCTCTCTTGCTGTTAATTGAAGTTCTCATTGAAGTATTAAAATTCCCGTTCAACCAGTGATTTTGTCTCAGCAAAGGGTTCTTGTTAGATGGGATGCAAGCAGACTGTGTTGGGCATTTAAAAGGCTTTGATATTCTGAGGACGCTTATAGCTAATAAAAATATATTAGTACAAGTGAGGGCGGGACAAGAAGTCTTGGCATTTCTGTCTTCCTTTCCCCTTCCCCTCTTTTAACGTGACACCCATCTTGCCAAGCAGAAGACTCACCACTGCTGTGTCTGAAGTCATCGAGTCCTTCAGCCTAGTCCAGTGGACAGGAAAGATACTTATCACTGCCTTTGGGAGCTCAGGATACCGAAGTTATTGTCCTGATGTAACCCATCGGTCAGCAGGGGTCACAGTGTACTGGTTTAGTTCAGAAAATGAGTTTAGGGAAAGAATTCAAATAAGCACGTTTGCAAACTGCCTCTTCAATTAGCAGAGAAAAAAAAGCTGGTTTTGCAGGAGTACTGTGGTATGTTGTTACCTTCTGTACACCTTACGGAAGAGCTGGTCCCTTTCCATTGATTGTCATTGACTGGACAATAAAAACAAGGGATTTATAGAGCAGCAGGATTTTTCTAAACAGAAAGTTAAGATCAGCACTAGAAAGGTAATGTACTTTCTTATTGGTCTATACCACTAGAAATACCAACTTTTAGTAATGACATTAAACTACAAATCTCTGAGTTGTTTGGTGATACTCATCACATCCATAAGCACTTTTGACGTCCTCTTGGTGGTTGCTTGTTATTCTTCTGAACAGTCACTGTTAGATCTAATCAGGTTAAACATCTGAATCACATGAATGTAAGAGCAGTAGTCTAGAGAAAAGGGAATTTTAATGTGAATTAATGCTCGAAGGAGGGTGTAATTGTCTTACAGCTTGCTTTTTTATCTGGAATATATGCCAAGCCAGCAGCATGAGGAAGGTGTTTCCATAGGACCATCTCTTAAAAGTGTTGTCCTCAAATTACTCCTATGAGTCAGTAGAAGAGACACGTTTAAGGAAATGTTCAAAATTGGAAACAGCTTTGTACATCTGTTTATTTTGGGTTCTTTTACACATAGCAAGCTTTATATTTAACTACATTCTTCACATGGTACTGTAATTGTTGGCTATACATATAAACTTTTTTCTCTCTTCCTTGTCTTCTTTGAACTTCTAACTTTTAAACTTTCACTTATTGTTACCTTTATGTTTTGTTTGCCGACAATTTTTTTTTTTTTAAATAGCTTTGCTGTGGCTTGCTAGTATTAGGGTGCAGAATTTCTTTCACAGGTAGGTCTTCGGTACTCAGTGTCCTCCTAGAGTGAAACGCATCTGGTGTGGACAATGATTTTCCAGCCATGAGGTGAACAAAAGATATACATTTTAATTTGTCATGTTTCCTTTGTAATCTTACTGTCCAGACAGTTGGTATTCAGTGTTAAACACACAAAATTAGATATGCTGATTACTACTTCTCCTTGTATGAAGGGCAACTGGGTTAGCTAAATGAGGTGCATCTCCAGGCCTCTGACAGATGGCTACCTTTGTTCCGAGGCCAATTCTGCTGTGGAGTTGCTCAGGTTATCAACTCCTAATCTTTCCAAGTGAAAATGATTTCAAGTAGCTTTTGACCCCAAAAGTTGCTCTTCAAATGACCCTGTCCATAACTGTTTGTATGGAACAGCCATGGTTAGAAGAGGATGTACAGTCAGGCCTTTCTGGGACTTTACTCACAAACTAAAGTTTTTGGGCTCACATCCAACAAATCTTTCCACTTTTTTGAACAACACTACAATTTTCAGTCCAAGAGCCTTTCCTTCAGAAGTCTTATTGTTACAAAATGCATGAATCACAAAGAGTTTTAACAAATCAGCATTGGAAGGTCCCAAACACCTACCTCCATCTCTAACCTCCTTTCCTGATTCCTTGGGGTTTTAGGAAATACTTCAGAAAGGCAGCTTGAGTGATCTACTCCCATTTCTCTTGAAGCATTCAAATGACAAACCCCTGAATATATGGCCAGTGAGACACTGCAGTATTATGTTGTTCCATCAAGCTGCAACGAGCTTCTTGACATACGTAATTTCCATTCCAAGTTCCTGATTGCCTTTATGTACACTATTGCTGAATACAAGCTCATGTTTACCATGCTGACCTTCTACAAATTACAAGTAATAAATTATATAAGATGTTTTGAGTCAAATGTAGAAAACCCCAAGTTAATTGAAAGGGCTTAGAGGTGAAGGGTCTTAGAGTGGCTTTCTTCTTCTCCAGGGTTCCTGAGATCTCCCAAACTGGTTGCCCTGCTCAGTGATTTCTGTACTGGACAAGGCTCAAGTGTTGTGTTGGCAAGCCTGACAAAGGTCCCAGGAAAGGTGGGAACACTTTCCTGTGAGCTTTTCCACCTTCTGGTTTTATGCTCAAGGGCTATGGAGTGATTTCCTCCTACTTGGAGGAGAAAACATCTCTGTCCTGGCCTTTTCATTTGATGGTGGGCATAGGAGACCTGTCCCTGCAAGCTGAGCAGCCATCCTGAGCTGGCTCTGCTTGCCTGTGCCTTTGGCTGAGAGCAGTGTCCTGAGCTGAGCAGGCACCCTTCAGAGGCACAAGCTGTGTGACTTGGCACAAGATGAAGGCTGCAGCAGGCAAGGGCTATGCCAGCTGCTCTGTGTGACACACGGAATAAAACGTCTCTGGGCTCAGATAGGAGAGTATTATTTACTGTAATGACTAAAAGCGTCCCCCATTTTGTTTCTCAGGCATTCCTGACATGCTGCTTTGTATGCAATTGCACTTGGTGAATACCAGCGAGTCCCACGCTGCACATGCAATCCCAGATACAGGAGGTCCAGGTAGGGTGTGCAAACCCACAAATGCTTTGAATAAAAAGGTAAACTTTGAATGAAAACACTTGTTTTCTAGGCCTGCTGAATTCTTCATCTGTGTTCCTGTGAAACTGTGTCTATATTCTCAGAAAAGAATTGATACCTAAATCTAGAGAAGTATTAGTGTGAGAAGTGTGACACTGGTGAAGAGCCATCTGACAGACATATATCAGCCAGTAGGTATTGGTTCAGAGCATCATAGCAAAAAAACACATGAGGATTACAATACTAGAAATCAGTCTAAACATACATAAAATACAAAAGGCGTGGATGGCCAGAATATTAGCAGTCAACCATTGTTTATGTTATCAAGAGAAGTAAGTCTGGGGACAAAAGCATATCTAGCCAATTGTGGCTCCCTGCTCTTCTGTAGTGTGGAAGGAGTCATCTCCCAATGCTAGAGACTGTTGTAGTTCTAATGCCACATTTTAACTCGAATCTCAGGCCAATGCTAAAATTGCTCTAGTGAAGCTTGTTCTACCTGGGGGAGTTAACACTGTGGCAGTAGTAGCCTTAGCACTCAGCCTGTCCTAATTCAGAACAGAAAAAATAAAGATAAGATGGAGGTTATCTCACAAAACATACCTTGCAATTCCTGCAAACCAAAGCCCACAAAAAACCCTATGCATTTTCTTATCTGTGAACAGTTTTACTGTATCACCAGGATCTATGGACCAGACAAAGCATCAGCAAATTACACCCTGAACCTCCAGGCCTGTGAACTTTCATTCCTTCTGGCCAGTTGTAAACTCTTTGAAGAGGAGATCTCCACATCTCATCCTTTCATCCAAGCTGGTGCATGTTTCTGTGTGGCAACAGACTACAGCACAGCTGGATTTCCCAGTGGCTGAGGGTAAGGACCAGCTCCTACACTAAGAGCAGAGAGCACCTCAGCCTTGTTCTCCTTCCCTCCCTTTGCATACCTGTCCCTGCAAACCACAGCCTAGCTGTCAGATGTGTGATTTATAGGGTTTAGCCCCGCTACTGTGCCATTCCCCAGCCCTGACATCTCTTCCTCATCACTGGGCTGTGAACCCCATTTTTTTCCCAGAGGATGGTCCCCCTTTATTGAATGCTGGCACGTTGTGCTGGGATGGCTGAGTGGGGTGGGCAGCCCTGATGTCCTGGGCTGCTCCTGCATCCCCAGGGCAGCAGCCACCCACTGCACCTGAAGCAGTGTGAGCCCCATGGCTGCTCCCACCCATAGTGGATTCCCCTCTCCCGGCAGTGCCAAAGAGCGATGGGCTGCTCAGGCTGCCCTGGGGGTGGATGTGGCATGGGCAGAAGGAGGAGGAAGGGGGTTGGTGGGGGAATGCTCTGCACTGGTAGTGACCTGGGGTGTCCAGCTCAAAGCAACGTGTCCCACAAGGACTGTGGCTAGGGAGGGAAGGTTTCCGCTGTCTCCTTGAAGCTTGTATAAGCCCAAACGTTGTTTCAAATGGTGGCAGCACGAGCTGGGGTGCTGCAGGCAGCCTGACCCACTGACCAAGGGACCACTGGGAGTCAGAGGAAGCTGCTCCACTCATAGAGGTGATACGATGCTGTCACCTGACTGAAAGGTGGCACATTTTGAAGAATTCAGTGGGAAATTTTTCGGTTTTCTCAAATTGGCCAACTCAATGTTTCCGTGCTTACTGGTCTGGATAAAGCTGCTACTAAACCACTTCTCTTAAGAAAGTACTTCAAGGAGAGAAAGTTCTCAAAAATGGTTGTTGAAATTTGGCGTCTCCATGTCCTCCTCTTCAAAGAAAATTTTAAGCTCCAGACCACCTGAAAGAGGAAAGTTTAAAACAAAGATGCAGAATAGATGTGTCGGTATCTCATGTATGCTATGGTATCTATCCCGGACTACATTAACTTGTCCTTCACCAGGAATTGCTCTTAACCATTTCTCTCTTAATCTTACATCTTCAATATTCTGTAAGAGATTAATTCCCTTTAATGTGAAATGCACTATGCAAACATCAGATATTATACTATTATCAGGCATAATTAGCTTTATGTATTTTGTTTACGGATTATGCTAAAGATGCTGGAAACTGTTCTCTATGCCTCCTGAACAGATCATGCTGGTTTTGCATTAAAACAATTTATGGTCTGTTCTAATTTTCAAAATGCAAGACTGGTAGTTGAATCTGCTCCAGAGTAAATGGTACACCCTTTGGAAATGGTGGGACTTTCCAGAAGAAATATCAGTAGGTCAGTAAGAGGCAAAATAGTGTGCTTGATTTTACAAATAAAGGGATTGTATAAGCTATTTCTCCTTCCTCATGCTACCCTTTGCTGTGGTGGTTGGCTGTCTTCATCTCTGTAATGTCTAGCTACATAGGAGTGCTCCAGCTTTGCAGGCAAATGTATGATATATCACAGACATGAAAGACAAACTGCAACTGGTAACAACATTTTTGTACACTATTTCTATGAACAAAAGGGGAGGGAGTGGGACTGAGCCTTGTGCTCTTGCTTGGTGTGTGCAATCATACTGTAAACTCTACTGGAAACCTTGTCAGCTTTCTGCATTCCCATTTCACCGTTTTCCAGAGCTTGTACTTTGTGACAGTATTTATTAATTCGTGAGAAATTGCCATGTGTTTTTCAAGGCACCACATGTAGAAACTGATGCTCCCTGGCTTCCAGGACTTGGTGTGCCTGTTCTGTGTGTGTTTAGTATGCTGGCAGGAGCTGGGGCATGTCCAGCTCCCTGAGCACAGTGGGCAACTCTGTCCTGTCCACATCTCCATCACTGCTTCTCTTGGCAGGCTGTGGTTCACAGTGCTTGCCTCAGACAGGCTTTCATCCTATGCACAGTGTTTCCTGTTGTTCTTAATGCACCTGGTTTGAAAAAAATGCTGTTTGTTATTCCTGATGCTGAGTTTCAGTGAAAAGAACAGCCGCAAGCATGGAACAATTAAATCCAATCAGGGGCTTCAGTCTGTAATAATTGTAATAATTATTCTGAAATGTCTGCTTTGGCTATCTCTGAATATCACAAGCTCTACATTTTATCCTCTTTTATTGCATTCAATAGTATTTTTCCAATAAAGAAACTCTGTGAACTTCTTTCAAACTCATGTGACAAAGAAACTAAGTGCTCTATGGCGTATGACACATGCAAACCCCTGCTGTGACAGACAAGGGAGAAGGCTGGTAAGTCAAATCTTTTTTCCTGTAACCAGTAACAATTTATGAGGCCTGTGGAGACAGAGCTGATAAATAGCAGACCAATCCAGGCATGAGGTGGGGATCAAGGACAGCACATAACGAATTGTAAATGGGATATATATAATTTATAGAAATTAGCATAAAGTTACAGTTTTACAACTCTGAAAGTCTTGAGTTACACATCAGGTGTAACAGAGACACCTCTTTAAATCTTAATATATGCAAAATGACACTTGTTACCTTCAGGTTTTAAAAGAAAAACTCCTTCCAGTGCAATTAAGAAGCAATTATTTTCTTATTGCAGAACTAATTTATGCTTGTTATTTAAACAAAGAAACAATTTTAAAGTAAAGGAATATGTTTGAGATAGTGTAATTTTTATTGATACTGCAGCAATTTTAATGAAAATGCATTAACTTATTATTAAGACTCTGTTCCCACAAAGTGATACTTAGCAAGACTTAAAAGCAACAGCTTAATTAGGTCATATTATGCCAGAGGTTTATCAATTAAACTTTTTTAGGGAGGGAAAATTATATTTTCCTGTACAGAGGAATTCTTCATAATGCTTTTAAAAGTTAACTAAATCCACTTTTTACAGCAAGAAGATGGTCTTTGCTGTAGTATTGCCTCTTTGAATGTGAACAGTCAGCCAAAATTTAGATCTATTTACTTTAGGAAAAGTAGTTAACGATGAAGTTAGTTATCCTTGAAGTATACCTCTGTATTTCCCCAAAAATGTTCAAATTCCTATTTCATGAGTTCATCTTAAGAATAGGACAGAGACTATTTTGTTGTGATTTTTTCCTGGCATCTTTTTGCTATCACTGAGTCCAAAGGTTTGGATATTTATTCAATATCTTTGACTTTTGTTTTGTGTACCCAGTATGAAAAGCTGTTAGAGATTCCAGTACCTTAAAAAGGCTAATAAAAAGGAGGGAGAGGGATTTTTTTATAAGGGCAGAGTGACAGGACAAGCTGCAATGGTTTTAATCTGAAATAGGGCAGGTTTAGACTAGATGTTAGGAAGAAATTCTTTGCAGTGACAGTGATGAGGCACTGGCACAAGATGCCCAGGGAAATTGCGAACGCTCCATCCACGACAGTGTTCAAGACCAGGTTGCAAGGGGCTGATCTAGTGAGTTCCATCCCTGCCCATGGCAGGACATTGGAACTAGATGATCTTTAAGGCCCCTTTCAACTCAGGCCAGGGGACAGCAGGATAAGATCAAACAACTTATGAGGCACAGGCATCACTGAGAGAAATTGCTGTGACAGAAGGAGAAACTTTTTCTGATGTTTTGCACACTCCTAATTGTAAGATCTCACAACTATGCAGCAAGACTAGTTTGCCTAATGCAGTAAGAAAATTACAGTAGTGCTCACATGGAAGAGGGCTGTCCTCACACCTGACTTGAAATCCTTTCCTGATGGGAAGGGAAGGGAAGGGAAGGGAAGGGAAGGGAAGGGAAGGGAAGGGAAGGGAAGGGAAGGGAAGGGAAGGGAA
>JAWWEE010000122.1:55588437-55624749 GCA_035221455.1 Xenops minutus | reverse complement strand
GGGACGGGAAGGGAAGGGAAGGGAAGGGAAGGGACCTGCAGTGATTACTCCATCTGCCTGACCAATTCAGGGCTGACCAAAAGTTAAAGCGTGTCTTTAGGGGCATTGTCCAAACACCTCTTAAGAACAGACAGGCCTGGAGCACCAACCCTAGGAAGTCTGATACAGGGTTTGACCACCCTCTTGTTAAAGAAATGCTTCCTAATGTTCAGTCTAAACCTTCCATGGTGGAGCTTTGAACAATTCCCCTCCAACCCTCTCTCCCTCTCTACTTCCCTTCCTCAAGAAGATGCAGAGAGCAATAAAGTCACTCCTCAGCCTTCTTTTCTCCGAACTGGACAAACCTAGGGTGCTCAGTGGCTCCTCACAGGACATTCCTTCCAGCATTTCACCAGCTTTGTTGCTGTTTTCTGGACACCTTCAAGGACCTTTGTATTAGATGACAATCATGCGTAATTGGCTATGAACTATATATTAAGGAAAGGTATTGTATCTGATATTTTTTAAATACCAGATGGTTTGATTTTGCTGTTAATTTTGCAGATCAAGTTTAATGATCTGTACAGAATTAGTGTGTTGGACAGTTAGTTGTGTGGAAAGTAAATTCAAAGGAAAGAGATGTGTTCTCTCACTGTATGGCAACAGGTTTCCTTTAGGTAACTCAGCTAGAGTTGTCCATAAGTTGTTTCATGAATGCAGGCTCAGAAAGGAGATACTGCCAAGCATTTTACAATATTAAGTAATGAACAGTGCCATTGATGAAATAATTTGTAATTTTTCACCTGCAGTTTGAAGTGTTTAATGTATTACTTGGAATGTACATTTTTCTACACAATTAGTGCATATACGGCCCTTGAATGAGTAGCGTGTTTGTGGGAGACGATTTATTTTATCAAAAATCCTCATTTCATGTCACTCTCAAATGTGTCTTTTGGGCAGAAGTCATTTGGGCAGAGGACAAATAAACATGGCTACAGGATCTGAGCAGCTGGTCCGCAGGCAGCGTGTGGAGGGCAGCAGGCTCTACAAGGCAGGTGCAGGAGGAGTGTACAGGTTGGAAAGGTGAGATGAAGCTTCTTTTCCGTGTAAACATTCAGCTGGCTGCCAGTAATTGTACTTGCTTGTCCTGTTACCGGCAACACCATGTCCAGTGTCAGCCAAGAGTTAACAAATTGTATAGAAAGAAAACACTGGATTTCTTGAAATAAAGATAGCTTTTAACTGTCTGTGAATAACAAAGGAGTCAACAGCACCTACTTTCCCAAAGCACTTGAATCTGTAAATTCAGGTTTGCATAAGACTGTGAGTATTATTACTTATTTAAGAGCTCTCACGTTTCTCTTTGCTTCTTCTCTTCCTCCTCCCCTTTACTTGCTTTTTGGGAAGATGCTATTTGCATTCATGAATATGTGTCCAAAGTGGGAGGCAATGGGAGACTGTGGAATGTAAGATTGGTTGAGAGAGTGAACAGGAGCAGGGAGGAGATGTTTGGTGTGGGGGCAAGGTAAGGGAAGAGAGTATAAAAAGTGTAGAAAAGGTTATCAAGAGGGGAATAATATTGGGTTTCTTTTGTGATTAAAAATTTCTGACCTTAAAACATCGCCAGGTCTTTGTTCTGGGGATTTTCTTTTGTAACAGACATATCTTAAACATCCTAGCTACACGTTCAAGACAAGCAATAAAAGTTTAGAACCGCTATAGTAAGAAAAGCTTTAAAAAATTACCTGGGATTTAGTGGTCAAAACCAGTAATATGATCTACATTTTTGGCATTCTGTATGAAATTAAATTCAGTCTGCTCTCGGTGCTATTTTTTCACATGTACCATGTTTTAGCCTGTACCTTTTTGCCTCTGGCCATGCCTTCCCTGGGAGAGGGTTGGAAGCACTTGACACCTGACTGCAGGGCTGTGCAGAACTGCCCCTGCTCTGGACCCACCACCCCCAATGCCTGTACTGCTGGTTCCATATGAACAGTCCCTTACACATCAATAAATGCTGAGAATGGGCAGTGGTGCATCTTAGTAGCAAAACATCAACTAAATAGTAAGTTAAAATGCTACACGAAGAATAAAAAAAATTCTAATACATTACTTCAGTGGAAAACATAGTTATCATGGAAGACGTAAACAAAATAACCTACTTATCTCGTGTCCCAAGGATGCATTTGTACTGACAAAAACATTTAAGGTGTGGTAGTAATGAGAATAAACTCGTTCTGTAGTGAAGGGGCCGCTCAATTATTATAAGACCAAAAGATAGTGCCTTTTTCCTTTCAAACACTTCTGCATAAAATTGTTTGCCATATAATTCCTCCATAAAAACTGTCTTTCCAGTGTTGAAATATTTATTTTCCTTTTTATGTCTGAAAACCCTTCCTGTAGTTTTTTTCTTTGTGACTCCTTCACTTCTTGCTTTATTTCTCCCTCCCATTCCTGGCATTGGCTCTTTCAATTGCTGTCTCTTTATGACTTTATTCATTACTCAGCTATGGAAGTATGTTAACCACTGTAACTCCATTAATTTCTTTCCATATCATTTATGCAAGATGAAATGCACAGTATTGCAATACAGAACCTTGTGATAGGATCCAGGTCCTTTACACATTTAATTAGGTGTTTTCATTTTGCTGTCAAAGTGGACTTGGGAGTTATTCTTTACTATTCCTAAATCTAGCAGAAATACTGTGGGAAAAATTGTTCTGAGGATGTATTGCAGTCATAGCCACCTAAAGCAGAAGAATACAGGGCAGCTAAAAGTCAGCAATTTCCTTCAAAGACAAATTTACACTTCTTAATGGAAAATAAATTAATTAATGAACAGCAAAGTTGTAGCATTTACATTCTGTTCTAAAATCAAAACATCCTGTATAATGCCAGGGTCAGAGTTGGCTACAAATACTGTTACCTAATAAACACCCAGTTGTGTATCACCATGAAAGTTTATATTCACAACCTATCTGATTGGTGTTTTCATTAATAAATCTCATTGCTAAAATGTTTGTGTGCAGAATACTTTTCAGACAATAGAGAAAGACAGGGCTTATTTTTTTCCAGGTAAGTGCACAAAGAAGGAAAATGTTCTTCATCAGAGTAGGGGTAAATTCTTAACCAAATAACTGTTCTGGATGTAATTCCTTTTGAAATCAGCACTGGTCTCTCTCTTTAATGGTCAGGGCTTTGTGTTTTACGTATCTGTAAGAGGGAAGGCTGATTTACACTCATGTTGTTCCCAAATGTAGACAACTAGACTTGTTCAAGGTTTCTGAATGAGATAAAATAGACAACGGTGTTTCCAAATGATGGAAACAATACCAGTTCTCTTCAGTAAAGAGCCGTGTAGCTGTTTTCTAGGTTCCCACCATGTTGAATGCACAGTAAATATTTAACTGTGCATGCTTTGGATTTGTGGAATATTGAAAATTAAATTAAACTCTATGAGAGAGTTTCCTGATTTTAGCTGAGAGCACTGTTCATGCATGCTGTCTCTTGAAGCTGTGCCTACTGAAAGAGCAAACCTCATCAAATGAGTATTATTGTTAGTGAATATGTATCTTGGGCTGCTCTGACACCTTTGCAGGATGGATGGCCATTTCCTTTTCTTCCCTTTGATTATTTTTGTTTTGGTTGTGACTTAGGTGCACTTAGTTTACTGTACTAGGGCCTGGGTCTTAGAGATGGATGGGATAAACAAGGGATGGCACAAAAAGCATCCTTTTTGTGGGGGAGATCTGCAAGGGAGCTTGTAGCCCAGATCTCTGTTATGTAGATATGTTTCTGGCCTGTGTTATAACTTCTTGCAACATGTAACAGTGACTGGACAGAGTTCACCTCTCACAGAATTTGCACATGCCTGGAATTTTTTCTTATTTTGTTTTTGAGATATTTTCTGTGTTTGTACTTCCTGCTAAATGCTAGACTATCACAGGTACTGTTCCAAATATCTGAAGAGTAATCTAGTGTCTTTGTTAGACGAAATCAGGAGCCTTGAAATTTGCTTGTCTGCTTTGCTTTACTAAATGTTTCCTATGCAAGAATATGTTTTTAAACTAGGTCAGTTGCTTCAAAGTAAACTCTAAAGGGGGAAGATAGAGCATTTGGTTATTCTTCCTTAGCAGCAGCAGCATCTTCTGAATCTGTACCAAATGCACGAAAAATACTCTGGACTATCTGACTGCCGTGGTGTCCTGGGAAGAATTTCAGCCTCTTGTCCTTTGATTCTGAGCAAAGGGAAGGCTTCTGGAACAAATAACACCCACTTTCATCCCTTGTGGCTAGCTCCTTACAGAGGCGCTTCCAGAGTGACTCTGCAGAAGGTTCACCCTGGATTTCCAAAGACAGACTGTAGATTGCCTGCCTTTGTATAAGCAACTGATTTTTCTTTCCTAAAGTGTTTTTGGGGAGTACAATGATATAGAATTGTTCCTTTTCTAAAGTCTTAACTTGGTCAGTGCATAGGATTGTGCTTAGCAAATGGAATGAGCAGTGCTGGTATAAAAGTGCTGTGGAAGACATCATCATGCTCTGGTTGAACCACGACAGGGTGTTGAAATGTGCACATCTCATACCTTCCCACTGTCAGAGCTGCGTTTCACAAACAGTGACTCAGAAGGGAATAAGCCACAGCTTAGAGAAACACAAGGATTGCCAGTTAGAGGATTCACCTGATTTCCCACATATAGAGCATCAATTAAAACCTACTGTTTTTAGATGCAATGTTAAAGAACACTTCTGTTAAGAAAACTGAGCCTGTAAACCAGCAAGGTTGGGTCCATTTTCTGTTGCTTATTGCTACTTCTGTACAGTTGTCCACTTCACACAGAGGAAAAATCAGTTTCCTTTCCAACTTTTCCACCTCTGCGCAGACTGCAGGTGGGGAGGGTGAGGGAGGGCTGGTTCTTCCATCCTTGGGCTACAACATGAGCCCTGCCCAGTGTGGTGTGGGCGGTGGGGTCAACACCAGCAGAGCCACTGCAGACAGGGGAGGTGCTTGGTGGTTCCTCTGCCAGGATGTGATGCTGCGTACGGGGTTGTGGAGGCTTTCACCATCGCCACTTATTAAACATTTCTGATGACAACGTAGGAGAAGGGTAAGTTCTGGCTCACTGCTCCAAAGGCTGGGTGTCTCCACGGGACTTAAGGTGCAAAAGCAAGAATTTTATTTAAATAAGTTACTAAGGCACTAAGCTGCTGGGAGATATGACTGCATACAAGCAGACAAAGCAGATCTGCTGACTGGACAGCTGGTTTACAGCTTATTTTCTCAGTATAGGTATCCTGTTGAAACAGAAAAAATTCAAAGATCATACACCTACAGGGCCTACAGCAACACCCCCCCCCCCCGCCCCAGCTCCCCATGAAGTTCGTCAGTAGAACAGACAGCAATGCTGATGACTGCTTTGTCTAATCTATAATGCCACACTGTATTTATTGAATAACGTATCTCTTTATCATATAGTTGTCTTCATTGCTGGCATTCTGAATGTGATTATCATAGGTGTCCTTACATCTTTAAATCTCATTTGGAAGGAGAGCCACAGCAAAATGCTAATGAGCTTGCCTTAATTGTAAACATTGAGCACCGATAAGAATGAAACTCCATCCTCTGTTCTAAGAAGTTCTTACGTGTTTCCTACTTACACCGTTTTTTATCTGATTCTCCTTCACTTCTGTTCAAAGGCAGATTAATAGGCACCTGAACAGACAAATAGCAGTACTTCATCTTCTTCACACCCTTTTGACAGACTTTTGAGATTGCAAAATATTTTTGGAAAATTATTATTGGAAAAAAGATTACTGAATGATCAGGCGGACAGCAATTTTTCAGGCTGGAACAAACTGTTCCCCAGCACTCACATGAACACATTTGTAACTTGTACTTAAATGCTGATGGGACATTTCTTAGAATGTGATAAGTGTGAAATAGCCTGTAGTTTTATCAGTCCTGGTTGCTGCCCACTCCTGCTAAAAAAAGTTTTATTGTGATCATTAAGTTGCAGGTAGGCAGTGCCTCTGGACTGTAAAATAGGAATGTTAGTGTGCAGTGATGAAAGCAAACTTTGCTCAACACCTGTCTATATATATTGCAGGTTTCAGTGGCTGCCCAGTTGATCTGTTCACTCTGTTGTCTGGGAATAAAGACGTGGTAAGTAAGAACAACTAAGACTGAGTTTTCCTTTCCTCTTCTTTGAATTTGTTTAGCTTGCAAATCTAAAGTTCTGCTTTTGCAGCTCAGGGAATGGCAACTGAGACCTAATGTGGGGAACTGTATAGTGGCATATGAAATGTCATCCACTTGTTAGAATTTTCAACTTGTTTTCTTTCAATTGCATTTGTATTTTAAGGAAGTCATAAAAAAAAATCACAGTTCTGAAAACAAACTGTGCTTTTTTTTCTGCAAATAAGTAGGTTAATTTTTATTCAGTGTGATAAAGACAAAAAAGCATTTTGTTAGCAGCTGCCAAAAAAACCCCAAACTCAACCACAAATAACTGCCTGTAGCTAAAGAAACTATTATTCTAACTATTATTTGTATTGAAAAGAAGTGAGATTGTAAGTCACAGTAATCAGTGATACTGGATACTGGAAAATGTCTAGGATATGATTAATGAAACATTGGAAGGGAAGACAGTTCGTGTGTTAGCATAGATCTTGTGTAAAGCCTGTGTGCCTCACCATGGCCGTGTCAGGCTATTCTTGATGGAAACATTTTCTTATGCTAATTTGGTTTGATACAGGGAGGTAAAAGGAATGCATTAGTCTAATGTAGTTTGCTCAACTAATGTGGCAGTAGGCAGAAATCAACTGGTTTCTCAGTAACTTTTATTATCCGCTCTTCCATTAGATCAGTAAGTCTTTTTAATGTCATTGCTTTTTCTTCTTTCTATCCTTTACTACATGTTTTGTCTTCGGGAAGGGGAAGATCTGTTCTATTTCCTTGTTGGTGGGGCTATTAATTTTCTTGTTTTATTCTGAAAAAGTAATTGTTTTATTTAAACACCTAGTAGGCATTTAAAGTAGTTCACTGATATTTCCTGGTTCTGGCTCCTCAGTGGCAGTGTCCAGTGCTTTGCTTGGTTGTGAACTCAAAAATTAATGTTTAGGATTTGTTCTTTCTCTGCACTTCCTTAGATATTTGTTCTCTTTGCTAGTTTGTTTTATGTGGTTTTTTAGTTTTGTTAAGTGTTAGGTTCAGGCTTGTGAGCAATGAGTCTCAGGAATCCATAGGGATAAACACTGAGCACAATGGTCTTTTTTTTTGTAGCTTTTATGTCTCTCTCTCTCTTTTTGTTTTTTTTTTTTTTTTTTTTTTACTACTACATGAGTTGAAAGTTTACATCCTGGCTAAGCCTGCCAACTTATTCAAAGAAAAAACCCAGGGAAGTGGCTGGTGCCAGAGCAAAGACAAGACTTGCTCCTAGCAAGGCTGAATCACTGAGGGTGTTTATTTAAGCTGTTACTGGTTCTGTTGCACCCAGGGCTTTGCAGCTGTCATGGAACAGGTTCTGGGGCAAAACTATCAGCTGATGTAAACCTACTGAATGAATTTGTGCTGGCTAAGGATTGTTCTTTTTCTATCTCTACATAATGTGCTTCTATGTTGGAAATTATATATTTTGAGAGGGAAAGGACAATATTTCTTCAAACTATTTGAGAAAGGTTGTTATGTAGCATGGTATTTAGTCCTATGAAGAATGTGTGGTAAATATTTGTATTTACTAACTCATATAGTAGGGTATCAGATTAGCTGATAAATCCCTTTTTAGCATAAAAACTGTAGCTTTGGATAAGGAAGTGATGTATTTTTTGTAGAAAAGCTGAGAGAGAAGAAAGGGGGAGAGAGAGAGAGAAAAAAACAGGGAAAGCCTGGTTGAACCCCAAACCTTATATGGAGTTGCTTAAGCAATCTGTAGGTATCTTAAGCAATCTGTTTGGTCACATTGGTGGTTGTTGCAGTTATAACCAGTTAGTTTTGAAAATATTGCTATTTTCTTCAGTATTTTTTATTTCATGTTGGTTTGACTGGGTCTGTCCCCCAGGATTGAGATTTCTTTAAGGCTTACTGCTCCACGGCTCTTATTTCAGGCACAACGTGCCCTTTCGGTGAGCTGTCATGGGTGGGGAGGTACGAACAATACCACCTGGGCACATGCAAGTGGTAGTTCATTTTGTGTGTGTTAAATCCAGCAAAACACAGAGACAACTGTTTCTGATTTAAAACTGCAAAGCACCAGGAGTGCAGCCCTGCAACAGAGGCAAAGCTGTTACAGCCCAATGAGTCACTGAGGAATGCGATATAGGGCAACTGTGTGACACCTGGAGTTGCTCAGATAATTCCCCAGAGACTTTAACTCTTTGAAATGCTTCAGTGAGAGAGTCAGTATGGATATAAAATGGGAGCCCACTTTGGCTTTGACTTTTTTTCTCTCACATTTTATTTCAGAGTTTGAATGCCACCGATTATTTCCATCTATCTCCTTCTTAAGAGGGAGAGGGTTCAGTTTCTTTTGAAGTTAGAAAGGATGTCACACATAGTTAGCATTTTCCAAAGACAAGGAAAGACTATACTTACCACAAAAGAAGCACACATGATGGTGTGAGAGGATTTGCCACGAGGTTCACCAAAACGGACTGGATTACAGTTTGTGCAGGCATTAGTTTTCAGACCTTTGCAATATGCATGGCATATTGTGACCTGTCACTTTCAGAAGGAAATTAGCTCCCATTTCAGCACAGCTCCGAACAGGTGGATATCCAAAGTGCCAGTGAGTATCCGGATGTGAGCTCCGTGACTTCACCCTGGGTGCAGGCACCCTGGCAAAAACAGAGGCATGGCACTGAGCCACCTGGGCTGGCACAGGGGTTGGCAGAGCTCATCACTCCAGCACCTCATCCAGCAATTGTGGCTATTCCACCTCTGGAACTGGCCCTGTGCATCCAGCTGAACACAGCAACTTGTTGCAGTGTCTGTTGTCATTGGCCCATTCTCTACCCTGTTCCTTTGCAGCGTGGTTGTCTTTGGTGTTCAAAAGTAAACCACTATTAGGGTTTTCATTGTCATTTATATCTTGCGTCAATGATGTTGGTCTTTTGTACCACCCCGACGTCAGCCTTTCCAAAGGCGTATGTGAGCTGCCAGGGAGCAATGTGGTCAGCTTTGTCACCCCACTGCTCTGCAGCACACTGATTTTCTTCTGAGTGTTTTCTCAAGACGTTAATGTTTGCATTTGGGCCACGGAACAATTCTTTGAAGGGAAAACTGTAGAATGTAGATCATCCTTGTAGCACAGAGATTAATTAATAGTAAGTAGTTGTGACCAGGACTGCAGCAAACAGAGTATCAGGTGTCTCTAAACTGTCTTCTTAGCTGTTCCTCTTAACGAGGGTCAGGATCTGGAGAAAGATGACAGCTTTGGTACTGCTTCAAGCATCTAGATGGTTCTGCTATCATCAGTCCTTGATACCACTCAGACACAGTGGGCTGTTCTAGTTAAACCCCTGAAAACCCAAATGCTCAAGGCAAAAGCTGTAAAGACATTGGGGATTCAAGTCTACCTTCTCAAATCAAAGGTTGACTAGGGCTGATATGAATAACTTTATATACATACCTTTAAAAACTTCCTCCACAGAGGTGAACAACTGTCATTCTATGGCATTTAATCACATAAAGCAAAAACAGTAATAATACATGACATACCTGTGGGATCCTGAGCACCTCTGAAACATGGGAGACGATTATGAAAGAATGCTCCGCTGAATTCTCAAATGGGGAGAGTTTATTTAGGAGACATAGGGGCTGTTTTTCTGTGGAAGTTTTCAAGCTCCAGTTTCTTCAATGAATGCATCAGTTCAGTTTCCATATGGTAATCATGCAGGCTGAATCCTTCATTTCCATACTGAGCGTAACAGAAGAGCTGTAGAAGTACTGATGGCATCTCTAGGGATGGTGGTGTCCGGCATATTCTGTGTCTCTGTGGTTGGAATATGTTTGCTATGCAACTTTGCCATCTGACTTTCCAGTGCATTTTCATGATTGCATTTCACTTAAGGAGAACTTGTGTGGAGCAGTTATTTTTTTAAGAGCTCTTTAAATGCTGAACATGTATAAATGAAACTCGTTTAACAAGATGGAGGTGTTCTAGCATGGGTGGGGCTGGAGGTTGTTTTGGTCTGAGTGAAAATCTAAGAATTTGCTTCAAGCAAATGGAAACCCTTTTTGAAACAAGCAGGAGTGACTTTCATCAGTTCTAAGATCTTTGTGTATCTTGGGAGCTGCTATGATTCTTACACCACAGATAAAAAATGTGTAAAAGCATAGTTTTTACTAATGGAATTGTAGAATAACTTTTCTTACTAATGTGTGAGGGGAGATATTCTTTTCTTAGTGGAGTGCCAGCAAACAATACCCTCCTCTGTTACAGTAAGACATGAGTGATTTTGTCTGTGACCTTTCCTGGCCAGGTGAAGGAAGAGGATGTGTGGCTTACTGATGTGGGCAGGAACAAAACATTTTCACCATCAGCTACATAAAGTATTATGATTAAATGAATGATTAATTATACTCTATTAGAGTGGCTGCTACCTGCCGCTGAACCTTGTTTACGGAAGCTTGATACCAACTCTGACACTGACTTTTGGAGGCTGGGCACAAGGGCTTTGTTTATGAGGAGCATTGGAAGTGAATTCACTCACCGGTGTTTCAGACACGTGGGTGCCAGACGTGGTGGCTGTGGGGCAGCTTTGCCTGCAGCACTGACCAACTTGTGTGGCAGAGAGGGTGGAGGAAACAGACCTGAAGGTGAGGCTTTTCTGGGTACAATTCACTTCTCCTATCCTTTCCACTGAGTTCTGGGATGTGCTGGCTGAGCTCACCAAGAAGTCTGGAAAGGTAGAACTATTGTGGTATATAATGGCTCTTCTCTCTGTGGTCACCTTCCCCCTCTTTCATGTCTTTCCCTCTGGCTTCCAATATTGGGGAAGCAAACAGGTAGGACTCTTCCAGGCTTTGCCTCCTCTTGTGCCTGGGCTAGGATTTCTCACAGGTGCTTGCATCTGTGCTGGCAGAGTTTGGCCATATGATGTCTTATTTTTTAAGTTATTATTTATTAATACTGCAGTGAAGGTCAAATGTGTTCAAAAGGGGTCAGGAAGAAAGAGGTTCAGAGAGAGACCATACATGAGATGGATGAGATTAACCCTGCTGCCCCTAGCTCAGCTTCATTTGCCACATCAGCTGTGAGTTACAGGCAAATAGAGACCTGCAAATGGTCACTGCTCTCTAACTGTGGTCTTGTCCGGACATTCAGCAAGCATCCTTCTGGAGCTTGAAACCTTGGGCTCCTCCTTCACCTTGTACAGGGTCCTCCTCTCCATGCTTTCATGGGAATGAAGCAGTGAAGGCAACAAGAACATTGCATTTAGCATTCATGAGCCAAACCAAGCAGTGCTTTAGGGAAGAGTTTTTTGCTAAGGTGTGTGTATTGAATTACCAGTTTGTTAAAGGCAGTCGCTTAAATCTGGATGCTGGAGGAAAGTAAAACAGTTCTCTGACTTCCTGCTGAAAGGAGTTGAAACTACTTAAAGAGAATACCTACCATTTGGGAAGCAGAGAAATCTTTGCTTTCTTGGCAGTTAAGAGTGTATGGAAATACAGATGTGAGATGAAAATAATTATTTGTGTGCACAAATAAATAACCAGTGATTGAAAAATAATTGAGGTATCAATTTCACAAATAAAGGAATAATTAATTCATAAATATTAGTAAGGAATTGTGTTCAGGGGCAAGTTGCTTATATTCTATTTCCATTGCCTTTGCTTTCAGTCACATTTCTCACACACTGTGTTGTAACTTGAATATTGAAACTGCACATGCATTTTAATCAACACTATTTCATTAGTCATAGATCATGGCTCCCTGGCCTGAAGTAGAAAAACCTGAAACCAATAACTATATTGGGGACTCTTCCAAACAAAACCAGAACATGGCTGGGAAAGAAGGAGAAAATCACAAAGGTAATATGCTCAACCGTGAGTTATAGAGATATATAAGTTTGGGGAGATCCTTGGAGAGGATGGAAAGTAATTAAACAAAACTTTTAATGTTCTGTTTCACCAGGCAATGTGGCTTCACTTGGAAATAAAGGGGAAATTCAACCTGCGTTTTCCACGATAGCCTTGATAGATGAGACAAGGCCCGAAGAAGAAGACCCATGGGCTCTGCCGGAACTGCAGGACACTGGGGTCAAGTGGTCAGGTAGCCATTTCTCCATAAATAAATTACCTGCATTTTTTTCCCATCACTTCTCCTCTCACCTTCTCCAAGAGTTAATGGGGCTCTTATACTTAGCCAATTAAGAAGAATCTGGAAATCAGCTGCTTCCTTTTCTTAAAACACAAGGAAATATATGGAAAACAGTCGAGCAGTAATATGGTTTTGTATCCAGGGTCATATTGGTCTTTCTTTGCTCAGTAGGATGACTACAAAACCAGGTGTCAATATCAAATTACATAAAGCTTTTGTCACATACCAAAAAGATACTTTTTTGTGGTAAAATTAAGTAAACAAAATATCTGCTTCTGCAGTTAAAATGTAATTAAAAACATTCTTTTGAGTTTAATCACATACGGGAGTCATAGTGCTGTCTTTGTCTCCACAGTCTCTGCTTGTGCCCCGGAGTGTTCCAGGGGACATTTCAAGGTAGTCCCTTATGCATAATCTATTTGTTTTGCAGAACTGGATAGAAAAGGAAAAATCATTCGTGTACTCTATGGGATAGGGAAGTTCATTCTGCTGCTTTGTTTGCTCTACATGTTCGTGTGTTCTCTGGATGTTCTGAGCTCTGCTTTTCAACTGGTAGGAGGTATGAAAATATCTAAAATATCAAGAATAAAATATGAATAAGGCAGTAAATTTCATCTTAGAGACTTAATTACAAGTATCATTCTTCAAGAACATTCTTTGTATGTGTTGAGATACAGATTCAGAAGGAAGTAGCTCCGATTGAGGACTGACCTTCCTTTGTTTGAAAAGGCCTTTCTTTCTCAAATTCCAAAGAGTTGTTGATTTAATGGTTATTGGCCCCGATTTCTTAGTGGCTTCCTGTTACTTTAGTGACAGTTTAAATGAATACATCTGTGCATAAATCTGTGCCATGTGAAAGACATTTCAACAAGTTGAAATATGGAAATTGTGCTCTTAAAGCATCCAGCACTGAAATATCCCCCAAATCCTTCAAAGATGAAAACCATTGAAATGTATTTTTTTTTATTTGCCAGTCTCCAAGGTTTGAATTCAGATGAGGCATCCAGAAGGGGTTATCAGAGAAATATGTGTTTTTGTGGAAGTTGTTTGTTTTTTTTGAAACACAGAAAGCTACGGGAACAGAAATAATCAGGATTATTAAAATAGTTTTCCTTGATGCAGTAATCAAAAATACCAAGTAATAGCTTTTAAATCTAGGCATGTGTGGTTTTTTGTCCTACAGTTTTTCCTCTGATGGCTCTGGTTTTATATACTTCTCTGTAGAGTTCAGTACAGCTTGTTTAGTTACTGAAATGAGAGAACGTAAAGTATTCTCGAACAACTGAGGAGGTGAGAGTTCAGAACCTGAATTTGGATCCCTAGCCTACATCACGTTGTACTTTTTTTTGACTAGCAAGCATGGCTGTATAGTTAGCAATTAAAGGGGTTGAATGATCTTTAATTAAATACTCTGATAATTTCTGTAGACTTTTCCTTGCATGTCTCTCACTCTGAGAATACATTTTTTTGCAGGTAAAGCAGCAGGGGACATATTTAAAGATGATTCAGTGCTGTCTAATCCTGTTGCGGGATTGGTGATTGGAGTTCTGGTGACTGTCATGGTCCAGAGCTCCAGTACTTCCTCATCCATCGTGGTCAGCATGGTGTCCTCCACATGTAAGTCTGTCTACAGTAACTCCTGAAGATCACTCATAAATCTTGTCTGGGTGCAAACAGTCCCACCTGTGTTCAAGTTGTAGGCATTTTGGCTATAAGAACAGAGATTGCAGGAAAAGCTTTTCACAGCTGTTGCCCTGATATAAAATAAAATTTCAAAAAGTAATAATAGTATTAATAATAATAGTTGTAGCAATATTAGTAATACTAGTAATAATAGAAAGATCACAACTGCGATGAAAATCATTGGAAACCTTGGCATTGAATGCCTTTATTTTGAAATTACCTGCATAATTTTCTCTTGTTAGGCAGTTACTGAACTTCATTTTTTTCTGTGGCAATATTTCAAAATTCTGCAGTAAGTAGGCAAATGCCTGGGAAAGAAGAGACTTTATCTTACTCTGGCCCTCTAATATGTGGTGCAAAGGGATAGCCATGGGCCCCTGTTTCACTGGGGACTATGGGAATGCCATGTTCCCAGGGGACTTGACTAAAGCAAACATTTGGATTGGAGCACCTAATCGCAGTGACATGAAGGGAACTCAGGGTTTCAGTGGCAGTAGCAGAAATTTTCATTGGAGCACGAAGCTTGCCGATGATCTGATTTTCTCATGCAGTGCTTCCTTTTCTGCTTTCCAGTGCTGACTGTTCGATCAGCTATTCCTATCATCATGGGGGCAAACATTGGCACCTCAGTTACAAACACGATTGTGGCACTGATGCAAGCTGGGGACAGGAACGAATTTAGAAGGTACTGTAACTAAGCACAATATCTCTGAAGTTGTTTCTTCCTTCTTTATAGATTTTTTTCTATTTAATCTGTCACCATTACAGCCATTCAACCTTTCCAGTTAGGAAAGTCACAAGCATGGCCATGGCAGAGGCATAATGCTGCCTACATATATAGCTTCATATACTTGAAGAAAAAATCCTATTAGGTTCCTTTGAAAGTTCTGTGGTTTTGTAGGAATCCACCATTTTTAATGATCTTACACGAGGATGAATTTTCAACTGCTCCCACTATACCATCCCCCTTTTTTGTGTCTCTAGTTATTGGAGAGCTGTACAAGAAGTTAATATTACATTATTTTGGTCTAGTCTCCTTAAAAGATATGTTGAAGGTTTTCTAAGTCTACAGTAAGCAAGAGTTGGTAATTGTAGAGAAGTGAAGTGTTTTAGCTGTCAAATACATGTAGTGACAATTTTTAGACTGCCATTTGAGATTGCCACTGAGAGAGCTCATGGCTTACTGGAGATGGGCAGCAAACTTGATAGGGATATGAGACTTTGGTACCTTGTCATTTATGGCATACTGGGCACCAAAGCCTCTGAGGGAAGAGCTGTGGCTCCTCAGGCTTTGAAGGAGGAGATGGAAGGGAGCTGTACACCAACAGTTTGCAGTAACATGTGAGAGGGCTGAAGAGCTCTCTTGCCCCAGGAGTCAGGGAGGACAGGTCCCAAAGGCAAAGACTGGCTGAGGAGTAAAAATGTACCAAAAATGGGTGAGAGGCAAAACAAATGTAGGCTGCACAGCCACTTCATTTTTCAGACGAGTACTCCTGGCAGCCTTGTATTAAAGATCACTTTTGTCTTTTCTAGTTTTTCTTGTTTTACTCACCTGGCTGGCTCTTTAATTGGTCAACAGTGTGGAGAAAACTTAGCACTCCATAACAAAGTAGCCATATCCTGTGACCCCAGAAATGAAATGATTCCCACCTTGAAATGGGTTTCATCTCCACTTCTAAGATTTCAAATCTAATTGGAGTTGTACACATTTTGTTTAATTAAAAGCAGCTCTGTTTTTTCATTTCTTCTCGCAGGGCCTTTGCAGGGGCAACAATCCATGATTTCTTTAACTGGCTTGCTGTGTTTGCGCTGTTGCCTGTTGAAGTTATTACCGGCTATCTTTACCATCTCACCAATGTCATAGTTGAGTCCTTTCAGCTTGAAAGCGGTGAGGATGCCCCTGAGCTACTGAAAGTTATCACAGACCCCTTTACAAAGCTCATTATTGAGGTAAGCTCTTTCTCGCTTCAAAGAGGCCGCTTGCTTGGTTCAGTCACAGCTAATCAAAATGCTCTGAGTATGAGGTTTCCCACTCCATTCTCTGTGTCCTTGGGGTAAAGCTCGTTAGCACATGAATTCTTCTTTTTATTCACATTTCATAAAGCCCCAACTGTATATTTCCTTTTTCTACTTCCCCCCCATTTCACCTTAATGGTGACAGACCTAGCTAGGAGGACTGATAAGGCAGGTGAGGACAAACACGTGGGATGGATGGGAAGGCAGCCTGTTGCGTAGACTTTGGCAGGTAGTACTAGCTGAGACAACCTGGCACAGCCAGAAAATCAGCATAGGACCTGATGAAGACACCGAAATTATGGGACATGATCGCATACATCTAGAGGCCAGGGGGATGCACACAGCTTCTCAAACAGCAGTAAATAGTTAGGCTGTGGTGTCAGTGCAGCTGACTAAACAGAAAGGGTGAGATGAGGTGGTGGATGATTTGGAGAGAATGAGACACAGTGTTTGTGTGTGTAGAGTTGTGCCTTTTCCTCAGGGTAACCCCCCTCCTACCTGTTGGGCAGCAGCTCCAGCATTAGGGATGATCATGCAGGCTCTACATGGTTGAGCTTCCAAACGGGGTCATTTGAGTAGAGCTGAACAGAAGTTTGTGATGCAAGTTGGAATAATGCAGTTTTTAAATTCTTTAATTCTTCTTCTTCTTCTTTTTTTAAGCTTGATAAATCAGTAATAAATGCAATTGCTACTAATGATGAATCAGCAAAAAACAAAAGCCTGGTAAAGATCTGGTGTGTAACTGAAACCAATGTGGTGAGTATCATGCTAAATTAACTCCTGTCTGCCTCAGGAAATGTATTACTGATCTGCAGCTGATGCTCCTTGAAGACGGTTAAATGAGGGTTTTTTTCAGCAGTAAAAGAATTAAAACAATTTAATATAACTTTTGCTCCACTTAAACTAAGGATAGTCACCAGTGGTGACCTTGACTTGAGTACTTTTGGTACCCGTGCAGCCCCTCGCTTACCAGAGCTGGTGGTTTGCAGCCAAGTCTTTTACTCCTTTCACACACAAATGTCTTTAAACTCTGATACTACTGGCTCCCTGAAAGTGGAAAAAACCTGCAACATAGGCCAAAGAAAAGATCTTTTTGACCACCATTTATCAACTGGTCTAATCAGTTTTAGTTTTACAAGTCTTAGGGTGGTCTGGTAGCAGCTGGTTATTTGCAGCTTTCTTGGAAAACTGCCCTTGGAGGAAGTCTCTGTGGGGCTGTGTCCTGTTGCATTCCATCCAAGCAGCATTGCAGCTTGGAGGCATCTCTTGCCCAGATCAACACCAATGACTTATTTTGGTAAACTGTGGAGCTGAGTGTTTGGTTTGCATTGTTCAGCTAACCAGCAATTAGACCATTAAATATCCTTTGACTCTCTAATTAAAGTATTGTACTTGTTGTCATGTATAGAAAAGTAATTCCTGAAGTCCTGAGGGAGAAGATCGTTAAGGACACAGAGCAGAGGTTGAAATTAAGTGCCCAGCTCCTATTGAATGACAGTCTGGATAACCAGTGAAATGCTAGCTAGGGAGATAGTGCCAGGAGCAGAGCTGTGCTCATCTGAAACTCTGCTCAGATTACACTGCTGAGTATCTGGGTGTTTCACCTCAGGGGAGCAGGGGGCTCTGGCAGCTGCCCTGCCATCAGACCCTCAGCCACGCTGCCTGGACAGGCACAGACTAACTCTCACCGAGGGCTGAGCCCCCAAGCCCTGCCGAAGACACAGAAGGTGTAGGCTGAGGGGAATTGTATATATCTATATACACAATTTTTTCTGTGTTTGTCTGTATTTTGGCTGTGTACCTACTGCCCAAGCATACAGTCAAATTACAAAAACATATGAAACACTCAAAAGTTTGACTTGAACTTGGTGGGGGAAAAGGAAGATAAATTAAATTTACATTCCTAGCAGATTAAACTAATTTCTGGCAAAAAATGATTAAACAGACTTATGGCAGGGATAAATACATGCATATGGGATAAATACATCCCATATGTTTAAAGCAAAATGTAAACATTTTGGCCTAATGCAGCTGCTTTGAAACTCAGATATTTGAACAAATTTCAGGAAGGTGAGAAAAAACGTGTTGTGTTTGTAAAGGCTGATGTGATGGGGAGGCTGGAGCAGAGGTGCTCCCGGGAGATGGGGGGCACTAAATCCACCCCCAGCTTTGCCCACCTGCATCAGCTGGAGGGGGCTGTGAATGAAGGTGTCTGTAGGCAGGACCCAGCAAGAATTTCTCTTTTTCCATTTCTGCAAAATAAAATCACTCAAAAATGTTTGAAACATACCCCCTGCTCAGCAGCGTGGTCCAGAGTCCATTTGGCTGTTAGCTGCTCTCATGTGGAAGTACAGCTCAGTCAGCAAACTCTTCCTTAGTCTGCCTAAGGGCTTAGGGACTTGGTGTCAGAATGCAGTATAGCTAGGAGTGCTTATAAAGGTTTTATTGTAGTATAAATAGAAATTCAGGTTCAGTTCCGTAATAGTTATGTGAATCTTAGTGCTTCTCACTAGTTCTGAGATAATATTTAAACATTAAAAGGAAAGTAGCAGCACTTCTGTTTCTACAGACAGGGAAACCGAGGCACAGAAAGGCGGCACAAGCAGCTTGTGCTCATCCAGCAACAGAGGCTGCACTAGAACGGTAGCGTTCTGAGTCACAGCCCAGTGTAGTACTCACCAGAGCATTGACTGCTGTTGAGATAGCAGGAAAGAGGTCTTTCTTTGACAAAGGAATCTGTGGCACTGGTTGGAAACAGAATGCCACTGTCCCGCTGCTGCAGCCTAGTATGCATCTCACTCCACTAAATGTCATTAGTAGTTAAGGTTCTTAGCTATTAAAGACTTGGTGCTATAGTTATTATAATGTAGAAGATTTGGGGGATATTTTAATCTTTAAATGGTGTACTGATTGGTTTGGATAACAGCACAATCATTTATTTTAAGAATGCAAAAGTTTCAGCTTGTCATAATTGTCAGCTTACAATTCTGCCTTTAGTTGATGAATCCTTGGTTGTATTAAAAATCTAACACTTTATATGAGCTGTTAATAAAGGGTAGTTGTAGATGACTGAACTATCTGCTCTGTCTGGCAATCTTTAGACACTGCAGAATGTCACCATTCCACCTTCAGAAAATTGCACCTCTCCTGAGTTTTGCTGGACTGAGGGTAACGTGACATGGACCCTCAAGAATATAACTGAAACAGAATATATCACTAAATGTAAGTAGCACAACTCTTTCTTCTAAGGCAGTATCTTTACGAACGTGTACAGTTTCTTAATGGTGTTAACAGGCCACTTCAGAGGTGTATCAGGAGGCCCTCACCTGCACACGGACACAGAGTATTACTGCAGCTGCAGTCTGGGGAGCCTGTGCTCTGCCATAGCTACACAGCTGGAGTTACCAGCATCATCATGATATCTGGCTGCAGATGGATCTCTTTCCATGCTCCCTGATATCAGTAATTGAGGTCTTCAGTATCATGTCACCCTCGCTGTTCAGATGGCTTGGAGCTATAGTTACTTTGCTGTAATGGTTGCTTAGATATCTCCATGCCTATGCATGCCCTCTAGGACCTTCAGCGGCCCTTCTCAGGCACACAGCCACCTCGGGGAAAAGCTGACCCACCATCCAGCTTGGAGCACCTCAAAACTTTCTCCTGCCATTGTACTTCTCTCCCTTGCACATGGTCACCTAGATCCTGCCTGCCCCATAGGCGTGCCCACTGTGTGTTTTTATAAGCATGTCCATACAAGAGTTTCTCCTGTCCCACTCAGACATGACTTTTGTGGAGCAAGGGAGGTGGTGTTTTCCCTCTTTGCATCAACCCCTCAAGCTGTGTGTGCTTTGGTCCCATTTTCTTAGTGACATGTATGGAAACCAGGGCTGGGCTTAGGATCACAAGCGAAAATGTGGCTGGGCTAACTAATTTTCCTTTTCTTTTTCAGGCCAGCACCTCTTTGCAAACTCAGACCTGCCTGATCTTGCCATCGGTCTCATCCTTCTGGCTTTGTCCCTGCTTGTTCTGTGCTCCTGTTTGGTAATGATCGTTAAGCTATTAAACTCTGTGCTTAAAGGACAAGTGGCAAGTGTTATCAAGAAGACAATCAACACTGGTAATTACCCTCTTTTCCCGAGGATTGTTTTCAGGAATGGCAAGGACACTGAGAATGTTTATTGATATCTCCTGTTCTGGTAGATAATACAGAATAGTTTAAAGAAAACAGTATGGGATGAAAATCACACAAACGCCCCCTACATTTTTTCCCCCAAACGTATTTTTTTCTTTCTTTCTTTTAAAAATCTAACAGTGAACAGCTTGATTGAGAAATGCAGCAGATTAACACCATCAGAGACCAAAGTCCAAGCTCTGTTTCTTGATGTATAATCATTAGCAGTTAGAAATGTAATGTTCCTATCCTCAAAAGATAGCACCTGAAGTGCTGAGACTGTGATTGCCTGTTCTGGCGCAGAGCCTGCATGTTCCTTCTAAACTAAATTGAAAAAAGTTCAGAGTAGTTAATGATCTTGTCCTATTCCACTGCCTAACTCTCTCTTCAGTAGGTCAAGGCAGCTTTCAATAGTGGCATTTGCTGTCTTGCCCCATGCTCTCCACGTTTTTTTCAGCTTGGATCCACTGAGTGCAAATGTTGGGTTTTTTTCCCCTTGGCTCCTTTTCCTGCATACTCTGTAGAATGGAGAGATTAGAACCTAGAGAAGAGAAAGGTAGTCCCGGCATGGATCCCAGGTTGAGGCTGAGGAGAGTGTTCACAGAAATGGGAAAGGCAATAACTTTATTGCCCCCAAGCTCTCTCCTCTTCCCCTGGGCAAAGAACACTGCCCAAATTAAAAACAAGGGGTAAAAAGCAAACAGCTGCCAGTTACTGTTTGTTTCATTTGCGATTAGCTCTGTGTTCCTCCTGTCTTCCCAGCTGATTTTCTCACTTCCCAGCTCACTCACAAATCTTCAGACTGCAGGGGACCATTGTGCCTAGTTTCTCTAATCAGTGTGTTTAGTTTTCTTTGCAAGAGTTAACAAGTAAACTTTCAGGTGATAATGTGCTTAAAACTAGTTAGAACAAACCATCTGATTTTCTCAGGATGATCTTCAGAGCTTCCTAAAGATCTGATTTGCAGCGAGTGCCTGGTTGCTGAAACCAAGGTTCTCAAGACACCTAGAGGGTTTTGTGTCAAACTCTGTGGAAACTTTTCTGGTACCTAATTGCACTACAACATGTATGCTATCCTTGGACAGGACAAATGTCTACCTAGTCCAGTATCCATCTCACTGTAACCAGTGGTGGAAGGCTGCAGAAGGAGTGCAGCTAATAGGATGAATCAGAGTAGCAGAACTGGCTGACCCCAAATAATCATTTTAGAGAAAATATGCAAAAAATCTGTCTATATTTTGAGGCCTTAATAGTCCTCACTGCTGTGTTACTGTTACATAGAGCATTCTGTTATGCTAACAACAATGTTCTCCCTCTATTTTTTAGATTTCCCATTTCCTTTTACTTGGTTAGCTGGATACCTGGCTATGCTTGCAGGGGCTGGTATGACCTTTGTTGTCCAAAGTAGTTCTGTTTTCACATCTGCTATCACACCCCTTGTTGGTAAGTTGTCAATACTGTGTTTTCTATCCCCATGTTTTATCTTCTCCATCATTCTGAAACCAACTCAGTCCTGCTTCTTTTCTCACAGGCATCGGCGTTATAAGCATTGAGCGCTCTTATCCCCTTACCTTAGGAGCTAACATTGGCACAACCACAACAGCTATACTTGCAGCTTTAGCAAGTCCAGGAAGCACATTAAAATATTCACTACAGGTCAGTGTAAAACAATGTTTCCTAGACTTCATTTAGAAGTTGCAACCTGTCTGAACTAAAACCTGACAAAGTTTGCTCTGATGCAAATATGCCATGGATGTCGTGCCTGATTTTGTGTGTGCTGTTAATGACAGCTCATTCATTTCAATGGCTAGAGCAAAAAGGTTGTATTAGACATTCCCAGAATGTCAATATATAATTAAATCTTGCTTTATAAATTGGCTTGATCTGAGCGAATTAATTCAGAACTAAGAGAGGGTGGGCTACCTGACCCCTTAGCATGGGGTCTCTGCAGCTTGGAATTGTGCCCATATATCTGACAACCCTCTGAGGGTTACTGGTTTCTGTAAGGTCTCTTCTCCGGACCCTGACTCAGTTCATGCAGTGTATGGGGACTCCTGTGACCTTAAGCTGCACCCTTAAGCTGGCAAGCTCTCTCCCTACTCAAGGTTGCAGTGAGCATCATGGCATCTATTTTTCTCACTTGAAATGTAATCTCAGTGGTGTTATTGAATTCCTTGTTGCCTCAAACTATTTGAAAAGTAGGCAGCCTGGTTTTGGCCTCCCATTTTCCACCTGGTAAAAAACCTGGCAGTGGATCACATTTGAATGAACAGTTTACATCAAGGAGGGAAAAGATAATGACGTTTTCTTTTGTGAATAAAATGAATGTTTTTTACTAGCCAAAATAAATCAGGAAAATTACTGAAACCATTTTATTGTCCTCAGGCATGATAGAACAGATAAAATCATGAGAAGATATTATCTCGATAAAGCTCAGATTTCATGATAACATGCTGATTTTATGATGTACTTTAAAAATAAACTCCTGTACTTTCATATTTACTTTAGTCTGATAACAGTTACAGAATGAAGATAAGGTGAGCAAAGAATGTACTGTTTTGTTCAGTATATGCTTAGTCTGTATAAGCTACTTCTGAAAGCTTTAACAAAAGGATGTGTTAATGCTTATTTTAAAAAAAAAAAAGTAATTTTGAAGTATGTGAATCAAATTGTTATAGTGATCAAGACAAAGTCCCACTCCAGGAATCTCCTCAGTGCTCTATAAACTTGTAGCTAATTTTTGTAAAATCCAGGTCTGTGCCATTAGAAAGTTTCAATAACCTGTGTGCAGTATCTAATTTACACTTCCCATATTTTCACTAAAAACTTATGAATGCAGAACCCAATAAAGAACAATTCTCGTATGGATCCCATGCCTACTGACAACAAGACTGTTAGCTATTTCAGCTTTATTTCTCAGGGACTCCATTTCTTGCAGTTGGAAGCTGTATTTTCAGGCTTCTCCATCTGCAGGGGGATCTGACATCCCCTCTAGGCCTGGCTTGTGTCCAAATATGTCCCATGTTTGTAGGCAGTGTGTGAAGGATTACTGAGTCCTTGTTTTGTACTTGGAAAGGCCCTGCAGTGAAAGAGCATGATACACAAGAAACAACAGTGGGATGGGGAAACTGAAGTCTAAGTGCTGCTGAAAGTTACTAAGATGTGGGAAGGAGCATTTTAAAGGCCTTTTGACTGATGAACTTCTCAACTGTTTTTGCTTTCAGATTGCCTTGTGCCACTTTTTCTTCAACGTCTCTGGGATTATTCTGTTTTACCCGATACCTTACACCCGGCTGCCAATCCGCATGTGCAAGACCTTGGGAAATGTAACAGCCCAGTACAGATGGTTTGCTATATTTTATCTTCTAGTCTGCTTCTTTCTTTTGCCTTTATTTGTATTTGGTCTGTCACTGGCAGGCTGGGCAGTCCTTTTGGGTGTTTGCCTTCCACTATTTGCTCTTTTTATGGCTGTGGTTATAATCAATATTATGCAGAAAAGGCGACCTGAGAAGCTGCCTGAGAAGCTCCAAAACTGGGATTTCCTACCCACCTGGATGCACTCCCTGGAGCCCTGGGACAATATAATTATGGCTTCACTCGCCTTTTGTGGGAAACACTGCTGCGGCTTCTGCAAGTGTTGCAAAGTCAATGCTGAACAGGAAGGTGCCAAAGACAAGCAAATAAAAACTACAGAGGTTTATGAAAACACCATGGCAATGGCTGATGAAGAAAGAGGTGGAAGAAGGGCACCAGCTGTAGCTTCTGTTGACAAGACAGGCACAAACAACACAGCCTTATAGTAGCGGATCAACACATATTAGTGGAAATACCGCATAGGACAGTCAGGCTCTTCAAAACCACCTTGGACTATGCACTGAGGGCAGACTGAACATTTTGTTAGGTTTCTGAAACCAGTGATACATCACTCATCAAGGAATGGAGTCAAACAAGCTTGACAGAGTCCCCAGAAAATCTGTGCTCTTGCAAAGCTAATGACAGATTTGCTCACAGAGGATCTGCTATGCGGTACCTTCCTCCAATGCTATCGGCAGCAAACAAAAGAAATCCTGATGTCCATGAGTCCCATGAAGAGAGAGATGAAAGGAGTGGCAATCAGTTCAAACTTAAAAAACACACAAACAATGCACTCGTAGAACAGCCTATCTGACCTACTGACTTACTCAGCAGAAGTTATTTTATAATTGCTAAAAAGCTCTGAAAATTAAAAATAATTAAAATTTAAAAAACCCCCACCCAAACAAAACCAAAAAGACTAGTAGGAGATCCTAATGTTTTTATTGGCCTGTTTGCAGTGGTCAAAATGGAAACCAGTAGTTTTTTTAGAATGGACAAAATCTGTTCTATGTGTGTGAAGGAAAATGAAATGCTGGGACACCCTTCAGAAGCTCTTGGAATCCTATTCTGGCATAAGGGTGTGCATAAGCCTATTTGGAGCCCTCTCTGTCTCCTTTAACACTAGGAACAGAAGTTAAAATCTTTTATTATCTCAACTAAAGGCCATAAAAAGTAATTGCTGCTCCCTCTGCACTGTGTTTGGAGACACCAGGTGGCTACCAAAGGTCTTGATTGACTCAGGATGTGGTTGTGTTGCCATTCCTCTCTCTAGATGATCCTCTTCAATCCTGTTCACCACATAATTCCACAACAAGAGGAACAGTGCAGAAGGAAGGACAAGTGGCCAGTGTAGGGGAGGAGGCAGCTGCCTCAGTCTGGGCTGATGCCAGATCTTTGTGCAGCTGTGGCTCTGCTTGCCTGAGCCACAAAATGAGTTTTCAGAGTAGTGGTGAAGACTGGCTTCAGAGCTACAAAAGAGGGAAGCTGCAGAGCAGGTTATGGCTGGCACAGGACGTATGGTAATGTTTACTGGGGAGAAAGGGGTGTTCACCATCCCTTTGTGCTCCGAACCACCTTCCTTGGAAACAATGTGAATTTTACTGGCAATTGTATGTAGCAATCCAAATCCCAAATAAAATCCACAATTGATGTAGTCACTATCATGTGTAGCAAATCCCTAAGTAGAGTAATACTTGGTGGGAAGCTGCTTGTGCTCAAATTTTACCATTACTGGTGTTTTAGAAAATAGTTGTGAGATTGCTCTGAATCACGGGCTGACAGAAGGCGTAAATTCAATGTCAGGGAAACAGCATTTCAAAGATGTACTGAGTATTTCTGCTGGCCTTCAATTGCTCAGATATTAGTGAGTATGGGATAATACCTGAAGTCTAATCACTAACATTAAAAAAAAAAAAAAATAGGTGGCTCAGTGTAGGTCAAGTGTCATTTAAAGCCAGTTTAAGTGACTGAATTTTAAAATAAATCTGTAATGGAAACACTGAGAAGACCTTTAGTGTAACATAGCCACTCAGTGCTGCTAGAACACATTTACTTCTGAATAGTTGTTTTCTGCAGAGCTTGGAATTTAGTAGGTTGAATTCAAGTACTAGGTAAATACATTTTACAAATGAAAATTGTTTCCATTTATATTTTTAAACTGACATTCAAACTGGCAAACTATGTTGCCGAAAATGTGTTCGTAAACTGCATCCATACTGAGATTCCGACTGTTTCTGTAATTGTGAGCCAGTGACAAAATGCTTAGAATCTGAGTGAATTTCCAAAAGCATCTAGTTTTGGTATAGTTCTGCTCTTTTGGAGTGTTGTAGCAAACAGCAGAGTTATGTCAAAGTATTCTTTTAAAAGTTATTTTCCTTGTCCTTCATATAGCTGAAACAGAATTTTGTCAGCATCTCATTTTTAAAGTTGAATTTTTATATTATCTTCAATAATTCTTCATTTTATTCTCACAATTCTGGATGCTTTTAGAATATGTTTCTTTAAATCCCAGTGTGTATTTTCCATGCCTTGTTTCTTTGGCAAAAATATGAGAAAAATAGCCAGAATTCTTTCCAAGTTATCTCAAGTTTCCATTGACCACCCATTGAAAGAGGAAACATTTTAGTCTACTTTTACTCATTTCTTCAGCAACATGCACCTTATTTTGCTTCTTGAAGTATAGCCATCAAGAACAGTGATAATAACTGTGGGAAAGCAATTCTTACAAAAGAATCAGGGTAATAATTATCAGACATATCAGTACTTTATGGTTTCCTCATTGTAACACTTTCCTATGATCTCTCCTTGCTCCAGGCCATATTGTGCCATTGTGTTAAGCAGATTCCAACAAATATTTCTGTTTAGCACTTGATAACACGATATGTCTTGGTATATTTCCCCCTTACTCTTACTAAAAGATATTTACACTTTATTTATAATTGTTTGAGTGTACAGAATTTTTCATAAGTTATAGAGAAAAAGGCTCGTGATTGTGTTATATATTACATATTTGAAAACTATGCAATGTTTATCTATAAAAATGTAAAAAGGAACTACTGTATATTTTGTAATATAACTTTTCAAATTGTTTGTAACTGTGTATACTGCATATTATGGAGGCATTGGCTCCATCCACAGGTTACTTAAAGATTGTTAGCAATGCAGAGACAGTTTCCTTAAAGTAAAGATGCAAAACAACTATATACTTTCATAATATGGCTTAATGCACAAGGATATTGAACTCTACTTTTCTAAAGGATGTGAATTTTCTGTAATGAGAAATTTTGAGAATAAAATGTTTCTAAAATACTTTTTTAAACTCTTAAACCCTGTATCTTTTAACTGTTTTGAGGACAGTATATGACTTTATACTTTGTCACGAATATTCATCTGGTCTGTCCTCATGCATTGAATGTAAAAATAAAGAGAAGTTTTAAAAAAAAAAAAAATCTTTTCATAATACCTGTTTATATACATCTCATGGAAGCTTGCAGAAAAATAAGTATGCAGACAAGTTCTACCCTGAGCTGATGCAATGTACAAGAAATGAGATTAGCATTGAGCGCTAAAGAAAAGCACTTGGGTGTCCAATATTTTCATACGAATGAGAAATTTTCATATGGAGAAAAATCAACAGAATTACTCAGTGCAGTTGCGTGGGTCAAGATATTTTCTGGCAGGGTGCTGCAGACTGTCCTCAGTGAGGTCAAGCATGGGAGAGCAAAGCCAGTGCTATTGTGGCAACAGGGTGCATGATGAGTTATAACAAATTATCTCTATCACTGTGCTAAACTCAGGTTCTCCCTGTTTTCTCTGGCAAACAGAGAGTTTCCAAAATGCTCCTTATAATCTGTGATGTCTGCCTTATAACTGGGCAAAAATATCTATCCTACTCTTTTTTTTTTCAGTCACACACCACCTATGGAGTTCAAAATTACACAGGCAGAGAGAAATAAAAAGTACTCCTTAAATGCTTTAAAGATTATTAAAAATGTCTTTAGACTTCCTAACTATGAGTGCAATGGTAGCTGAGAAACCAGCCCCCAGGTGAGCTCTTATTCTCAACTACACTGTGCTCTGTGAAATGAAGGTAGCAGTATTTCTGAGAACACCCAGTATTTGTGCACTGTGGTATAATCTGTCTTCTTTTGAAAATGCCACCCTAGGTCCATGATTTCAAACACTTACACCCATGAAGAAATGCTGTAAATCGTCACCCTCCATGACTTGCTGTCCATTGGGAATCAAAACACTCCCAGGAAAGACGCACAGGTTGTGTCACCCACCTTTTCATTTCCAAACCCTTTGTGGAGCTACCTGGGGCAAAGTTCACCATTGCCTATTGCTATTTAACCAACAGCAGCCAAGTCATGGAGCGCTGCACTCATCAGAACCCTTCAAAATGTTCAAGCAATGCTTCAGCTGATTGCCTGGTTGCTCATGCTGCTGTTCTCCACTCTGTTCTCCCCCTCTGCTTGCAAACTTAACCATGTTGTCCACAGCTCCTTCTGATGCTCTTGTGCTATTTTACCCTCTGCTGAAGTGCCACACTGGCTTCCTCAGTTTCAAAATCTTGATAACACTGCCTTGAACTGCACCAGCCCTACCACTGCAGTGCTCTTGTTAGTCAGAAATGCTGGTTAAATGCTTCATCGTCTCCCTCTTCATCTCACCATGCTAGTGGTGAGCACACAGCCAGGTGCTTAGGACACCCACTGGCTGTGCCATTGAGAAAGATGGTTCTCTCAGCAAATTATTTGAGGGTGCAAGCTGATGTGGTACCACTGGAAACAGCTGAACCAACACACAATATCACAGGGTCTGATCAGGTCTGTTAAAAATGAATAGTGAGCAGTGCAGAGCAAAATTCCACTATTTCAAGAGCTTTGTAAGGAAGTATACCACAAACATGCCAGGGAATGCCAGGCCACGTTTCAATTGCATAATCGCAATGGGCTGTGTTTCCATGCAAGTGCTTTATCTGCATTCAGATGTTTTTTCACTGTCTAATGGCCACTCCTGGTGTTGCCACATGCCAGAGACGTGACACTGTATGTGTAAACCCACTCAGGATATTTTTACAGTGAATACTCAGTAGATCTTAGTCTCTTTATAACAATTCTATTACAAAGAAACCCCAGAATCCCTACAAGAGAACAGAGTGTTCACTTTGCATATTGGATATTAATCACACTGATTTTTCATGGAGCTGTCCCTAAGCAGGTTTCCTCTAACAATTGGGATCCAAAGGTCTCAACAAGACAGAGAAGCAGAGCAAAAGCTAGAATTAGAGTGTCACAAACATTGTGTCTTACTCAGCACCTGATGAAATCCCCTAATTGCCATTTACACTTTTGGGGTGTATCAATCTTTTTACATGGCTCAACGTCTAAGGACACATTACCATGGCATAAACAATTGGGGTAATTACAGGAGCAGATATTTTGCAATCAACACCACAGGTGGTAGATTGAGGGTTTTTTACACAATGTAAAATGCACAAATTACAGGACATGCAAACAATTTATGGACCAAATGCTGCCCTTGGTGAGGCAATATGTGGCCATAATTGACATTAGAAAAATTGGTGCACATGTGAGTGAGGAGAGCATTAAGCCTTATTTTAACTGACTAATGCAATGTCCTCAGGCACTGGATCTCAAATGGTTGCCAGCTGAAGGCTGACTCTGCTGTTCCTTCCTAGTACCAACATGCAGTATTGACTCTTGCTTCTTGCTTCAGCTGTTATATTACATGAAAATATATTCTTAAAGATCTCTGACAGCACAATTTCTCTGACTTCCTCAAGACTGTGCTAGAAGTGTCTCAAACACTCCCTAGCAGAGTAGGAAGCATGTGGCTACTCCCCACCACTAGGTGCAGAGCATCCTTTGGCCTCTGCTTGAGGACAGGTGTGACATAAGGAACATTTCTGAAGAAACTGGCAGCACAGTGGCTCAGGTATGCTGAAAGTGGAAGGAAGCTGAGTCAGGGTGTGTCCCGGGGTACTCTGCTTAGCTTGGTTAGCTGGGGATTTCCTGAGTGCCCTCAGAGCTGGCACGTCTGTCACAGAAAGGGGAAAGAAGGAAGGAGCACAAAAAATCCCAAGCAGCTCATCCTGTCTCAGATGGGATCCCATTTCTGCCTTCAGTCCTTTGTATCTTTCTTCCCCTCAAACATGCCAGTGCTGCTGAACCAAGGAAACCCGCAGCTGATGTTCACTCAGCTTGGGAAAAGTAGGGGTAGGGAGTGTAATTTTATTTTTTCCCTCCCTCCCTCACATTGCAAGCCTGGGATGCTGGAGGTTGAGGAGTCACAGACAGCAGGAATGGGGCTGGAAGAACCGAGCTCCAAAGCAGGCCAGAACTTTCAGGGGTGGGATGAGGTGAAATTGGTACTGGGGCTGGCTGGCTGATTGGACCTGGTGGCTAAATGACTGCATGTACATCACAGCAGGCAGAGATCACTTGACATGCATCATTAGCAATTTCAACACTACCTTGCAACACAGTGGAAAGGAATATCTTTAACTTCCTTTGGATTAAAACTAAATGCCTGTTGAGCCCAGCAAGGCATCCTAAGCCCAGATGCATGAATGTGTTAGTCCTTCTCTAGGTATCTCATGGTCATGGATATGATAGCGCACCTCCTGTTCACAACTCCCAGTCAGGTAGGAGACCACCACCCATGCATCCAAAACCTCAACAAAGCCTTCACTAAGATGGCCTCAAAGCAGTCACGGAAGTTGCTGAGAAAAAGAAACTCAGTGTTCAGGGGCACCTCTCCCAGGGCTTCATCTTGGGCAGTGCTTGGGGAGGGATGGAGGGGACCTCTCTCCCTCAGCAGGACAGCAGCCTGGCTGCCTCTCCTTGGGTGTGCACACACGTGGAGAGGTGCTGATGTGCTAGGTGTGAGCGGTTCAGGTGGGTACATTTGGGACATATGTCTGCAGCTGGAAGAGTAACCCATGTGAGAAAGCAACCAGATACCCATGGCTTTAAAGCTGGCATATTACAGCTAAGGAAACAGCACTGTTCAAACCAGTAACTGAAAAACAGTCTGAGAGATTGTGTGGGTCAGTCATGGTCATGGTTAACCCCTCCAGAGATTCAAAAGGTCTGGCTTTTGGTGAATTTGGAGATTCTGATTGTTAAGTGGTCTTCTGTTGCAATGTGTTGTCCTGTGTGGATATGAATATTGCCCAAGAGCACTACGAACATTCTTCCTCTATTAGTAAAGCTAACTTGTTCCCAAGCCATATACAGCTGCTTCTCTTGGATGTGCCCCATAGGCCCTGAGATGCAAATTTTAAAGCTATTGCCTTGACCATGCATAGTAGGTGGAATGGATGAATTACAGCACTCCGCAGCTTAGTGTAAAACTTTGGGGCCTTCTTGCACCATATCAGCTTGTTGTGCACCAGTACCTTGCAGGGGAAGAGCTGTCACACCACACTGGGAGGAATGTTTCAAGTTACACTTACTCAGCCTTTGTCACTCATAATTAATAACCAGTTTCAGCACATGTGGAGTAAATTTAGAATAAGAGTAATTAATGCAAGATTCAGTCAGTGAAAATATCACCACAGGGACACTGTAGATGACATTGCAGAAGGTGTTCTGGGTCAAAAACTCGAGCTGGTAAGAGCTGAAAGGATCAGTCAGCTGGAGAATCCACAGAGGCAGAACATAAGCCCTGGGTGTGTTAGGATATTTGTCGGGCAGTGAAGACTCGAGAGATGTGGCAGAATGCAACAGCCAGGGGTGCTCTCCTGGGGCAGTCCTCATACTCACCCCATCAGCAGGGTGGAGCTGTTGGGTCTCAAGGACACCCTGGTTCCTGGGGTCTCGGACACCAGGACTCAGGGCTTGGGGCTGGTTCAGGCACAGAGCAGCATGTAGAGGGAATTCAGTGGGGGTTCCTCCCTTCTTTGTTCAGTCATAGATTTAAGCCAAAATGTCAGACATTTTTTTTGTCTTACAACATTCAGTGCTTTCACATCAAATGTAGCATTTAAAAGGTTTAGCAACCTTTAAAAGTTGACAAGAGAGACTGAATGGCAGAATTTCTACAGCAGTTGTACACCATCTTCAACAAAGCAAACTATGGTTAGTGGAGAATATCAAAGTGCTGAGAACGGATTTTGCATCTGATCACTAGAAAGGGCCATTTCAGCACCATCTCTTGACATGTCCTGGCAATTCTCCTAAATGCAAATCCTAGAGGAATTTAAAATTGCCTTACCTTGGCCAGGTGCCTCACTCACCTCAGGAGCAGACATTGATATTGGCCTCTGTAGAGCACAATTTTCAAAGCATGCCTATGGCTGAATGTGCACATTATATGATAGGTGGTTCTTAGTCTTAGGTCTGCAAATGACTACTTGGATAACTGGTGGTGGGTAAGATATCACAGTCAAACTTTTTGTTTATTTTTGAGTGACCATATGTATTTCCACACATGCAAATAAGAAAATGAAATAGGAATGAAAAATAGTAAAGTAGCTCTCAAAATGTTACTTAATATCTATTGGATTACAAATGAATACCATTCAAAATGGGCTGGAAAATCTTTTTTCCCCAGTAAAAGCTTCAAGCAGATTTTCAGTTTAAAAAGGATGAGAAAAACTTCCCTAGAGAGATCAAGTATCTCAAATAGCTAAATCAGGGCTCCTGGGGCACAGTTGGTGGGGCTTAAAAGGAAAACAAAGTGATTGAAAACAGCTGAAAAGTGACTGAAGAGAAAAAACCCTCTTGCTATGGGTAGTTGGTTTCTGGCTTGCTGGTATGAGCCAGAAACATCTCTGTATTTCTGTGTCTGACGGTTAGCTCATGGATAGGAAATAATGCTCTTGGAGACATTCAGCCTACCTAATGTGAGGTAAATGTTTAACTTTTTTATAATTTGGCACCTGAGAACTTGGTCTGAACCCACTGTATTATATCAGTGAGGAATGATGTTTCTATTCAGAGTGTTTTCTTGAACCAGAGGAGATATGGGGGAAAGGAAGGATTTTTTTCGAGGCATATTAGTGAGGTACTGAAGGATGTACTCATTGAGGATCTTTTTGTTAATTTTTATACAGTGCAGAATGCTTGTCTGCGTGGGAAGCAATTCACTGGAGAGGATAATGAGGTGAGGGTTAGTGTGATGTGATGCTTAGATCTTTTGACCTTGTGACAGACAGCTCTGGTACTACCTACCAGTGGTATAGTCTATAAACTGCGTGGCAATGATGTGTATGTGGATTGGCACTTCTGTGACAATGTGAGGTGGCAATATTGCTTTAGGGACTTGATCTTACTGTGAGCTAGCTTGAGTGTCTCCAGTCTAGGCCTGGCTCAAAAGCTCTAAGCAGAAAAGAGATACAATTTTATGATTGCTGACTTTAGAAGCTATTGGCACGTTAGGGAGGTTATAGCTGTCTTGTATTGGTGTGTGGTTTTTTGTTGTTTTTTTTTTAGTCATTTGGGAAGAGCATTAGGTGCATGTGTCCCAGATCAGATACCACCAGTAAATAAAACCTCAGATCCCCCCCCCAAACTGGACAAATCTTGGCCCTGTATTGGTTTCCACAGCACCATGTAGCAACTGAGAAAACTCACGACTACAAGCAGTACTCAAAAAGCTGGCTCTGGGTTAGGGTAAAACAACCCCCGATAGTGCTTATGGAGTAGAGACTGAAGCCAAGCTCCCGTTCATATTTCCTGTGGCACAAACACAGGTGCTGTTGACATGACTTTCACATGTCTCTCTGATGTATCAATAACTCGTAGGGGCAGGACTGTTTTCTGTGGAGTGAGAGAGGAAGACATGACCCTTCTCAGATTAAGAGGCTCTAGAGCTCTGCTTCATCCTGTAGGTTCTCCAGTCACAAAGAAGTTTTTAATAATAAAAAAGCTGCCTTTTTTTACAAAGACAGCAGTATAATCACACAGTCCTATCAGTGTGTTAGACATACCTATTTTATTTATAAACATATTTAAAAAAAAGGTAGCAATAGAATAGCGGGTTCTCAGACATGCTGGGTAGTGGAGCACCTTCACAATGACATTATTTTGATATTTACAGTAACCAGAGGCTCTAATCAAAGATAGTCAGAAAGATCTATCACAAATATCTCTGACTTCTGAGTTCCTTAGTACTATTTCTCTGAGTCTTCAAGAGTGCTGGAGCATTAGGCAAAAATATGGATAGGTGTTTCAAATAGATTTGGGGACTCATAATTGCAGATGCTAAGAAAAATTAGCTGTCTGACTTTGAGCTGCAAGGCAGAAAAAAAATCTTAGACTATGAATTTAACTATTATGAATTTATACAAATTGACTATCTGAATGTTACCTATCTGTGAAAGTGTTAGAAATATTAATTTTTAATGAAGTTGGATATTCACCTTCCAAATTTGTACATTAAGTCCTGAATACTCACACTTGCCAAAGCCTGTGGACGTTCTCCCATGGTCTTTGAATAGAAAAAAAATATACCTGTAAAGGGTACTGCAGTCTGGACTTCACCCATTATTACTGGATGAGAGGGAACAGTTTATCTCTGCACTCAAGAGTGGAGGTTAACTTCCTAATAGCATGTGGGATAGCCCATGCAAGGAACTACACCAATCGATCCTTCTTGAATTACTTTGTTTTGACTTGTGCCACACATAGGCTTCCACGAGAATATTCTAAGCCCTTCTGTGCTGTTGTAAACAAAATCATTGTATTTATCAGAGAAATGCAGTAAAGACCCAGAGAACTGCTCTTTTCTTTCTGGATAGAAGAGTGATGGAAGATGTAAAAGGCTTTGGAAGACTCTCAGGACTCCGGCGACTGTTGGGATTGGGTTTTATTGTGCGTCCTTGTCCTTTTTGTTTTTCTATTGCTTTAGTTTATTCACAGCCAAACAAAATGGCTTTCTTTTATAACTAACCTCAATTCATAGCACCAGACTCTGGAATAATGGTTTCGTGTGTTGTGGTGGTCTTGGCTGGGGTAGATTTAATTTCTTCTTTGTAGCTGGTATGGGCGCATGTTTGGGACTTTTGCAGAAAACAGCATTGATAATATTGAAATGTTTGCATTATTGCCGAGCAGTGCCTCTACAGTGTCAAGGTCTTTTCTGCTCCTCACCCCACCCCACCAGCAAGGAGGCTAGGGGTGCATAAGGATTTGGGAGGGGACACAGCAGGACAGCTGACCACAGCTGACCCAAGGGGTATCCCATACCATATAACACCATACTCAGAACATACAGCTGGGGGAAGAAGAAGGAAGGGCAGATGTTTGGAGTGATGGTGGTTTTTTTCCCAAGTCACCATTGCGTGTGATGGAGCTCTGCTTTCCTGGGGATGGCTGAACACCTCCCTGACCATGGGAAGTGGTGAATGAATTGTTTTGCTTTGCCTATGTGCACGGCTTTGGCTTTACCTGTTAAACTGTCTTTATCTCAGCACACAAGTTTTCTCACTTTTATTCCTCCAGTTCTCTCCCTCATCCCTGCTGCCTGGGCCTTAGTTGCCTACTGGCATTAAACTACAACATATGTCAGGGAGATCAAGGGTGAGACAAATACCTGAGATTTCAGATGAATTATACTTTAGTTAAGAAACACTGTGTATCTTCAAAAGCTGCATATTTGAAGCTGAACTTTTTTGTCCTAGGCATGTAGTTGTTAACACTAGTGCAACCATTTAAATATTTCAAAGAAAATACATTTATTGGATTCTTATTATTTTTCTTTGTCTTTATTTTCTCGCTAACTGAATTGTCACATGGGGTAACAAAGCCTTCCTGGTAAGATTTATAGGTATTTGAAGGGGCATAAGTGCTCTATTAATCAAAATGCTGAACAAGGTGGTTTTTATCCCTGGTATCAGCAAGTGTGTCATACTATTCCTCCACACAAACACTGATAGTATCCAGTGTCAAGGATATCCTGTGTATCCTCACCGGATATTCAAGATATGAAAATGAAGCTTTTTATCTCCTTCTAGCATTGGAAAGGCACAGAGGGTATGTTTGCAGAGCACACTAATGCAGTGCCATAGGGGGCAGAAGAATTTGCCCTAGGAGAGCCCGAAAAACTGGGCAGCAACACGACTAGCAGACAGCCTCTGTCCCCTGTCCCCAAGAGCTGCTGAGCTCGCACCTGTGCTTGCCATGGTTATCTCTGCATGCCTGTCATCCTGTTGTGGATTTCGGCCTTTGTAAGGACATGCTTTTAATCAGTGTAGATAACCACTTTTAATTCTGTTAGTCCAAATTGGGTATCCGAAGAACATGGCCAGAATTACTGTAGGCTATGAAGTATTTGGATTAGTGTCTCTAACTTACGGCAGCTTCTCAGGTCAGTAAATAAACGATTAAATATTAGCCTATTGGTGCTTCTGAAGGCTGCTGGTGATTTTATATATAACTTACTGCTTGGGGTCAGACAGAGCTGAGCAGCAAAGTCTAAAAAAGATCTAGAGGGAAAATTTCTGATCATAAAATCACAGAATGGGTAAGGTTGGAAGGGGCCACAGTGTGTCCTCTGATCCAACCTCCCTGTTCACGCAGGGTCATCCCAGAGCACATTGCACAGGATTGCATCCAGCTGGTTCTTGAATATCTCCAGTGAGGGAGACGCCACAACCTCTCTGGGCAATCTGTTCCATGCACGGACACCCTCACAGCAAAGTTCTTCCTCATATTCAGGTGGAATTTCCTGTGCATCAGTCTCTGCCCTTTGCCTCTTGTCCTATTGCCTGGAACCACCGAGAAGAGCCTGGCTTCATTCTCCTAATCACCCTCCCTT
>JAWWEE010000122.1:55547686-55587083 GCA_035221455.1 Xenops minutus | reverse complement strand
TCCTGATCTCCACAACCTTTCAAATGATCGTGAGTGGCCAGTTGTGGTGTCCTCCAGCTCTCAGCACTTGTGGGTGCGTCCCCTCAGGGTCCATGGACTTACGGATGCCAAGTTTGCCTAGGTGTTCTTTAACCCAATCCTCCTTGACTTAGGGAAATTCTTTCTTCCAACATTCCTTTGCCCTGGTCTCCTGGTCAGAGACTGCTTAGGGCTGCTTTTTTCAGTGAAGGTGGGTGCAAGGAAGGCATTCAGTAACTCTGCTTTCTCTGCATACTTTGTTAGCAAGAGTCCCCTCTCCATTTAGTAATGGGCCCACATTATCCTCTGTTTTCCTTTTGTTACTGATGTCTTTGAAGAAGTCCTTCTTGTTGTCCTTGACATCCTTGGCTAGATTCAATTCCAGATTAAATGGAATTGTCTCGTTCCTATTTACTCTGACAACATTAATTTCAAGTGCTCTAACCCTGCCTCCATCTCCTGTGTGTTTCCTGCTGACACTGGATTAATGACAGGAGTTCTTTATTCATTCACACAAGTCTCTTGCTCCCTTTGGCTGGCTTCTTGCTCATTGGGATACTCTGTTCTTGAATCTGGAGGGAAGTGATCCCTAAATAACAACCAGCTCTCTTGAACCCTTCTTCAGAGCCTATTTCCTTGGGGGTTCCTCCAAGAAGCTCCCTGCACAGGCTGAAGTTAGCTCTCCTCAAGTCCACAGCTACAATCTTACTTGCTGCCCTGCTTCCTCCTCACCTGATACTGAACTCCACAATTTCATGGTTACTGCAGCCAAGGCTGTCTCACCTTCACGTGTTCAACCTTGGAGGCCTTTCCTGTTTGTTAGTATGAGGTTGAGAAGCGCACTATTCCTTGTGGGATATTCTGCTACCTGTGTCAGGAATTTGTCATCTTGGCTTTCCAGGAATCTCCTGAACTGTTAGTGCTTTGCTATGTTACTTCTCCAGCTCATGTCAGGGTAGTTCAACTCCCCTATAAGAACCAGTGCCTGTGACTTTGAGGCTGCTTCTATATAACTGTAGAAAGCTTCATCCATTTCCTCCTCCTGATCAGACTGCCTGATCCTCCAAAATTTCTCTAATATTTTTAACAAAAATAGTCTAGAGTTTTCTACATTAGAGCAGGTCTATCTGGGTTCCCCTGTTGGTATTTCAACCAACTGAACTGCACTGGTTAACTTGTGCTCTGGGCTTAGCATGCTGTGCTTGACTCAAAAATGAATTCAGAAGAGCTCTCCATGTACCACTGGAGCTGGCCCATTTGAGAAGAATCCTTCTAGACAAACAATGGCCAGGTACTGTTAGGGGGATTTTATGGACCAGAACTAGTTCCAACAAGCAGCAGATGAGGTAAAAAAATTCCCAGGATGCGTTTAGCTCTTTGCAGCCAGACAGCAGAACCTGACCTTGATTAGTTCATTAATATGTATCTAGCCAGGGAGATTTGCCTCTAACTTGCACATTTACTTGCTGTGTAAATCCATTACTCAGGCCATGCTGCAATGAACAGACAGGAAATGCCAAGCAGGTATCTGGGTTCCTGCTTTGGTAGTCTGTCATAAAAGGGTTCTGAGTTCTGCTAATGGACTTGTGCTTTTTTGTGCTCACCTGGCAGAATGGATAAGGGCAAATAGCAATGCTGGCTATTAGGAACTATCTAGAAGATTGATAAGTGATTAAGGAGAGGTCACTGGGGACAAAAGAAAGAAAAGGCAGAAATCAGAAAATGCAAACTGAGGAGGGAAGCAAGGTCAAGGAATATGTTAGCAGAAAGATCACTGAACAGTTATAAACAAAGCTGTTATAGCCAGTTTTCTTCTAAGGGGTTATTAAGATGCCCAAAGGTGGATGGGTATCTGATAGCACTTGCCAAACAACCCAGGTCCCTTAAGTTAATGGGCACTTGGCACTGCTGGTGCAATTTAAGTTTGGAATAACAGTGCTTCAGAGTATCTAACTGCTGCAGGTCGTTGGGTTTTTGCATGTTTGTTTTTTTAAAATATTTAATATTTACTGTAATGTAAACATATACTGCAATTATGCAAGTGATCTTTTCCTTTCCATTTTGGTTACTCATTAGCCTGATCTTGTCTAGTTTTGATGCTCACTTATCTGTATGTGGCTGCTTTTACACAGACACCTTCTGTTTAGGCATAGACTCACTGTTACTGTTCTCATGGCAAATAACAATTTGGTCTTTTGGCAGAGAAATTAGGTATTTAGATAAACATTGAAGTTCTGATGAATGTCTTTTTTCATGTACAATGTTCTGTTGATTATCCAGGACTTGCTCCTGTCACCCACATCTTAGAAGACAACATAGGAAATTGCTCCATGCTTAGACTCCCCTTGATATTCTTTAGTTTCCTTACCCTTGAGCTTATTCTAAAAAAATTTCCAGACTTTTCTTTTGTTCTTTTCCTTTTTTGTTCTTTTAATGCAGTTCATATGCATTTATGGAAAGAAGGAGAGGGTATATGGGTGGAATTCCCCAGCCAAAGCTTATTCAACTTGTTTCATACCTTTGTGCTGTCTTTCATGCAGGATAAGGGTCAACAGCCAGTGTTAAATGTCATAGTCCACTAGTTAATGGGGGCAGCTTACATAGACAAGAATCTGCTATAAATCAATTCTCTTCATAGATAATCTATGTTTCACTTGTGGTTTTTGAAGACCACCTATGCTCTCCCAGTAGCTCAAATGGGAGCTATATCAATACAGAGTATAATTATAATAGGTATTCTGTACACCAGGACTAATTTCCCTTATCAGTGAATAGAATTTTTATTGCAAGGTATTAATAGAGAACTTTGAGTCCATCCTCATACCTATTTATTGGGATGTAATGCTCATCACTGTATGGACTGGGAAGCAGCAGTTGCAGTCACTCACATAAGGATGCCCGCTCCATTCGGGGCTGTCCTGCTACTACCACACTGTGCAATTCTAAGACGAACAAACTTTTCAGCATAGTTGCAAATCCTTCGTCATTGGTTTGAATTGTCTCCTTCATAACCTCGTAATGGTTAACTTAGCTACTTAGAACTACTCAACATTGATTTGTTTTAAGCTTATCTTCACGTATCTAATCCTCCCTTCTTCCTATAGCACTTTGATACATTGCATGTAATAAATTTCTCTCCCTTGTCATTTGTAACACACAAATCCATTTACTTCGTGTAAACTGCATTGATTTTAGCTAACTGGGCACTTCTTTTGTAAATAACCACTCTGAAATTCTTTGTTGTCTCTAATTTATTTTCTGAAGATGATTCTGGGCTGAACCAAGGGAGAAAGAGAAAAATGGCTGTCACTTGGACTGTCTTACACATGACCTGTGTTATTCAGATGACTGGACTGCTATCAAATGTATATAAGCAAGATGTATAGAGCATTTTAGCTCTTTAGCTGTGATTTATTATTTCCTTGTTCCCATCCTGACCACACAGCACAGGTTGCAGAAACCATAAACTTCAGTGATCTTATTTCAATTTATGAAAAGTCATTCTTGATACAGCAACTGTTTTTCCCTTCCCTATCCACATTCCTTGTGGATGTAGTAGAACTACATAGCTGCTTCGCTTAACTAACCACTCTCCTGAGAATTGGTCAATTCTCTAGGTTGTCAAATAGCCCCTTGGATCCTATAAGAAGTGAAGAATGATAATGTAACTTATTATTTTAGCCTTAAGTTTATTGCCAGTTTATTGTGAAGAGTTGCTTATCTTAACATACTCTAAGTATACTTTGGTAGAACTTCTGATGTAATAGTTAACAATAAACAAAGACTGAACTATTAACTGCTGGCGTCAAGAAATATATTGCAGCTTCAGCAACTGCCTTCTGAAATACAGATGTGAAATCCTGTTTCTGGCAGACATCCCCAAATTAGTTAATTACTAGAGTAGAGAACATTGACTTTGGAGAGGAAAATGGAGTCAGCCTGATTGCTAACACTTAACTCTGACCTGTATGTAATCTGAACTGTTGCTGCTCTAAGAACTGCTGGATTGCAACACATGGGTTGCAATCACACCACTACTGACAAACTCCATGGGATTAATATTTCACTAGGGGCTTCAGTTTTGCTCCATGTAACATTTGTAGTAAAATACACCTTGCATGTGTAGCTAACTACAAGCAAGATTTGCCATATGCATGTCCAAATACGTTTTTGGTGACTATCTAACTCTACATGCCCGTTGGTACCTAGCACTATGACTATATTGTGACAATTGTCTTCCTGTCTTCAAGGGCTACACTTTCAGCAATACTTCTGGATTTAGCATCTAAACCTGTCCCAGTTTTAATATAGAAGCACACTGTTTTCCTTTATGAGGTGATAAAAGTTGAGAGAGCTCTTGAAATATCCATACATTTGCATTAAGGAATTTGATATAATCAAATTTAGTTGCACAAGTTTTTGCAACTCAAAACAGACTCAAAAATAATGGGGATCCATTTGCAATGGATATTAAAAGCACAGCATCTAACCCCAGCAAGTCAACAAGAACTTAGTGTGTAAGTGAAGCTCCTTTGTAACACATACCTATACATAAGAAGAACAAAAGATGTGTCTGCAACTGAACTAAGAACAAAAAGTACTCTTTGCACCGTTCTTCATTGAATAAATGAAAAATTCAGTACCATGGCCCATAATTTACTTTCTCAGCTGGAGGGGGGTGAGGGAGGAGCTTCAATATCTTACTTTGTTTCCCTTGACTTGTCAATGGAATTGCTGTCTCAAAGCATCAACTTCTCTCAACACTTTTGAATTTTCAGTTTTCAGCAAGTCAAACATGTCCCAATTATGTGTGTACAGACATTTATATATATAAAAAAATGTCTCTTGAAGGTCGGAGCTTTTTTCTTTTTAAATAATTCCTTTCTTACTGAAACCTCCTCTGTCTCACTTGAAAAACGAAACAAAAACTCTTCCAGATCTGATCTGTGAGAACATTATATTCTTAAAAGCCAGCATGGCTGATTGTCCCATTTGAAGTTAAGAAAACAGACATGTAAATAATGATCTGGAGAATTTGCAATGGCAAGATACTATTTCATCCAACAAGTAATTAAAAAAAAAAAATTCCTCCTCATACAGGCTGAATTAGAAAAATATTTTTATTTACAAGAGTAAATAATGTAGTGCAAGGCAAGTGGATTTAACCCTCAATAATGCATAGATTGATGCAATTTATAGTCTGTGATCTACATAATTTTGCAGAGGTGATTGCACACCTGCTGTAAAGGTTAGACCTTTCCTACAGCCACTTTACAGCTTTAAATCGGACAGAAGGTATTTGCACTCCATCCATGTTATAAATAGATCCCACCCAACATTTATCAAATAAACTGTCACTTAAATAGGTGCCTTTTAGAGTTACTGTAGAACACAAAATAAATCCATGCCAGTGTTATCTATGGAAGAATCCAAAAATAAATTGTTTGTTTACTTTGTGTCACCTGATCACGCTTAAATATTCTTTTATTTATTCATTAGAGGAGCTGCTTTCTCTAATCAGTGGCTCTTGGCAGGGAAGGAAATATTCTTTTGTGCCCACCAGGGAACTGCTTATGCTCATAATACTTTGACTAAGGCTTAGCCAGCAGGACTACTATGTTATGACCATATTGCAAATACTCCTGGTGTGTTTTCTTTCAAAACAAAGCACTTCTCACATTGAAAAATTAGAACGCAATATAAAATACAAAAAAACTAATTGTTACCGTTGCATGTACTGAAATCCTGGCTGGTGTGCCACAGAACTTGGAAAGTGTTGGTGACTGGGTTTCACTTTTATGTAATTTCCATTATTCCAACTTGGAAAACTTTGGTAACTTCACCAATAAATAAGCTCAAATGCAGTAAAGGCAATTTAATAAGAGATTAGATTTGTAAGTAAAACTTTTTCATCAAAACCTGTGGGATGTTTGTTCACTCTTCAATTAGGCAAAGACTTTGCATATTTCCTTCCCGGTCCTTCCATGACATACAGTATGATCATGTGTTTGGTATAGTGAGATCCTTTGCATTATCTTTTTGGAACATTAAATAAGTTATAGGGATGGGTTTCCTCTATAATGGAGAAATCATATCAGTCAATTTCCCTACAAATTCAGCTGTTGGACTGCATTATTAATGCCACATACAGGGTTGGTTGTCAGTTCTTAGATTTGTAGTTGTTCATATCCCATCTTCCTAATGGATGTCATCCTTATAAAAACTACACTTCAGCTTGTAACAGGAGGATTCTGAGGGTCTGACTCCTGCTGTGCTAAATTGTTTGAAAAGGTAGTTCCATCTTGCTGTACAAGTCTGGTAGCATCTTCGTTGCTATTCTCCAAGGAAGAAGGGACATCATCTGACAGTGGTTCTGATCTTCTTTCAGGAGAATTACGGGCTTCAGAGAAATGTCAAAAGAACTTATTAAAAAAGACACTTGTTTCTAGGAAGTCAATTGATCAGTATTTAAATATTATGTGGATATAAAATTACATGTAAAGATAATATTCAAAGGTCAGGAAATATTAAAAGAAGAATATCTGTAACTACATACATTTATACACATGTTGCATGATCCCCAACTTATATCAATTATAGCTAGTAAGAGAAGAAAGCAGGATTTCAGAGTTTTTTCCATATTCAACATATTATTCATACTACATGTCTTAATTCAAATAATCTTTTAATGGGGTTGGGTTTTTTTTAATACTATTTCTTATAGGAGTAGGTTGTCAATGTGAAAGTATTTTTTTCTGCATTTTATTAGAGAATTATATCAGAAAACTTCTGACACAGGTTTAAGCTGCATACCAGGGTTAAAACACAATGTAAGAAAATGTATTTAGTGGAAGAAATTATTTTCATAACTGACCATAGTCATTCCTCAATTTCCTGACCAAGATCAAGTCTTGTGATTTGAATGGAAACACTTGATTGAAGCTGGAAGCACTTTTTAATTGATAACTTATTTTTGCACGTGATGGTAGGGGTTTTCTTCCCTTTCATCTACAGTGTTGTTTTGCCTCACATCTCTTTCAATGTGGCAAAAAAAAAAAATGGAGTTTTAACAGACTGAAGTCTGGCATTGGTTTTCTGTCTCTTAATACTCTCCATCCCATCAGAAAAGACAACATAGAGCAAAACTTTCTATTTTAGGACAGCAGTCCGCAATGCCTGACAATGCATTTACTGATTCTGTTACTGGTCAGAAAAGGCTGAACTGCCTCTTCCTAAATTACTCCAAAGTACCAGCTCTTGGAACTTTACTTTTTCTCCCACCTTGTATCTGAATGGATCCAGTCATATGAAACAGACAACACAGTTCCACTGCACATTGCACAGACAACAGAGGAAATCAAAGTCATATAAATACTCTAACAATACTGCTTATTGTTATATAAGATCTCAATGCTGAGAGATGGGAAATAATCTCATATAGTTAGTTTTTATTAACAATCTCCTTTATCAAGGAAAATTCTCCAGAAACCAACAGGCTTAAAGCTAAGCTTTGCTTCATCCACCCCTTTTCAATGATAAAAAAATGACTTGCATGTCAAAGAAACTACTGTTTAGAGGTACCTCTCTCAAATCTAGAACTCCTGCATTTATTTTTGAAGTTTTTACTGAAATAAAAAGATCATCCCTCTTTCTTCAGTTTTACTATGATACATACTTACCAGATAAAGACTGAAAAGACTGCACTGCAAATGCAACAAGAATCGATAAAAGAAAGGTTCCCATGAAGTATATCTGTGACAGTAATTTTAAAAACATAATTAGAGTAATGCAAAGCTGAGGGAAGAGTTTCAAATGATCTGAGCATGTATTAAAAGAGCAATACATACCAGAGTAGAGTGTAAAATATTGTTCCAGAGAACTCTCATGTGAAAATAAAGCAATGCTAATGAGCATGGACTAATTGATTCTTGGTTACTATTATTCCAACACCTACAAGAAGAAGATTAAAACAACTCATTAGTCCTTCTCTACAATTCTATGTTATCAATGACCTGGGAATCTCAAGTGGGTTTGCAGAAAACCTCAGTAACCCAGAAAAACAAATAGCATCATCACTATCTCACAAATGATGAAGCAAAACTTCACAGAAATACCAGATTAAACTTATTAAGCACAGAATACCTTACCCCAGGAATGTATTGTTTATATTATTATTAGTCAACAATGGGTCTAAGCATTCAGGCTCTGTTTGCCAAATGCTCAGAGTACAAGTTCTACTAATTGATTCAACAGCAAAAGGACTTGATTTAAAATTAGATGTACAAAATTTAGTGGCCTATGCAGGATGATGGTGCCTAAATGTCCTTTAGACACAATGGAGTATAACAGAATGCAGTCAGAGCTTGAAGAGTGCCTTAGCTGACTTCACCTACTAGAGGAGTTAAGCAAGTTAGAGAACAGGCACCTATTTGAAACTTCAATTGACTCTTTTCTACCAAGCCGAGGAAGGAGGGGGGTGTGTATATACAGATATATACATTTTCTCTATAGATCTTGTTATAAAGTTATAAATAGTATATTTATAAATATATGTAAAAATATGTGTTTTTCTGGACAAAAGTACATGGTGATGGAAAAAACCCTTCAGCACTGTCAAGTCTGGACTTACTCTCACAGCAAAGGAGATGGATTCAGCCCAAGTGAAGGCAGAATTCAGACTTGAGCTTACAATCCCAGATGGTCCAGAACCCCTATTTTATCTGACCAGTAGTCTCATATGGAGTGGAAGTAATTTAGGGTACAAGTTCAGGCTAACTGCAATGAAGAACAATTTCAGCAGACTGTAGGTGAATAGAAAAATGAGGTTTTAATGTTGGTATCATCTCCACTTTTTCAGGGTCACACAACACTCAGTAGTAAAACAGATGACAAATCCCTCATTCTTGGTTCACAGCCTCATGCATTAACCATTAGCTCCTCCTTTAAATATTTGAAAGGCAAATCCACCAAAGTATAAGCTTCCCATTCCCACTGTGCTTTCCAACACACGTTGCTTTATCCAGGTAAAGGAAACTCAAGTTCTGTACTGGAACTGGAGCTCACTAGGTGGTTTGTCCATGAATAGTGCTGGCAGAGGTAGTTCAGGGAACAGACCTGTAACCTTCTCAGAAATCTAATATTCTGGACCACAGTATCTGTACCAGGCTGGAACATCTTTGCAGAATCAATAGGAAGGACTGCTATTATCCCAATTGCACACTTTAAAGTTCTGTATTAAATTATGCTATATTTATCATTCAAATGTTGGTTTGAATTGCATACAAATTGCCAGTGTCTAACTTAGGAAACTGAATATATTGAACCAGAAAAGACCTCCCGGACCATTAAATCCAGTCCTTGCTATTCCAGGTAACCACACATAATCAGGTCTCTTTAACAGGCATAAACCGAAATATACTTAGGGAATTTAAGAATTTTGAGTATGTTAACCTTAATCTGCCTTAAATCATACACATGAACAAAGTTAATAATTACAGAAGTTGCTGTTCTCCAGAGTAAATGCTACTTTTGTGAAAAATCAGAAGATGCTGGTTAAGGGGCAAGAAGACTCACCTGTAATAAAGTTCCCGAAGAAGTGATGTATTACTAGAATGCAATGCTTGATCAATTTCCAAGTGATCCAGAATGTAGGAAGGTATGGAATTACCCTCTTCTATGACAAGGGCCAAATTAAAGAAACCCTAACAGTAAAGAAAGCATACATGCTTTTTAACATAAATTTTCATATGTATATTTAAACATCAGGTATCTAAATAACTATAACTGTCTTCTATAAAATCATTTAGTAGAATGTGATACTCATTGAATAATTATGAGAACCTTTTCTCCTAAGCATATACACAAATAAATACTGAAAATGTAAAAGAAGTGTTCAGATGTTGTGACACTGTTTTCTTAGAAACCACCTGGAAAAACACACGAGCTTTATTATTTTTAGTTGCTCTTTAAGCAGTCACCATATCAAACTGTCACCTTTCATCTATTATGGAAATACAGACTGAAATCAGAAACTGACTACTGTTCTGTTCAATTCCCCTCCACCTAGCTCTACAGACCAACAGCATCTGAACAGCAAAATTGAGCGCAGAAATTTCCTTCAGACAATTTAAGTCCCTAATCTTATAGCTTTGCCTACTTGGACAAGTCTTATGCATCCCTGTTTCTTCAGAGCCATGAAAACACACACATGAGATATATTACCAGATTCCCCATCAGTTTGGCTTTCATACTTTAAAATAATTGTTCATGCATCTCTTCTCTCATTTGCTAGTTTAGCATTAATGCCTTGTCCTGGTATCCTCAAAACAGAACCCAATTACGATAATTTCACATACAAGATACTGTCTGGGGACATTGTCATAGGGACAGGGAGAACAGAATATTACAGCCGGGACAGTTCAGGAGGGTCTGAGGACAGGAAACTCAGTGTTGAAACACTGCATGTCTTTGGTAATGTGACATGGTGAATCTTATAATTATAAAACATTTTAAGATGAAACCTTTGTGGTGAACAAAATTCACCTAGGATTTACTCAGCATACCAAGGCAAATAGGCCAGTCTTTTTATACCCTAAAATGGTAGTGGATAGGATTGGAATACAACTCAGCAGTCTATTAATTCTTCCCCTTGGAATAGCAAAAATGGCAAGGTAGGTAGCACTGAATTAGGCCATTCACTTTTAGCTGACAAAACAGCCTAATTCTAGGGCTACCCATCTATGCTAATTTTACCTTCCATTATCATGAACCAGCAACTACTGACTCACAAGGTATTTTGAAATAATTGTAAATTATTCTTGCAGGTTTCTTTAGTGCACATGTAGCCAAGCAGAAGAATGAGTCTCAGCTAAATTCTCAGATTGTTCTAAACTCCATTGCTTTATAAACACTTCACAATTGCAGACCCACCTGTGAATCTCCCTCTAATGCAGCTTGTGCGTACATCCGTATTGAGAGCTCAAGGTCTTTAGACTGGTTCTGGTAACCATAGTAGTAGAAATCACCCATCTTCAAATAAGCTGTGGAAGAACCAGTAGAAGAGCATTTAGAGTATTTGTAGGAATAGAATTAACCAACTATCAATGCAATGGAGAAGTGAATAGCAATTGTATTTAAAGTACAATACTGAAAAACAAAGGTATCCTTTCTTTCTGGCTGTCTCTGTGGCTACTTTACATCAGCCTCACACTGAAAGTATTTATCTTGGATGAAATTTCTCGTTTCTCTTTAATGAATTGAGTGAATTATTTTGCTACTTTTACAAAAACTGAGAGACTTTATATGGCATTCCTTCATCACTTGCTGATCCTGTCTTTAGGCAACCTGTAGCCTTATTAGTCAGATTAGCCCCATTGACTTGATGAGGCTTAAAAGCATGCTGTCTACATGTTTGTTCTGTACCTGACACTGGTGGCTGAACCTTTCCCAAAAGTTACAGAACTTTGCTGATGATAATTTCACTAGTTTCAAATCCAACCCAGCCCCTGACAATGGCAGGTATACAATTTTCCTGGTCTAGAAGGAATCAATGCCTGGAAAATACTTTACAAACATCTTTCTGTGATATTGCACAGTAATGAATTGTGTCAAAAGAGAGGGCACTGACCCAGATGGGAGCAAGCATGACACTGCACTAATCTATGCTAAGGAGTTTAAAAACTCCCAGAACCAAGTCTACTCTTATCAGACCTAAGCTTTCCTCAACTGCATTGAAACATTTCTACACCTTGCACTGGATGTCTACAGCAGCTACCTAGAAATCCCACCTGCTTTTACAGTGGGCTATAGCAGAGCTCTTTCAGGAAGCAAGTTAGTTACCAGCCCAACAGCAAAGGCAGAAAGGCTACAGGGATGGGCTGGCACTGAAGCAGAGTGAAAGGCTGTCAATGCTGTAGCAAAGCACCAAGAAGAGGGATCCCCTCAACTGAACCAAGGGGATAATTCCAGCCCTGGCCTGGAGTGCACTCTGCAACAGCCAGTGGACTTGAGGTCACACCCTGCACTGCACTGATAAGGTAGCCCTGGAAATTTCCACTGCCAGGGTTAGACTTCATCCCAGGCCCTACACTGGGAATTTGATCCTCCACCACTGCAGAGAAGGGTCTGAGATAAAACTCCCCTTATGTTACTGATCTAAGGATGAGATAAAGTAATAAAATTCTAACTCTGTTGAACACAGCAAGTCTTCTCTCCTTTACCCGAATAGAATCACAGCCCCACCCCATGAGTCCAACCTTCAGAAGTTTCTCTAGTGTAAGATTGTACCAGTGGATCTACAAAAGGGTTAACCAAACTGAACCTTGCTACGGTGTCTACAAAACTCTTCAGGAAAGCAAAGAGAGTTTTTGTCAGCTCCTGTGCCTTCAGCTGTATCAATGTGGTATTAAGTTTCCACACATTTAAATTTTCCACACTGTGCATTTAAATGAATAGCTTGAATTATTTTTACACTCCACTTTTCCACGTGCTTATTACAAACCACTTAAATGCTCTTGTGGGACAATGAGATCAGTGTTTCCAAATATTCAGTAACGTTTTCAAAGGCACCAAAATGACTTAGTTACTAAAGTCACAGACGTAGTAAAATTCAAGGCCTGAGGAATGTAGCTTGTAAACTTTTTTTTTTTAAACAGAATCCTTTAGTTCCCTCAGGTAAGCTCTGTCAACACTGATAAACTCTGTATCCTAACAGAAAAGCTAAAACTAAATTAGATAAGGAATCCTTTAGCCTTTATTAGTTTCTCATGATTCAATTATGATATGGAAGTATATTTGCTTGTAGATTGCCCCTTGGATAAACTAAACAGCATGAGCTCCTAAAGCCTAGTGCTACTTTTTTTTCCTTAAACTTTTGAGTCAACTGCTCAGACTCCTAAATACGTACCACTTCCCCAAGGCCTAGTTTTTTTGTACTTTTATTCAAATTTTAGCCATTTAATGCCATAAAAAGGAAATTTTTAGAAAAACTGTGCTGAAACACAACCCCTTAATTACCTTTTCTCCTCTGATATTCCTATCAAAACATTAAAAAGGAAATGCATGATTAGCAGGGATTAATATTCCCTTAACTTGCTCACTCCATAGAAATCGTGACAAACACAGTATTTGAAATGATAAAAAAGAGTAAAATTAAAATTCAGAAAGAATTCCTTACACATACCAAATGACGGGGCATTGACTTGAGAAACAGAGAAATTGTAGTATCTCCAAACACAATCAGTTGCTAGGTATTTCCTTGCTAGGTCCTGTAAAAAAAATTAAAATGATTCCTTCATACCACAGGTAAGAGACTAGGATCACATTATTATTAACAAGCGTTCCTTTCAGGATAATAAGTTGTGAATACATTTACTCACCGGTCTTTCTTCACAGATGTGTGCTAAATTTGACTGTGACACTTCAATCCCAGTTTCAGCTGCTAAAACGTAATGCAGCAGAGCTTCATGCCTAACATTAGATAAATTAATGAAAATTATAACAAAAATAACATGCATTTTATTGATAGTTTTAAAAAAACCCCTGAAAGCACTAAATAAATTTATAAAATCACCTATAAGCAAATTTTTGGTACAAAGGGTAAGAGCAAGAGGCTGGCAAACCCATGCAACAGCGACACAGACTGGCAGTACTCGGTGTAACCAGCCATGCTGGATCTCAAGAATTTGCAGCTTTCTTCCTCTTGCGTTGAAGCTAGAATAGCTTCAGTGTGCATGTACTCCAAGGGCCAGACTGATGACAAAACAGAATTGATACTAAGCCAAATTGTCTAAATGTCTCAGATAAAACATAAAGACTCTTCTCTAAAAAAAAAAAAAAAAATTAAAAAAAATTCCATAATTAACTTAGCTGTATATTTATCTAACATTCATCTGAGTACTTCTTTGGTATGCTTTACTGTGTTATTTAAATGACTTGTTTTGTCTTATCTTTTTAGACTACGGGCTTTTTGAAACAGCATTTGTCTACCATTGTATTTGAATGTGTGAATAAAACAAGTCTCAGTCTAAGGACTCTAACAACCTGACTGTAAAATAAGCAGTAAAAGCTAATATTGCACTTGCAGTATAGCAATACAGTAATCTGATACTAGAGAAGAGCATCTCTCATATTCTCTGTCACTCATATCCTCTATACTATGAAGACTACCCATTTAAAATTGTCTTCAAAATTACGTGTATAGTTTTAAAATTAAACTATAAAAAAACCCCACTTCGTGTACTTTTTTCCTACTGAAGTATCCTATTAAAGCGTTATTCTTCAAATTATTTTCCCCACAACACAAAGCTAAAACCATGGCAAGTTTCAGGTTTCAATGGCTTGTTATACTGGAAGCAGATACGGTTAAATACACATTTGACTATAAGAGTAGGTGCTTAATCAAAGAAACTTCAAATGGAATTGTGAAAGCAGTTGTCCTTACAGAATTAGCAGGTGTAACCTCCTGTTTCCCAACTGTTTCTGCAAGATTACAAATTATTCCTTGTACTTGCCCTGTAAAAACATCTAGGACAAGGAAGACCTGGGACTACAGAAGGAATTCAAGATACCTAAGCTAGGAAATTGGTTCATCTGATCCTTAGGCCTCCTAAGGCAATTCAGAAAAGAAATTGCATTTAAGGCCTCTAAATCAATCCATGAAGATTAAACTACCATGACTGACAGATGTGTAGAACACGTGTCTGCAAACATCAGCAGCTGAGGAACACATATTACTTGGTCTGGTTGGCAGTTTAACCATTTACACCTATGCAAGATATGAAGAATTGTTCAGAAGCAAAAATTTCGATATGAACACACTCTTAACCCCAGAGGTGACTAGCACCAGTATTTATAAGTAACTACCCATACACTTGCAATCATTGCCATCTCAAGTGGTGCTCCAGCAGACTTTTCCTCCTAGTTGTTCAGCCTAGACTTTCTGGAATCTCAATGCTCTCTACCTGTGGATGTTCATTCAACTGCAAAGTGAGCTGGGCAGAATCACAGGCTTGTACAAAAGAACATCCTACAAAAATATCAACAGAATATTTCACTATTGAAAAGTGAGCTCAAACCTCAGGAGAAATGTCTGTGATGGACTGAGTAAAAAGACACTTCTGGGAATGGGTTACTCCAGAACAGTCCATTGTATTTTCAGGGGGACACTGCAGGACTAAATGAGCCATTGTTTCAATCACGTATGACTGTCTGATACCCGCACATGCAGTATCTGATTCTCATGCTTACAGTTGCATCAAAGACAGAGCATTAACCTGGAGGTTATTTTGAAACTGCTCAACTGGCTCACTGGGTATTGTAGCCTCCTATTTTGTTTACAGAAAAGATAACCATATACAGAAAAATGAACAAATCTAATCCAGCAGACTGAGTTTTCACGACATGGAATTATACAGAAGAGAGAAAGCAAAATATGAGGTTTGGAACAGAGAGAATACTAAAAGTGAAAGCCGTCCCTCTGGTTAATTTAGTGCACATCACATGCCACAGTACTACAGGTTGAAACCCATGATCAGCTGATACAACTATTTCACTCTACAAACTCCTTGTTTTTGCCTTGATTCTGTCAGAACTGTTGGATTGTGCTTCAGGTCAATTCCTCCTTCTCTTTATGTCAATGGATGTTTTGCAACTGATTTCAGTGGTGCTACTATTTCTTTTTTTCTTTGAGATGATCCCTGATATTAATTATCATGCTATAAGTAAGTGAAAAATTGAAAATAAACTCAAAGAGAACACGAGTAACATACCATGAAAGTTCCAGATAGGCATTGAGAGCTCTTCTGATTACATGACCTAAGTAGCCATTCTTCTCTGCAATGTGTTTTGCCCAGCTGTGGAAGAGAACAAACAAAAAATGAACAGCTGTGCTTCAGTAATGTTATCCCACCTCAAGCAGGCTCAGGGGACACAAAAGGATATGGGATCACCTTCTGCAGTGTTCTGTAAAACAAACTATGGGATTTAACAGTAATTGCTGCATCAGTCTTGTAACAACTGACTGAATGAAAACATTATGTCCATTCGTCTCTATGAGCATATTAGAGACATCCTGCTTTTTTCTTGGCAATTTTTTTTGAGAAAACAAATATAAGTAAGTAAGTGCTATTGATAGTTATCTGCCTTTTTCTGGATGCAAAATACCAGTACTACGACATCAGGAGTCTGATATTTCTTGAAAACCAAAAAAAGCAAGGCTTTGTTAGATACACCCTTTCCAAGCCGTTTGATACAATCTCTCCTATTTGTTCTGGAAAATATAAAAAGTACTAAAAGTATTCAATATCTCTCAAAATCTACTGGTTATTTAAATAAAACACATAATTACGCAAACCAAACATTACTGCAGAAGAACCTTTTGTCAAGAAGGTAAGCACCATGAAGGACAAGATATTGAGTATATGGACTTAAAAATCACCAGTAATGTAAATATTAATATCAGAAATATAATCTCATTTAAAAAATGGTCTCATTCCTTACATTACAGCTTTTTCTGGATCCCTAGGAAATTCTTCCATATTTCCTGTGATGTAGTACAGAGAGCACCGCAAAGTCCCTTCTATATGTCCTCCTTGGGCAGCTTTATAGAAATAGCGTGCAGCAACTGTCTGTGAAGAAATAGGAGACAATTAGATACTCTCCATTACTAATATTTATTGAGATTTTTTTTCCCCAGGACTTGTTTCATCAAATTAATTAAAATAGGCAATTGGCTCCGGAGGGCAAGACAGTTTAGCTACTTTTAATGTACTCAGATGAAATGAACTCCTTTCTTCTAACTTTTTAACAGTTTCGGCTAGAAAAAGTTTTGAAAAACATATATTCTGGTAATATATGGAATGTCAAATAGAGAAGTGTCTAAATGTGTAACTAACCCCTAGCAGCATAAAAGTCTTGTACACACTGACAAAAGCAAAATTAGTTATTCACTAGTAGGAAGATTAATCAGGGATCCTGGAGAAAAGGACTTATTCGCTGGTGATGCCAAGTGAAGGCTGTGGAGCAGCAGCCATACTCAGCATTTTCAGCAGGGCACAACCACAGTGCTCAAACCTTTGAAACTGGTTTATAAAAGATAACACAGATTGCGTAAGCAGTGCCAGAGCTGCAGAAGCGACTCTCCATGTTTTACCCTCAGACACAGTAATCTGTAAAGTAAACCAAAACAGCATACAGCCTGAAAAAATTAATTTCAGGAAATTTTCAACCAGTGTTTTCTGTGAGTGAGCATGGACTTCAGAGTATCCCTCACAATCATAACTTCTTCCTGCCCTTGGCTTTCGGGAATAAAGAAACCTGGGCACTTTTAGATGTGCTCTGAAATGTGTTTTTTGGTCTCCAGGAAAGGAAAATGTGTTTCCCAGCTGCACATGTTGTTGAGCACTGCTGCTGTTGGCAGCAGAAATGCTCACTGTCTGGAGTATATCCAAACCACAGAACTCCGGCCACACTGGAAACATCTTTTAGTTCCAAGCACAAAGTCTGCCTGTGTTTATTACAGCCTACCTCACTACGTTTATGCTGTTGGTCATAAACTACCTGGTTCATTAAAAGAAATGTAGCTAAAGTAGATCCTTCCTATTAGGGCAAAACTAATTTTGCATATATCAATGAGAAGAGTTAATGGGTTGTGTCACAGAAAGACAAAATAAAATACTGCAGTCTACCAGGACTGTAATAAACAGTTACATTTTCAAGTCTGGACTGAAGGCCTTTCACTGCAGTTCTGAGGTTCGCAGAAGCTATGTGAATGTAGCATAGCTGTTCACGAGTTCAGGGACAAGGTTGTGCTGCTTTCAGTTACTGTGGAATCCTTTCCCTATATACTTTCCAATCTAAAACTGAGAGAAACCAGAAGATCACATGTTGTGAGAGCACACACTATCCTTCCTGGCTGCTGTCATTGGAAAGCAGAGGCAGTCACTGGAGCAAAACCTGCATCTGTTTTGTTTCTAAATTAAACACGTACAAACACATGCACATAATTTTGACTGAGATATTTGAGCAACATCTCTCTCTCTAAGCAATCTGACTGAATCCCCCAGTAAAACCTTTCTTTGTGATAACAGGTATCAAAATCCAACTCAAGAGTGCGCACAGCAATTTCAAGTATGAAGCAAAACCTTCTAAACTGGGCCTTAATCTAAGGAATAGTACTGTTAAGTATTTACTCACTTGATTTCTAACAGGTACTCCAGGGTAAATCCCATCTAAATACAGGACACCAAGGTTGTATGATGCATCTGGATTTCCCAGTTCTTCCGCAATTAACCAGTGTTTGGCTGCTTTTCTGTAGTCTCTTTTAAAATTGTGGTAATACCATCCCAATCCATTCACTGCCTGGGGCAAGCCCTTAGCGAAGAAGAAGAGCAGTCTTGGGTCACACATTTGATTCTGATTTGGGTCACTTGTGGGACTAAGGGTTAATAAAGGTTTGATTACTTTTTTTTTGACCACTACTCTTCCTTGTGGCCTCATATTTAGACTGAGGAATAAGACTCCAGTGTCACCTTATTCTACAGTCTCAGCTGTGTCTGCATGCAGACTTTCACTTCTTGGCAAGAACAAATTATGACAAATTTTTCGCCTGTTTCCTCTGCAAAGCCAGAATGGGATACTTAGTCTTGTGAACTCCCAGAATCCGGTTGACAGGATTAACAATCAAAAACCCCACTTCTTTTACACTAGAACATTTCCTTAAGAATAAATAGAAAGCAATGAACACAGAACTTTGTAATGCTGCTTTCAAAATGCACTTGGAACAACATCAAACAGATCTGCTTAAGATATTGCTACTTCCTATTACCAAGTTGTATCTTTGCATCCATAATTATGGATCAAGAGGAAAAAATTGTTTTGAGATACTTTATGTTGCAATGAGTCACCACCTCCTTGCATAAACTGGTGGTTCATATGGGACTGCAAGTATGCCAGCAGTGTTACTAACTTATGCATTAAAATGCAGAGGCCATTACACTTTTCAATAATTACAGTGTTGTTTTTGCATAGAAAATGTGCTGTGGAGCATAAAAACATAAGTATCTGAGTGTAAGGAGAGTAAGGAAACTGATGTCTCTAAGATTCTTCCTGGAATCTGTTCCCCAGATCCTGAGTCAAGGGACTTTTGATCACAGTATAAAAGCCACTCAGTTTATTCAAACCTTTCCCAAACAGGTAGTAGAACAGGTAGTCTCTCCTGTTTCAAAGAAATCATAGAACAAGCACAAATTTTTTCTGCCGGTGGTCAGCAGCAAAGTCCTATTGCCATTATCAGGATTTTACTAGTTCTGGTTCTAAGAGCTAGGAATGCCTAGATCTCAAGGTCTAGGCACTCTCACATTTTTATTCTAAGGACCAGATCATGGCCTGGGTAATCTGGCTGTACTAGATTATTAAATGGAGTGAGGCTGCTCTGCTCTCTGGTGCCTGTCAATGTTTAACTGTACTGTGTAGAAACCAGAAGGCTTTGGGACACCTAGGTCTTCTCCCCGAAGTAGAGGAGAGCTGTCCAGAGAGAGCACACACAGCCTTTTTCCAGTCTCCAGCATCTTCAGGAGTTCTAACTCCAAGCAGAGAGAACTAGCCATAAACCACCACAGCTGAACAGGAAGCCACCATTCTTCTGCATTCAGCTCTTGTGCTGCAGGAATGCACCATCCCTCAGTGCTGATTGTGGAAGTACAATCCAGATCTCTTTTTCATTCACATTACAATTTAAAGATGCTCTGTTATTACAGCAAAGCCTGCTGGCATGGATCTACAAAGATGGTAGTTATCACCTGACTCTGTAGAGGTCACTGCCTCAAAAGCCAGAGCCTGGTAGACATGCCTATGAAAAAACATACCTAGTATTGTCTGGAAGCAAATGCTTAGGAACACGAAGTAAAAACTTACTCCTGGATCAAATATTCTCTCTGTAAGTCGCTTAACTAACATCAAAGTCCAAAAGATATACATAGAGAGAATTCTTCTCTTCCATGGAAATTTTGACTGATTTTGAGTGGTCTAAGTCTCCCAATTTGGGAAAACAAGGCTTTGGCCATTCATGGTGAAGACACTGGAAGAAGGAACCAGTATTTACACAGAATTATGGTAACCAGCATTTTATATATATCAGAGTTCATTATTATTGGCACCTGGTATAGGACTTTTACAATAAAATATTTATTGTGTTTTACCTTGGCTGCTGCTTTCTTCATCAATTCCAATGCAAGTTTCATATTCTTTTTCACACCTTGGCCCTAGGAAATGGATATGTGAAACAATCATTGCTCACAAATGCAGGCTGATGAAAATTCACTTCTGCACTTTCAAAATGCCTTTTAACATTGATAGTATTATTTATCAGGTGTCATTTGGCTTTAAACAGTTACAACAAAACAAGCAGTTTTGTGTTCATCCTTCCTTCACAGCTTTACAAAATCTCAGTGATTCAGTCTAGGAACAATTACTTCACCAGTATATTCAAGTGATTTTTATGGGTAAATAATATCACAGATCTTTAATTTTTGGCAACTAAGTAAGACTGAATAGCATTCAAAGGGGCATAGATTGTTCACAGTTTGGCAGTAAGAGATCTCAGCTTTCCTGAAAATGATGTCAAAGTGTCTCCAGAGGAAATACCCAGATATCATGCTTATGATGTCCATATAAATTAATTCCAAACATGGGTCAAACAGATTAGGGATCCTCAAAATTAACAAAAGCAAAACTAAAGCAACCGTTTTGTAGAGAATAATCCTCTACTGCCAAAGGAATGGGATGAAGACCTAATGGTTCTTCACTAATATTACTAACCTTTAGTGCTCTTGAATGTTTTATGGGTGATATGGCTTAGCTGATACATCTTATTTGACTCAGGCGGAGTTATGCTTCAGTTTAGCCTCTGTTGTCTACTGCTTCTACCAGGAAAAAACTAACTTCATGCAAGGACAATTTAATTCTAACTTTAAAGAAAATAAAGTAATCCCAGAAACTTAACAACGGGCATTCTAAGAGAGGATCCAACTTTTAACTACATTTCTACAACAAGGCCTATGCCTACCAGCTGGTTGGATTTTTGAGGTGACAAGACATTAGCAAAAATCAGGACCTGCCAGTTTGATCCTGAATCTGGCTAGGAGCAAAGTGACTAAACTGCTTTTAACCTGCTCTTTTAAAATTTTTTGTGCTTTTCTGGTAAAAATCAACAGTAGCTTCATATCTATGGACTGATTTTCAGAGTAAATCTGAAAGCACTTCTATACACTCTTACAGTGTGTCACTGCAGATAACTTAGAAATATCATGTCATAGGAATGACTATTTTGAAGTGAAAACATGAAATGCGACTTACCTTAAATAACACAATGGCATAATCATATATTAACACTGGATCTTCTGTTTCTATTGCACCCTTTGCATACCATTCTATTGCAGCTTCAGGATTTTTTGCCACTCCTTGCTGGCCCCAAAACAGCATCTGAGCCAACCGTTGCTAAAAGAAAACAACATAAGCAGTAATGTTATAAATGCTAGTATTGAAACTGGAATTGCAGGAGCAGACTTTTGCAGGCTTAGATGCATTTCAAATGCATGAAGAATATGTAGTTATATGTTCTCAACAGTTTGAAAACAACTGGTTACCAGGAATATTCAGAGGGCTTCCCAGTGGTGGAATGTACTGATATTAAATCTACAGCTGAGTTATTTTTACAGCTGTCAGTAGCACAGAAGTCTGGACTGAAAGTGCAGAAATAAGTGATAAAGACAGATTTGAGGCATGTAAATGGCTTGGAATTACGCTTATTGCTGCTGGTCTCAGATCAGCAGCAGTAATTGCACTGTATCAAATACAAATCCAGGGAAAGAGATCAGAGAAGGAGGTTGCCAAGACTTGACAACTTTACCCTTTTGCCTTGCATCATTGGTATAGCTTCTGAATGGTTACTGGATATTATCAGACAGAGACATGGAAAATAAATGAAGTTCATAAAAAATGAAGCAATTCTGAATGGAAAGAGAAAACATCTGTGTGCTTCACTCTCTTCCACAACTTTCCTATAGATGTATATAGATCCTATAGATGTACATACCTGATGTGTGTCTAATACCAAGAAAGAGGACATTTATTACTTTATACCTGTGCCGCTGCATTTCCTCTTGTTGCTTCATGTTTTAACCACATAAAGACATCACCATTTTCTTTTGTTTGAGCTTTTAGCAGTTCATCATCCATCAGTCTTACAGTTTCAACAAATGCCTGAAAAGCAGGTGAATAGAAAAAAATTATTACACAATGAATATCTGCTACCAAAATGAAAATATTGTCCATTTCCAGCTTATCCCTAAAAATTCATGATCAATTCTAGGTTTTAAAATTCTCATCACTCCTCTGTTGGCCAGTGCATTAAGAACTATTCTTACATTCAGTGTAAAAATAATTTACTTCTTTGTTACAGTACAAAACTTGTAAGTCCACTACACTGGAAAGACATGCCAAGATGCCAACAACTGAATAAAAAACACCAATCCATCTTTTAGTTTTAACTGCACTTAATAATGACAAAGAAGTGTTTTTAAGCCTTTTAAGACTTTTTCTATAGAAATCTCTTTTAAAAAAAAAAAAGGCTGGCAGAAAGCTTGATGAAGACCTGTCTCACAGAACTCTACGGTATGTTTGCTGATTCTTAGTTCAGCAATCAAATCCTCTCTATTTTTCCAACAATAATGATTCTGATAAGCCAGGAATCTAGCACTAACCTACTTTGAGTATTCTTTACAGATAAAGTTGTGTTACCTCCTGTTTAGCAGCTCATTCTAAAATCATTTTATTATAACTTTATCAGGTAACTATTTAATATCCAAGTCATTACATTTGATTATAGAAAAGGTGTAAGTATGGAGAGGACAACTCCTCTTCCACATGAACTTCGTGATGTTTAACTACTGAAACAGGAGATCAATTGCTTAATAAACACATCCAATTATAGTAAAAATTAAAAATATGAGTGAAAAATTAGGATCCAAGAGTAATGGCTGAACTTTAATGAACCATGGGCATGTGGACAATTCTGAGGATTTGAGCCTAATTTTGACTTTGATTCCCTCTTGCTAAGAAACACAGTAATGATACCTACACGTAATTTGAGGGATTATGTAACAATCATGAAATCATAGAATGATTTGGGTTGAAAGGGACTTTTAAAGATAATTTAGTCCAATATCCCTGCTATGGGCAGGGACATAAAACAGATGAACTAATATTTGCAAATCAAGACAAAAATGTTCTGACCACATAATTAATATCAATATGTGAAAAATAATTTATACAGAAAACAAATTCAGATACACTTATAATTCTTTTACCTGTTCCCCTTTTATATTGTGTTGATCCAGCGATGTCTTTATTGCAATATTACTGTAATAAGCATATGACAGCTCCAAATCCAGTGGATAGTTATTAATGCCTTGGTAGTGTTTATAGCCAAGATTCATCACAGAAAGTCTCTCATTCCCCTGAGCACCAACCAAACTATACAGCAGTCCCTGACAAAGATCAACAGACATAAACAAGAGTGAATTCACTGCACATCTCACAAGTTTGGCACTTTTCAGGAAATTTGCAGGGAACAGAGTGTTCATACTGGTAGGTGATATACCAGCTATACTATATAAACACAGTTACAGAAATAAGAACAGCCCTAAAGTAGTTAAAATGTCTTATCTGTGTATAGAAAGACTTGAATGAAAAATGAGACTCTAAATACGTTTCATGTATTGTGCTCATTCTGCCATCATTAAGTGTGAAACAATTTTTTAATGTCATTTTATTACAGTGTTGTTTATACTCTGACACCTGCTATACCCAGCAATGACTTAACTAGTCCCACTGATGCCAAATGGAGCTTTCATGCTGAATTCAGTGGAAACATATGGAAGTTAACAAATAGCACTTGAGAACTTTACCCTGGGGATCTCACAGGACTAGTAGGATGGCACCTGTGGCTGATAAGATTTCAGCACAAATCTCCCTTAAGATACACATTAATTGGTCTATGTACCACACATTTGACAAAAAACATTTTCAGCACTACTATTATTTCTCACCTGCTCAGATTTAAAAACAATGGTGTCCCACCTGCGTTAGATATTAAATTACTTCCTACACTATCTGAAGCAGATCCAATGATGAAATGACTTCGGCCCCACAATTAGCACTAGGTATACTACCTAATTAGGGTACAAAAAAGGTTCCTGTCTAAGGTTTCTTGTGTTTGAGGAACTGCAGGTGAGCTTGGTCTCTGATGGGCATCTCAGAGATTCTTACAAATTAGTGTCCTGTAACCACAACAGCCAGATCTGCTACATTTTATGAGTGTTTTATATTACACTATTCTATAACAATGAAATATCTGTTGGCAATTTTAGTGTTTCCCCTCTTCCCCTGACATATAAATACCTTCCCTTTATTTGACCTTGAAATGGAATCGCATGGTAACATTTCAGTTATTTGCAACCTGCCTAAAAGATCAGGAGTTCACATACCCTCCAGTTGCTCAGCTGAAGCACAGCCACTTTTTTTCCAAAAGAAAACTGTTCTGTTTTGATTACCCTTAACCATTTGACCATAATATAGTCATTCCACATTTTTGCACACTGTAAAATGGACTTCTTTTCTGACTGTACTATACAACCTTTTCACTTTAGGAGATTTGCCTGATATTTTTTTCCTACCTGTCTACAAATGACTGTGGGTGCCTCAAGGACTATTACCTCATCCTAGCTCCACAGTGACTAGGAAAAGCTGTACAGTCTATGCTGTTCACTTTACCACCATTTAGGTCTTACTAAATAATTGCTTTCCTTTTTCTGGATGAGTAGCAAAAAGATTCTGACCATTAAGACTTCATAAAGACATCACTACCATCAAGTTATTTACAAGTAGCTTTATTGGGGAATCCCTTCAAACACTGCCTGGATCTGGAGGCCGTTTAAATTTTTTAAATTCAAATTGATCACAAATTCTTCCCATTTCTAAATTGTTTTTAAAGATAATTAATTTCACAAACATAACCAAACATATTAAATATACTACCTTTGTACGATCCAGAGACACACCAAGCCCCGTTTCAAATATAACTGCAAGGAAATAGGAAGCCTTATGGTATCCACAACAACTGGAATCCATCAGGAGAGGGACGGAGGAGCCCATATTGCTGAGGCCATTGGCACTGGACAGACCTTTCACAACCTTCTCAAATATCCTCTGGCCAACTTCTACAACTGTATCACTTCCATCTTCTAACACTAAAAATAAAATATAGGACACACAGTTATTGCAAGAGTTAAAATTAGGAACCAGTTTTCCCTCCTTAAGTTAATGGGACAGAGACAGATTCTGTTATTTCTCATGCTGAATGGTATTCTCAATGCAAACAACCAAAATTCAGCCAAAATACAAAGTATTATTGAATAGGAAAGGTGAATAAAAATCCAAAAGACTGTCCCAAAGTAACTAATCACTAAAAACATAAGGGTATTTCTATGATTCCTTCTACCTAATAAGCCACCCGCAGCATATTCAACATAAAAGTCACATGACACTCCTTTACTAAGTGAGCTGATATGAAAAAAAAATGTGTAAGACATGAACTGAAGTCAAAGGATACTAACTTACATGACATATATTGTGGACTTATTTAAGAACAATTAAAAAAAAATGTGATTACCAGCTGGACTACTGAAATCTATCTCTTGCAGCAGTTTGAATAAAGTGTGGTACTTTTCCCTGAGCTCTTTTCCCCACGGGAAGGCGTTGCATTTGGATATTTCTCTGTATTTGTGAATCAGCTGCAGATAATAGTTTTCATAGTAACCTAGAGAAAACAACATATTTAAGACATGAAAGCTGAAATTTGCTGGCCTTGAAAACAAGTTTCTGGTAGAAAAATAGATGTTTCTAGAGTAAACTAAAATGTCATGGACAAGATGAGCACATTCTTAACACAAACCGGTACTACAAACTCATACAGCTAGAAGAGGCCACTTACAAATACATTAAGATTTCTTCTTCTATACTCTGGTCTCAATGCATGCAATCAATTTCTAATTAGAAACATAAGCTAGTTTTCAGCACACATTTAAGCTATGTTACTTTTCTTTTACTGAGGTGGGTACGCTGGTATAAACCTGTTCATTACTGCACCTTAGGCAACTGTGGCAGAAACATTCTTGCAAAACTCACTAATTTTAGGGAAAGGGCTTAGAATAAATTTGCCTTTAGGGTCATTTTGAAAATGAAAAAAGGCAATTGCATAGCCCACATGTAAGATTGAAAGTATTTCCTTGTCCCTTTATGCACCTGTCTTATTAGAGAAGACATACCAAGATTAAAGTTTGTATTCTATGGCACCAAAGTATTGACAAAATCACAGTTTTAGTTACCAGTAACAAGGCTAAACTCTACAAAATGCATTCTTTCTTGTTTTGGCTGAATTAAGCTTACTTTTGATGACTGATATCCAGATTCTTTTAAAAGGAAAATAAACAGGTCTCTAAAGATGACAGTTTAAAACTCCTGTGTCATAAATCAACACTTACAACTTCTGTGTGCTTTTTCACCTTGCCTTACAATGTATCTGTACTCATTAACTATTTCTTGAACGTCCATACATCTCTCATAGTAGAGTTCAATTTGTTCCACTGTGTCTTTGTCGTGAAGAGGATTAGAAATCTATAAAAAGGCAAATAATGGATAAATGGCACCCTCAGTATCTGTTGTTGTCTATGCTCAGCTAGAAAGAAGCATTGTAGTCAAAAAACATAAGGAAACAGATTATCCACTACAATCAGCTTATTTGGAAGATGATGTCAGTGTGTCAGACAACCTGGTGCTGGCCAGAACAGACTGACTTTGAACAGTCAGCATCATCCAAAAATCATGGATGAACATTCAAAGCTGACGAAATCAATGTGACTTTTACCACCAATTTTAACAAAACCATGGATTGATCAAATGTGTTCAATACAGTATCATCAGAGACTGGGAACAAAGCAACGCTGCAAATAAGTCCTTATTAAATGCAGATTTATGAATATTGCTTTACACACTCACTTCCCAAAGTATTCTCTTTTAGCATTTGAAGTGGCAACCAATATTGCTGGGTTTCAACAGAAAGCTACCATATGTGATATGTTTCCACATATTATTATGCTTCATAGCTAGTTTATCACTTGGTAAGAAGTCCAGTTAAAAAATAAAATACAGCCATAGTTGGCTGCTAATATTTAAACATTTCCAAACAGTGCTTTTGCTTACCTGTTCTGTCTCCAACACATTGAGACGATAGTATTTCACAGGTCCAAAGAACGCTTCAATACCACTTATATATCCACTGCCTCCAAGAACAAAGTATCCAGCAGTATCATCATAATAGAAATCTTCCCTAAAACTTGAGAACATAAAAGAGAAGTAAGCTGACTATCTAGAGCTATCATGAAAGAAGAAATTAGTATCTCAGAATTTCTGTAACTGACAGTCTTAATCTCATTGCCAGTATTTTTAGCTTTTCTGATTTGCTTATTCTCAGAATCTGCTCTACAATTTAGTGTCAAAAATTTTTGAGTAAATTTAACAAAACCCTTTATTACAAACATATTAAATAAGCAGGGTGTTTTATTTTTCTGAAATGTGTCTTCTGATGTTTTACGCACATTACGCAGTCTCAAAGATCTGTTTCACTTCTCCCTCATACTTTTCTAAAATTGGCCTATGAAAATTTAAGTTATGTTCTACAGTTATTATCTACAAATTTTCAATTTCTGGTTTGTAAAGCATAGCAGAGCAGGAACAACACTAAAGTCTGCCAGTCAGTTCACTGTTACATAGTTTCCTTTTTAACAGGGCTTTTTTCATTATTTACACAAGAAAGAGTCAATCTTAAATTATAGTGAAAGGAAACAATTACAGATATATTAAAAAAATTGGTTGCTTAGAATAAAGGATAGAACAAGAACACTTTTGGTAGCAATTTTGCTCTCTAACTAAGCCAATTACGTAACAATTTCACTGGTGAAATCCTAGCTCTCTCAGAACGACAGCAACACTTGCCTTCAGTAAGGCCAAAACTTAATTAGAAGACCGATCCTAATGACAATGACCTGGCAATCAGTTTTAGTGAGGGTTATCAGACTGTTATCAGTACCAGATCATGCACCATGTTAACCAGCTCACGGCATTCATTAAAACATTCAGACCATGCTCAATGTAAGCACAGTAATGCAAACTGTTTTTGAAAGCCCAGTGTGGCAAAAGACCACAGACATTTTGAAAATAAATTGGAATCTCAGTTACAAACTTGTGCTCTCCTTCTCCCATTTTCTATATGTGAACATATACACACATATTACTCCAGAAAGGGCAAAATGCTGCTTACGTAAAAGATTGATGATGATGTCTTTTCAAATTCTTCCCAACACTGCTTACTTCTATCTAAAAGAATAAAGAATATTAATTATAATAGAAGAAATGTTACAGAGTACATTTATTACAGGCTCAAATTGCTCCAGGGGAGGTTTAGATAGCATATTAGGAAAAATTTCCTCACTGAAAGGGTTGTCAAGCACTGGAACAGGCTGTCCATGGACGTGGTGGAGTCACCATCCCTGAAGTGTTCGAGAAATGACTGGACGTGGCACTCAGTGCTATGGTTTGGTTGACAAGGTGGTGTTTGGTCAAAGGTTGGACTCGATGATCTGGGAGGTCTTTTCCAACCTTAATGATTCTGTGATTCTTCTCAATCGACATATGCAAGTCCTTCACCTCAGGGCTGTCCTCAGTTCACTCTCTGCCCAGGCCATATTTGTGCTTGAGATTCCCCTAACCCAGGTGCAGCAACCTGCACTTGGACTTGCTGAACATCATGAGGTTCCCATAGGCCCACCTCTCCAGCCTGTCCAGGTCCCTTTGAATGGCATTCCTGCCCTCCAGTGTGTCAATCACACCATACAGCTTGGTGTTGTCAGAAAAGTTGCCAAGAGTGCATTCAATCCAACTCAATCAATCAAAGTCGATTTCCCAAAGCTGAATGGTCTGAATATTTCCCAACAACTTCTAGGTTTAGATTTTTCATTCTTTTGCTGTATGAGCATGTACAGTTTACAGTATTACTCTCAGTCTCAGCTGAGTCAGAGGCATAATCAAATTAGACAAATCTTAGCCTTGATCCTGTAATTCAGTAGCAAGCATACCTGTCCGCCCTTAAAAGAGAGATCCAGTCGAAACCATTGCTTCAGAGGAAGGCTGAAGCTCGTTTTCACTGCAAGGTCATCTTCTCTCATGAGATGCATCTGAATATGCACATAACCTGGCAGCAATAAAGGAAGAAAAAGGAAATAAACGCTATAGAAACATGAACAGTAATAGCAGGTTTCCTAAGGTATTATTCACAGTGATTCTGTCCTCTTCATCATCAACAGAAATGTGGGTGTTTACCAAGCCATACATCAGCTCTCACAGAATCCCACAGACACATTCTCCACATTTCAGTTACACATCTTAGATGCTAATATTCAGGCTCCCACATGAAACCCCAAAATGAAAGCCAAGGGATAAATAGACTAAACATATGGCAAACAGGGAGGCTGCCACAGTTGACCTCAAACTTGAGAAAGCAGATGTGACTTGCAGTAAACAGCAGAAGAGAACAGCAGATAGTGGTATCCACTCAACACTCAGCTGGTGGCACGTGAGTGCAATGATCAAGTACAAGATGACTCTACACTCCACTACTCGAACCTGCAGAAGCTGGACTCATGGCCTGACTCTTCAGACCAGAACAGGCTATTATGGTAATCTAGTCTAATACTGAGAATAAAACTGGCCGTAAAACCTCTCCAAGCAAATCTCATAATCAAGCTGATAACTTCCATTTTTGTTTGTTCTTCAAAGAAAAGCATCCAGTTTAAAATGGATAAGTTAATTAGCTAGAAGCCAGAGAAAACAAAAGCATTCAGTTTATAATGGATAAATCAATTATCTAGATTGGTTATAAGACAGAGAAAATGACAACAGTAAAAATAACAGAGAAGAAAAGATCAGTTGTGAAACTTGAAAAGAAGCAGGGAAAACGTATGAGAAAGCCAGGTGTGCACTTTTAAAACTCTGCACACTTATTTCCTCTGTGAGCCAGCCAGTCAGCTCCCAGCTGTCTTCTGAAAGGAATAGTCCTTTACTGCAAGTGTTGAGAGTCTAAGACAGTGCTACCTCAACTTTTATTTTGATCAGGCAAATAGACTGTGATTCCTGAACACGGAAATGTAGGATAGACCTTGAATGTTTTTGACTCTGAGACTATTTCAAATTATAAAAAAATGTCCATGTAGTATGTATATAGGAATTAAGAACAATTTAAAACAATACTTCAATAATAATAAAAAAGGTTGTTCACTGAGGTAAGACTGTTTAATCCCAGTGTATGTTCCTGGACTGTAAGATTCAGTCTATTCTCCTGACAAAGCAGACATGTCCTGAAATTAGCCAAGACTAGATGCTATGCAACTATTTCTCAATTTTCCCCTATTAATTTAGTAACTATTCTCCTATTGAGACACTATAGTCAAAAAGAAGCATTTTTCAAGGGATCAGTTTCACAAAATAGGTCTGATAATATAACCTTATAAATGTTATTCCCAGGCACAGATCTATAAAGACTGTATCAGACCCCTTCTGAAAGCTATTAATAATATCCCTTACCTTCCTCATTTAGAAATACAGCAGGAGTACCATACATTTCTTTTGAATCAATAAAATAGAGTATACCACACAGATCCTTTTCACAGTGACGGAGTAGATATAGCCAGATTGAAATGGTGAACCTGCATGAGCAAAAGCAAAAAAAAAAATCCACTCCTGGTGAAAAATCTCTCTCTCTAGTTTGAAAAGCATGCATTTCACTTTATTCTAGCAAACTTGTTTCACATATGTAATCTTCAGAACTGAACACATCCTCTGCAGTGAAAACCTTCAGAATAACCACACTTAAGACTCTTGGATCTTTGATCTCCTTTGAACTGCAGACTTTTGTGGTAATGACAGAAGAGAGTAGGGAAGAATTATCTGAATCATTTCCAGAATGCTGGGTCAGAGCTACTTCCAGATCCCACATCAACAAGGAACTGAAAACACAACTGAGACAACTTGGAGCCAACCTCCCATATGCAGGCTACAGTACAAAATTTCCAGATGCATGGTCTTGTCATCTTGACTGTTGAAGCCAGTAAAAACTCTAAGCTGTGCCTTCTATACTAAAAGCAAACTGTGAAAATGTGCTTGGGAGAAGCAGTTAAAAATGAATCCAAACTCTGGATAGTACAGATAGCTGTATCAATAGCTGGCACAGACCTATCACAGAATGAATAAAGGTGAGGCCTCTGCAAACTATGGTCCAGTGCAAAATAAAAACCTAAATATTTAAAAAATTTCTGCACAAAGCTGGCTGAGGCACTAAAAGCTGAATTTGTACCACAATACCTAATTTTGAGGCCTTCCTCTCTGCCAGACTAAATCTGGTTCCATGCTCTTGACAGAAATTTGATCACTTATTTCTGTAACATTGCCATAGCAGTTAGGCCAATGGTGAATGACTTTGAAAACCATAGCTCCAATGTAGGACCAGCAAAGTGCTACAAATTATCCTAGCTGATGAAATAGTTCACTTTTCTTAGTGACTTTTAGAAGGAGATACTCAGCTTTTGCATTTCTGTAATTAATATTTGATTATAATACTTAAGCATTGGGTCAGCTTGCATTGCTTCTCTCTCAAGAAACTGCTTAACACGAGAACCTTTTATGTTTTCCTAAACTAAACCAATGTCAATCTGAAAACCTAACACCTGCTTCCCTACTTTAGAAAAATGCAAGGGTGACTAAGTTTTCCCTAATAGAGACTACACCTTAAATAGCTAGTAACACCATTTCCTCCAGAGACAGTACACAGGTGAGGTAGAAAGGTTTGTAAATCACAGTCACTTGTATATTGATTGTTATGACCTACAGGCAAACACTGTGTTTCCAGAAATACTGCTCATGCTTATATATCGCTTTTTTTATTTTCCATCTCTGCCAGTATAGCAAACTCAAATGCTGCAGTCTCCATTTAATCCTTGATTGCCAGTCTGAGACCATATTTGTTCTGAACACATTTCTTGGGACAGAGTTTGGGACAATGCTGACTCAATTCACATCCCCCCTTGCTGCAGAATGCCAAACAGCGTGAGTAGTCCCCTGCAGTCCCAGACCATCCTTGCTACAGGCTGTCCAGTGGTGGCCACCTCAAACGATAATTGTCTATCTCCAGCTCTCTTTCTTTTCAAAACCCTGACTGAACCCAAACACGTAACTTCAATCAGATCCATCTGCTTCTAGTGACCTTTAGGTGGAGTGGGGAACTACTGCTCACAGAGAATTGAAGAAAAACTCTCTTCCTCTTCCTTAACAGAGCTACCCCAGGCTATCACACAACCACAACACATACTGGAGACATCAACCAAGGCCAAAAATTGTGTGGAGCAGGTAAAGAGCTGCATAAATTCACATCATGTATTCTCAGCCAGAGTTTGAGCACCTCAGTGCCAGAAGCAGAATGCAACTGTGCTGATGAGCGAAGGGCAGCAGGCTGTCCCCCATCCTGAAGAGATCAGGAGCTAAAAACTGCCTGCACTTATGGCTTCAGAGCTATAGTTTGAGGGCTAGTAATTTGCATGCAACCTGTGCTCTCTGGCAAGTTATTTTTGGCATTCTTCTTGTGGTCATAGACCAAATGCAAACCAGCAAGCAAGTTCCAGTTCCAATCATTTCCTACTTCTGTAATAATATTGTCAGGGTAAGAGCATCTGATGGAAGGGAGGTATATTTATATATCTCTTTTCCTCTAAAGTTGCAAAATATAACTGAAGAGTCGTGACAGTTTTGGGAAGGGGGAGAAGAGTAGAGCAAGATGATCTTCTAAGAGCAATTCCTCTGTAATGGAACAGTGTGCAGGGGCTAAGGAGTTTTACCCCTGCCTAAGGAGGAATGTTTACACAGCAATGGCAGAAGGAAATAGAGTAAGCTCAAGCTGAAAGACTGATTTAGGCAGAGGATTCTATCACTAAAGGCTTGTCATCTGCAAAATAAAGTAGAGTGTGAATATATAGGGACAAAGCTGCTCCATGCTGCTTGCCCTTGCAAGAAACCTTACTCTATACTTGGTCTGTAGTGTTATAAATGCAGATCTGATTGTAATGCAGAAAACCCCAGGCTAGCTAGTCCTGAGAAAGCAGTCTGATCACGACAGCATGTAACAGCTAACTTGCCCTCCTAACTGTACTAACCCACTCAGTTACACCTACTATTGGCATGTCTTGCACAGCACCACACTAACACATACCCCAAGTACCTTTCTGAGATTCAGCTCAATCCTATCAAAAACTGAGATCACAAGGAACTGCTAACTAGATTCCTTTTGCTCTCTTTCTCCAGTGAGTGGGCAGTATGCCTTCAGTTTCTGGTATAGCCAAAGAGTTTAAGTACATTCCACAGCTTTCAATAACCAAGCGCAGCCCAGTTCAATTGTTTGCCTATACTTACATGGGATAATCAATTTGATGCTGCCTGGCTGTCTCAAGTTCTCTGTTTTCAAATCGTTCAAATCTCTTCACAATTCCTGTTTTTTCCCCACTGGAAGCATATATAAATTCAAGAAACTGGACCCCATCTGCAAAATAAAATATTGCTTAATCTGCCAGAGAAAAGGCATTAATGACCAATTAATTAGCTCACACTCCTACAGTCAAACATTTAAGTCACAGATTTAAACAGACTATAAAAATTAACACAAACACTCAATAAGTCCTTAAACACAAGTTCACTTGCTGTTATTACATACATTACAGTCTTGGACCAAATAACGCAGGGAAAGTGAAATGAATCCATTTCCAGATGGTATTAGAAGTTGGGAAACAACATTTAAATCTAAGATACTTAAAAAAACAGTTAGTAAGGAAGAAACCTTCATTTATGTCATTTGCTTAAATCTCATTCCATCTTTGGTTATGCCTATATGACATTACTCTACAGCTGTTGGACTTGCTCTACATTTGCACCTCTCTATATTGTATGTATGGACAGATTCTCTTCTTAACTGATATGGATAATCCTGTAATAAAACTGATAAAGCTGGTCCTTCTAAGAAACAGGAGAAAATTCATCAAGGCCATGATATATCTATTAGCAGCTTGATTATAAAAACTCCAAAATCAACAAAAAACCACCAACAAAACAACAAAATAAACCAAACCCTGAGGAATTTGTCACAAGCTTATTTTAAGCAACAAAATTGAAATGTTATTTCCTCCTATTTTCTGTTATATTGATTTCATCTGTAATAGAATTAGATAACACATAAGATGTTTCACAGTGTTGTCAGATATCACATGGCGTCTCAACAAGTATTTTAGAAAGTCCCTGAAGGAACCAGCAACATCACTTCCCTGTTCTTCTTCAGAGCATTTACATGCCCATGTAGTGAAAATAAATGACACAAATACCACTGTGGGATTTTCTGGGAGAGAACCATTTAGAAACAAATGACCTTTTTCCTTTTAGGTTCTGCTTTGAGTATGTATTGAGGGCAGAAAGAACTGTCAGCAGGTGTAAAGCTGCAGAAAAGGCAGGCAGAAAAGAAATCAGAACTCAAAAAATCAAGAAAACAGAGTTGAGAGTTTCAATAATCTGTACAGTTGGCATGACAATTTTTTATTTAAAACTATTAATTTTTTTCTTAAAACAGTAGTCCATAATGGTTTCAGGGGGAAAAAAAATAAAGAAGAGGTATTATAAAGTTTAGTGCACTACAAATTCTTTAAAATATATTTCTTAGTGTGAGGCTATCATCTTAAGTAGATGTAGATTATCTATGTGAGAACTATGTATGCATGAACTGCAGAACTGACTCTGAAATAATGCAGTAAGGGACTGAAAAACACTCTCTCTGAAGACAAAGGAATGATGTCCACTGATATCAGTGGGTTTTGACTAAAGTTGCTTGAATACACTTAGAAAATAGAAGCCCATACTGCTACAGATCTTCAGGCTGGCTGTGATGAAACAAGCTGGAGGCCTTGATGACTTCAGTTGTTTGCAACATAACCTCAGTTATGACGCTTACGTGTTCAAGGGCGTTTCCCAAGTAAACCATTCTATGTAATGTTTATTCTTTACTACCAGTAGCCACTTTTTAACAGCTTATTTGTGTCCCATTAGTTTCCTTGGGGAAAAGCAACATTACACCTACCACTTTCATGAGGGCACTGAGGTATCCTGTTTGCCTGGAGCATCCACAAATAGTCAGCACCCCATGGAAGACAAACTTTGTGGTCCTTATATGGCCGTTCAAAAGGCGGAACTGCCTCTAAAAATGTGTAATTCTTGGCAACTGCAGCCTGGTAGTCTTCATTCTGCTCATCATCAGAGTTGCTAGCTGATTTGTGACTAATCCATGCATACAATATCACACTATGCACTATTATTGAGTTTCTGATGATATAATCATCTCTGTAAACCATGATGCTTGGAAATTTCAAGTGTACCTGTCGTGTTCTGCTAACATAAAGGTTCTTCTCATCCTTCCATCTCCTTCTATACACTGGTACACCAGTCCTGAACTCGGAGGAAGCTACTGCTTCCAAATTGACAATACAAGGCTTAGAACATAAATACTGAACTGAAACCTCAGAATTGTTACGAACTTTCTTTTCTAAAATGTTTAAATGGATAAAGTCCACATAATCCATGTTTTTCCCAAACTGTGAAGTAACTGCTGTTGTCTGAAATGTCTCCTTTCCAAAGGATGGCACAAAGTTCTGGAAAAAAACCCAAAAACACAAACAAGTTAGCCAGAGAATCTAAGTTTACATGATTACTCATATACTCACAGCAATAACAGACCATTACATAAGCAGAAGGTTTATACACTGTACTTTAACTTCAAAATATGAGGTTTCCTTCACACAGCAAGTAGACCTGAATTACTGGAGAGCTACCATCAAGATTTTAATGGTAACAACTCCCCTACATCAAGTTTGCAAAGTTACACATGCCTCTACAAACAATCCGTATTTACAGGGTGTATCCTTTAGCCCTTACGGAAGCGGAATCCGGTCTAAGATAGTGACTTACACGTCATGCTATTTACACATGTTCCTAGGATCAGGCCTAAAGAGTGTAAACTGAAATGTACTGGCATATATTCATCTCACCATTCTTCACTACTATTGCCACAGCTTGATGTTTCTGTGTATTTTTAAAATGATAGCTGATTTTGACACCTGTCACGCAGGTACCTGAAGGGCAGAATAACAACTAAGGCAGCTCAAAACAGTTTCCTGAGAATGAACTAATATCCATTAAGTGTTTAGGTGCTTATTTTTGCAATGTTCCCATCCTGAAGACGGACTTGGAAATCTCAGCAGCAAGACAACAGGCTGCATTTGCTCAGCTTTTGCTCTCCACAGCTATGCACACTATAATACACTTTGAGAGTGAGTGCTTGGACATACACCAGGATTATCCTCCATATTGAAGTTCTTGTCTCTAAGGCTTCAAAGAGCTTCTTTTCTTTCTGCCCTGCAGTCAGCATCCGGCTTGATGCACTGCCAAAGATACTGGGGATTACTCAGCTCAGAGAGCCAGCCACCAACATGGCACTTCTGCCAGGTCCCCTGGTCTGTCTGAAATATTCAGAATTGCCACTTAGGATATTACCATGGAACGCTGGTTGATAAGATTGCTTAAAATGAGACCTGTCTAACTCTTAACTTTGCTAAGCTTAAACAAATCAAATTGAAATTTATCTTGGATACCTATCTTGGATTGACAGCTTTTTCACTGGGATTTTCAAAATATTTAAAAGCTTTGGACTAGTCATTAGCACGTTTCTAATCAGAGAAATTCTGTGCTGTGCACCTGAAAGACAAGAACACAGTATGGTGGCCATCATACCATGGAATAACACACATGCACAAATACTGAGAAAAAAGTTGATGAGAAAACCTTGATTTTAATACTAATTTGAGTGTATTTCAGAGCTTGACCTGACAAAGATACTGTTCTTTTGCATTTCTTACATTATTTTTCTTTGGTTATTGATACCTCTAAAAGTATTAAAAGCACAGAGTAGCAACGACAAATCATCCTAAACCTCTTGCAGCTGACAGCTACAATCCAGATTTCTTGATCTTACAATAAAAAGTACTTGTAAACAGCTTAATCCTTGTGATATGGGGGCTACGTCATGAGGAAGATGGTAATATATTATGAAATCAATGCCAAGTGGTTATCACAAAATGTAAAAGTCTACCAGGTAGACACTACAAAACATTGTGGTACCACCATGTGCTTACCACATTTATTGTCAAAATACACAGAGCCAGCTCTCAATTTTATCAGTGATTTATCCAATACAGAGATACAGGAACTGGCCTCCAGTAAAGACAGCTTGAGTCTGGCACAGTTCATTAGCAAAGATGCAGCAGTGTATGAAGGTGCCCATCTGATTTCCAGTAACTGGCAGAAATTTTGTGGTGGGGATCCTGTGGCAACAAGCTCTGCAATCCATATCCAGTTCCTTGTAGAACAATGTCCATGATGTTCCTAGAGCACTTAAGCACAATGCATCATGACTGCTGATACATAAGGTTAGCGTCAGCCCTGCTGGTCTTAGTGCCTGTTCTGATAAATGACTTCAAGAGAGTTATTCAAGGGACTTTATTTTGTATTCTTCAGTCCCTGGGTATTACTTGAGGCACGTGCTGCCAAAAGGCATGAAGTGTATTTGGGTCTGCTGTTACAGTCCCCTTAACAAACCCTCCAGGAGGCTTGTCCAGCAAAGAGCATGGTGCAAAGAACCCTGAGCAACCCCACACCAATGGAGCTGTGGCAGAGACTGCAGATCAAAAACCCCCAGACCGTGGCTGAGTCCCTATTACCACCTGGTCGCCTCTACACAATGCTCCCTGGTGCAACACAGAGTGCCCATCACCTAAATGTTCCTCCTGGGTGAGGAATCCTCGCTCTTCCCTCCCTGTTATATCACACAAGGCAGAGTTAATTGTGCATCACCTCAGACTACATCGAGCAGGGCTGAAAGCACTACACACTGAGCACGATTAGCAGACTTAAATACAAAAGTTCCCCAGCACAGTAGACCCCAGCTAATTCAAAATGTTACCATGAACTAGGCAGAGTTCAACAAGGCAGACATAAAGCCTTTGTTGTGTAGGACAACTAAGCTGCCAAAGCTGTAAAAGTTTTTTCTTTTCTTAAACCCCGCTGAATCTGGATGAATTAGCCCAAGCCACCCCACCAGATGATACGAATCACTGTGGGAGGCAATCACAACAAGTGTTCGGGCACTGAGCGCGTTCAGCAGTGCAGTGATACAGGAAGGATGGGGCAGGACTCCAGCCGCAGGAGCCAGCCCGCCGCGGGCAGGGCGGTCCGGGAGCGCACAGCGCACACAGCAGCAGCGGCGGCAGGGGCAGCCCCTCACCTGCGCACACCTGGAACGCCTTCGGGGATGCGGGAAAAACGACCAGCACCAACACGGCACAGGAATACCACAGAGCCTCTAACCGGAGCTCGTGTTTAGCAGCATAAAATACGGACGAGCAGCGCAGCAGGGCCCCTAAAAGGCGGCTGTTCCCCACGCCAGGGCAGCGCCGCGCTCAGTCGCCCACCTGTCACACGGCAAGGGCACGGCCCCTCTCCCCCCGCCCCCGCCATGCTCGCAGGACACACGCTCTTTCCCGCTGGGATGTGACGGGCCAGGGCCGGCTCCGCGCGGCGCGGCTGCCCCTCGGCCCGGCCCAGGAGCGGGAGGGGCGGCACTCACCGTCAGCAGGAGCAGCAGCGGGAGCGCCGGGGGGCGGCGGGGCTCGGCCCGGGGCCACATGCTGCGGCTGGGGCTGGGGCTGGGGCTGCTGCCGCGGGCCGGCGACGAGGATGCAGCAGATCCGGCTTCCTGGAGGAGGGGCCGGGCGGGGCCGGGCAGGGCAGGGCAGGGCCGGGAGGGGCTCCGCCGCGGCGCCGCAGGTGCGGAGGGGCCGGGCCGGGCAGCGGCGGCAGGAGCAGGAGGAGCAGCCGTGCCCCGGCAGCCCCGGCCGGCGGGCGCAGAGCAGACCCCGCGCTCCTCACCGCGGCTTTGGGGCGGCGCGGCGGGCCCGGGGCTCATCGGGGCTCCCCGCGGCTTTAGGGCGGCCCGGGCCGCGGTGGCAGCGGCAGCGGCAGCGCAGCGGGAGCGGCCCCCGCCCCCACCCCGCCCCGCCCCCCCCCCCCCCCGGGGCGC
>JAWWEE010000122.1:55503284-55547039 GCA_035221455.1 Xenops minutus | reverse complement strand
GGCCCGCCCGCCGCGCGGGGGCGCTGTCGCTGTCGCTGCCGCCCGTGTCCCCTCTGTCCCCTCTGTCCCCTCTGTCCCCTCTGTCCCCCCGTGCCGGTGCGCCGCTCCGGAAGGGCCCCGCCCGCCATGGCCGGGCTGGCCCGCACCGTCGGCATCTTCGGCGCCTTCGCGGCCGTGGTGGGGGCCGCCTTTTACCCCATCTACTTTCGTCCGCTGCTGCTGCCGGAGGAGTACAGTGAGTGCCGGGGAGCGGGCCGGGGCTGCCGCTGGGGGGCACCGAGGGCTCGCTGCTCGGCTGGGGTGTTGGAACACCGCGGTAGGAGCACCGGCAGCACTCCCGTGTCCGGGTGCTGGCCAGCGCGGTACGGCGAGGCCCCCGAGGCGGTCTGTGGGCACTGCGCGGTACGTGAAGCGGAGGTCGAGCCGCCTCTCCTGAGGGGAAGGGCTGAAGGAGCTGAGGTTGTGCAGCCCCGAGAGAAGAAGGTTCGGGAGGCCTTGGAGCGGCATTCCAACACTTGGAGAGGCCTTATGAGAAAGATGGGCCCAGAGTTTTGAGTAGGGCCCGTTGCGATAGGACAAGGGGCGATGGTTTGAGACTGAAGGGGGGTAAGTTCAGAGCAGGTGGAAGGAAGATTTTATGGTGAGGGTGGTGAAACACTGGGACAGGTTGGCCAGAGAGGCAGGAAATGCCCCACCCCTGGAGACATTCAAGGTCAGGTGGGACAGGGCTCCGAGCCACCTGCGGTCACTGCGGGGTCTGGGACCCCGTGATCTGTAAAGGCCCCTTCCCACGAGAACTGTTCGATTACTCTGTAGGCTGTTTGAGTTTTGTTCTCCAGCTGCATTTGAAAATCTGACTTAAAACACGGAACCAGGTTTTTTACTGGTTGTGATGATTTGCTAGAGCTGGTCTCAGTCTGCAGAGTCTCTAAACTGACTCCTGATGAGAGCCTCACTGTCCTGCCAGAAACACAAAGAGCCTGCCAAAGCCCACACCTGGCTATCCAGGGAGCGCCCAAAGGCACCTGCAGCTTCAGGTGCGAAGCCTCGGCAGCTCCAGGCGGGCACTCCGTCCTGCAGGAGTGGTAGAGGGAGCACCCATTACTCACTTATGTGAAATACCTCCCAAGGAAATAGGGGAAACTTCTGGTGGAACCGACCTAGCCCCTTTGCTTTAATTTTTATGAAACTAAGCAAGCTGTTGGTGATAACTTGTGGATATGCATGGCTAATCTGCCAAGACAACAGAAGATTGCTAGGAAGACAGAAATGGAAAAGGATAACAAACTTACTGATCCTATTGGAGGGGCTTTGGCCTTGCATAAAAACTGAAATAAAATTTAACTTGGAGGCAAGTTTTTGTTTAAGGAAGCTATGCCCTTATAACTCCTTATTATTAATTCATTTGTTGCTTATGCTGTACTTTCCCAAATACTCTATTAGAAGTGTGTCACAGCATTAAGGAAAGGAAGAACTAGTGGACCACATCTTCCTTTGTATTTGTGAATTACATGAGCAGATGTTCCCTAGTAGGTTAGGGATTTTTCTAATATCTGTTTAGGAAATAAAATGAGTGATGTACAGTTAGCAGGTGTGTGAGTTGTGATTTGATACCTGATGCTAAAACTTGACTTATTACATGCTTCTCAGACTCCTCTGATCTCACCTTTCTTCATTCTCATGTGTTTCTCCTGATGCTCATTGCTGCAGTATGAGAGAGGCACAAGAATTTGTTGTCATAATGCTTCAGGCAAGAACATGGAAATTCACTGTTGTGGTACTTGAGTGGAAGTATTTAACCTTTGGGGTACAAAGGATTTTTGAGAGTACAGTCGGATAAGCTGTATGACAACTTCTGTAGAAGCTCCCACACACTGTTGGCTTGATCTGAGGGTGAATACTCAGTGTTTCTGTGTTTTGGGATGCTGGGTCCCAAAATTTAGACATTTTCATTAGCATCACATAGTAATCCTACAGAAGGTAAGAATAGATTTTGGTTATCTGGAGCGACATTCAACTTGTTGACTTTGTGTATCTCCTAAATTCTACACAAATGAGGTACATTAGTGATCATGAAGAAGACTTTTCTGCACAGTTCTCACACATCTTTAGAGGAGTTCCTAGGAATTTAACAAATCAAATGGAAGGTACTTGGAAAAACTGTATGGAATCAAATTTTTAATATGAACCTTAAATTGTGCACAAAGGAGTGTGACCTAATTTCATACAGAAATTTATAATTTTGTAGATTTTTAGTACCTCAGTTTGTGGCTTTGATGTTTCTAATATTTTCCTGACTGTATCTAGGTTTAAGAAAGACTGTTTCCTCATGCTCCCTTGCAAGGAGAATCAATTACTGTGATATTCCTGTTAGTCTCCAGTAGCATTAGACTTGTACCTAGACAGCCTAAAAACATGTAGTGCCAGTGCATTCCCAGTGGGATAGGATGCTGAAAAATTTCAGTTTTAAGGTGAACTTAGTTCTGAACTTCCTCTGAGAATGGGCACCCTACCATTTTTTAAAGGCTTCTGAAGTTCAGTGATTTGGGCAAAAGGCTAATCCAGCTGAGTTTTGACTTACTCCTTCAAAGTTCCACAGTGGTGAAGCACTTAACTGGAAGTGAAAGAAAAGGAGGGGCATATCATAACGGGAAATAGCATAGTTTTCTCCATTTCTCTTTTTGGAAATGGTTGAATCTTTCAAAGAAAAAAGAGAAGCCTGAGACAGGCCCAATGTGTGGAAAAATAAACCTGACAGTGAAATTCACAAAGTTTACAAGCAGTAATTTCATAGACGCTGCCATGTAATGTACTTGCAAAATCTTTCAGGGCCTGAAAATGGGGATCACTCATTCTGGAAAGAAAGAATCTTTTGAATAGTTTTATGTTAAGCATATGAACGATAGCTCCTAAAAGTACTAGTCATTCCTGAAGTGCTGGGATCACGGCAGGTGTTTTCGCATATTTTATTAAACAGTATTATTGTTTTAAGATTATTATCTTATTGTTTGTAGTCTCTTAAAACAGACTAGGTGTTAGTTTCTCAGTGAAGTGGGAATACTACATTTGCGTTACGTAGGTAGATACTCAACAGAATTTCACTGTGTATCATCTAGAATTAGTAAAATTTTCAAGATTATTTTATTGGCTGCAATCAAGATACCTGATATTTTCTTTTTTTAGTAGTGTCCTTTCTGTTCTGTTTTCCAGAGAAAGAACAGTCACTAAACCGAGCTGGTATTGTTCAAGAGGATATTCAGCCTGCAGGTATACTTGATTCATGTGTTTACATTGTTTGTTTTAAAGACCCTCTTGAAGTAAGGCCTGAATATTTATATGAATTTAAATACAGTGAAGAATATATTCAAAGAAAACGTATATATAATGATCTTGACATTAAATTATTTTTTCAGGCTAATTCTTCACTGGAAAATTATGGTTTTAATGAAACTTGTTTTAAATTGACGTAACTGGCCAAATAAGTTGCAGAGTTTCTTCATCTTCATGCTTTCTTAAATAGATGCCAGTTTCCATTTCCGAGCCAGCTCAGACCAAACAAGAACCATGGGTGAGCTGAGCTGTAGCTGTAAAGGACATTGTTGCCCCCTAGTTTTGTGAAATACTGCTTTACAACTCAGCTGAAGTTTATGAGCACTTCCAGCCTTGTGGGTGGACAGGCTGTGCAGAAATCCACTACACATAACAAAAAATTTGGAATGCCCTGTTAATAGCTTTTTGATCTCTGCTGTTGTCAGTGGAAGGCGTAGAAGAGTATACAAGGGAAATAAAATTCAAGTATGGCAGACTGTCCTTGATAGTTCACTGTTTCATGGAATGGCTGTTCATTATGCAAGGTTGGCACTTCTCGATTAAAGACTTGAGAATGCTTATCTTGATGAAACAGTTAATACCTGAGTATGCTGAAGGGTAATTCTTATTTTTGAAAAAGCCTAACACCAGCAGCAGTGGAAAATCAAACAGGATTAAAGCCATGTCCTTTACGCATACCTGTTAAATCATTAGTGTAGGATTTGCTTTCCAGGGAAGTGCTGAAATGCTGAAGAAGAATAGGAAAGGTATTGTGAAACAGAAGTCTGGTAGACCTGTCTTTTTCACTAAACATTCAAGAGGACTGGACTGGCTCACTTATCTATGATGCGGGTACTCGATGAGCAGTTCTCAGTATAACTTTTTATCTAAATTTAGGTGCTGATGAGAAGTTACAAGATTCATTAATTGAAAATGAAATCGAGACAAGTTTAAGTGCAAGGTGCAATTGTAGTTGACTGATCCAACAATATTAAAACACTTTACCTATAAGTGTAATAGATTTTCTGAAGCTTAAGGTCCCAATGAGGTTGTCTTTTTACATATTTTTGCAAGCTTAAGCAGAGTTATGACTTCAGTACAGAAATTGTTGGATTCTTTTATTGTTTAATACACAAGCATGGAGAAGCAGACATATTTTTTTTTAAATCCAACAGTCTAATTATGATCTGCTGGTGTTCTCATATTTGATTTGTAGGGTTAAAAGTATGGTCTGATCCGTTTGGAAGAAAGTAATGTTGGCGGCTGGCTGTATTGCAAAACTGAAGATGGACATTTTTGGCTGTTTCTTCTTACACTGAAGTGTGTCTTTGGGTGTCGCTGGAGAAGAATTCTGAATATGCTGTGTGGGCACATGAGGAGCAACAAAGGCTACTGGTTGGAATCCCAAGAGATAAAAACACACTAGTTTTGACAGAGGATGCTGGTGCATAGCTCACAGATTGTTAGAGAGCTGAATGAGTCTTGAGTATAGAAGCGAAATATTTATTTCCTTGAGAAAAAAGTATTTTTTTAAATCTGTGGACGCTCATAGAATAAATTGTGAATAGAATAAATCACGCAGATGCTGCAGTTTCCTCCCTAGTTTGAAAGTTACTTTCTGTGGTTTTATTATGAAAATGTGGCACAAGTGTATAATGAGAGAGATCAGTGCAGAAAACACATGATTAGTGTAAATTTGTACATTAAAATTTTTAAATCAGTGTGTACTTTTTTTAATTTATTTTGCACGTGGGTGTGGGAGGTACCTTGGCCATCTGCCAGGTGTCCCCTTGGCCATTCTTCTTACTCCTGCTCCTCAACAGGACGGGGAGTAAACAGAATGACAAAAGTCATGAGTCTGGATAAACACAAGGACATTGCTTACCAGTTACTTTCACAGGCAAAACAATCTCAGTTTGGAGAAAATTAATGTTGTTTATTGCCCATTAAAATAGATTTGAATAGAGAGAAACAGAAATTAAACTGTCTTCTTGCTGCCTCCCTTTTTCGAGGACCAACTTCACTTCTAATTCCTCTTTCCTCTCCTGAGTCCCCTGTGTGGTGGTTGGGGAAGTTAGTCAGTTCTTAACAGTTCTTCTGCACCCTACTCCTCCCATTTTCCTCCAACTCCTATGTGAGCTTTTCAAGAGCTGAAACTCCTTCAGAAAATACCCAACTGCTGTGGTTGAGGGTATCTGCTCCAACGTGGTCTCCATGGGCTGCAAGGGACTAATTTCTCTGGTGCCTAGAGCACCTCCTCCCCTGCATTCTTTTCAGACTGGTGTTCACCTGTTGTTCCTCATTTATTTGCTCTCGTTCCTCTGCTTGTCGATGTTTTAAAGGTTGCCACTCACTTGGTTGCTGGGCTGAGCCATGTCTTGCAGTGTGGGAGCTCCTGCAGGTCCAGCTGGCGGTGTCTGTGGCCAGCAGGGGGCAACCCCTGTAGCGCACCTTCCTTACTGCTGAAATCTGGGCCGGGACACCTGACACGGGAGATTAACATCAAATGATGGGGTTGAAAAGCAGATATTTTAAAGAATATGTTTTGAAAAGTACTTTTTCATGGTGAGTATAGTGATCATTAGAACAGGCAAGTGAAGGATTGCCCCTATTAAAAATCTTCGCCCAAATTTGATGTCGGTCTAACAACAGGTTTTGAATAAACTGTTTTCAGATTTCAGAAAGAAATAGTCTATAACCCATATAATGTATATCTGGGCACTGGAACAGGCTCCCCAGGGAAGTGGTCACAGCACCAAACTTGACAGTTCAGGAAGCATTTGGACAATGCTCTCAGGCACATGGTGTGATCCTTGCGGTGTCCTGTACAGGACCAGGAGTTGGACTCCGTGGTCCTTGTGGGTCCCTTCCAACTCAGGATATTCTAGGATTCTGTGTTTACAGTCTATAACCTAACAAATATTGTTGTTGAGTACAGGTCAGGTAGCATGTACATTTAGCTTGAATGTGCCATCTTTTTCTAAATTAATTTTAGCACTTCATTATGACACATAACATTTTAAAGACCATTGCAGGAACCTGTATGTTTTGAAGAATGTATGCACAGTGATTGTTATTTCTAAAGTTAGCAGATGTTAACCTTTGGGTTTTTTTTTTGGACATCAGACAGTTTAATTAGGACAACAGATGAGAGACTCAACTTTTACAGTATTCATTTTCAAACTACCATTCTGTTACTTGGTATGCTCAGAGACACCTTTCTTCCTCTGAGTTTATGCTTTTATTTAGTCTTCTATTATTGGTAAGCATTAGAATATTTTCAGTTTGCTTGCTAGGGGGAGAATGTGGCCATATTTGATTCCTTTGAGTTTCCAGGTGATTTTGCATGGTGGTTGGAGCCACGGTGAGTACACACATTCATTGAAGGGTTCATAGATTGCTTTGGGTTGGAAGGCACCTAAAGCCATGAGCTGGAACATCTTCCACTAGTGCAGGTTGCTCGAAGCCCCATCCAACCTGGCCTTTAATTTTCAGGGATTGGGCATCCAAAGCTCCTCTGGGCAACTTACTCCAGTACCTCACCACCTTCACAGTGATGAATTTCTTCCTCATATCTCATCTAAACTGATCCTCTTTCTGTTTGAAGTTTCACTACATAGCACAGAGAAACATTGTCATGAAACTAATTCTGTTAGGAAAAGAAGAATAAAGCTGAAAGTCAAGGTTTTAATCACTTTAACCTTTCTTCAATGAGACTGCATAATGAGGGAGCCTTGGTTCTATGTTTTCTAGAATAAAACATACTGATGCATCAGACATTTTCAGCAAACTTGTTTAATCCTAAATACCTCCTCAGTGAAAATAAAACATTGCTTAAATGCAAATACTCCATCTATAACTGACAAGCTGCAAAACAAAGAACTAGAGAAGAATGTGGGAATTGTTCAATAATTTTGCTTCTTTTACTTGGTGACACAAATGCTTAAAAAACATACATCATGTCAGTGTGGAACATTTACTAAATCATGCAGCAAAATGGTGTGACAGAGGACGTGACTTAGCTTAGAGTTAGGAGATAAGACAATCTCTGCTACTCATTTACTTTGTGAAGTTGAGCAATTGGCTGAGTCTCGATCTTCCATAGAAAAATGATAGATGGTTTCAGAACAGTGGTTATTGGTGACAGGTGTTGAGCCTGTTGTCTTCACCTTACTTAAATTTTGCAAAAACATTTGAGTACCTGAACTCAGTTATTTAGCATTTATAGAACTGTACATGTCTCTTGGTCATGATTTCTAGTTCATTCTTGTGCTGAAAAGCTTGGTAAGTTTTGCAATTGCCTGTACAGAATTTAGAGCAGTTCGTCTCTGTTGAGTACTACTGAAGTGAATCTGAACTCTGAAAATGCTGTACATTGCTTTAATGATCATCACTTGCACTCGCTGTGTTCCACCTAACAAAGTGGGCTGCTTGGCCACGGCTTTAAAGCATCAGGATAGTGAATGTCCCTTTCAAAGGGACATTGCTATTCCCCTTTGCTATTCTGTCTGGATAAAACTGTTAGATCAACAAGGAATGTAGTGCAATAATTATCCAGAATTTACACTGAAATTTTCTGATTGCTCTGGCATTTGCCAGCTGCCTGGAGACTTGCTCGATTCCCATGTGGTAAGTCCTAGTCCTGCAGCTAGCTTTGAGCTAATGCTCTGTTCTGCTCATGGATGCTGGACAGAAGCCTCTCTGCTCAGCTATGCAGTGACAGCTGAAGTTCAGTATACCAAATTGTGCTCTCCAGGACTCTTAATTTGTCTGGAAGTAAGAGTTTTTTGCTACTTTTGTAGCCTCCAACAGCTATTATTTTTCAACACAATCACACAAAGGTGTTAGATGTATTTATAATTACAAATAATTTTATGTAATTTTCAGTAATTGGGGGGGCCTAAACCTGCCTTTTGTAGAGGGACTAAATTTGCTAGTTTTGGTCAACCTGTTCTGATTGTTCTGATAGAAAGGTTGGGACAAAACATTTGATAAAAATGCCACCTAAGAATATTTTTAAAGCAGTTATATCTTCTGTAATACGAATGCATTTTGCTTATTTTTTCTAGCTGGATTATGAACAGCAAATATGAGTTCAGCCTTTGAAAGACTGAAGAAAAGCTTTAAACAGTGCTTTGACCTCTGAACAGGAACTGGCTGCACTAGGTTTAGGCCTGCTGTCGTATGCTGAGGTTTTGAAATTATTAAAACTTTTTTCATAAAGAGAAAATCTGACATTTTGATCTCAACACAATTAGTTTTGAAACATTATAGACTGTTAATGATGTAAGGAAACCCTCAAGTGCAAAGTCTTCAGAAGGAGTAAATACGGCAAAAGATAATGACAAATTGCCAGATTATACACAAGCAAAAAGGAGTAATCTCCATAAATAAGTATAATATTCAGTAAGGAAAATCCCATGGGATTTTGAAAAATCAAACGGGATTTTTCTCACTGAATAGTGTACTTATTTATTGAGATTATTCCAACTGATGAGAAGGAATTTTTTATCAGTAATACTGAAAGCACATCAAATAGCCTCCGGATATCACCGTAAATTTTACTCTATGTATGCCCTTCTAAAGCAAAACAGTCCAGAAAATAACACAGTTCTCATGATTTGCTGGTTTTTAAACCAAAATAAAGCATGCATTTTCCCTTCTTGCAGGCTAGCAATAATTAACTACTCATTTTCTCAGTACTGTGTACTCTCCTACTGACCTTCATGTTAACATGCAGACACAGCACTAAATGAAATGTTGTATTGGCTTTTTCTGTTGTGCCACACAACACAAAAAGTATGTTTGCTAGTGGAAGGAAATTATTTTCCAGCTTCTGAGAAAGTGCAGCAGAATATACACTGTTTCTATGTGCACAATGTATAACAGGAGAGAGCGAAAAACAAAGTTCAGGTCAAAGCACAGTACCCTATGATCCGAGGTCTCTTTGTGCATGGTGCAGACTGTGCGGCCTTGCAAGAAAAATGGTGCAGTGGTTATACACTGTCTTGGAAATTAGGACTGTTGTAGTCAGTTCCATATTCCATCACGCTTTTTCTGGCAGCAGGTAAGTAATTTAGCCTTTGAACTTCAGTTCCATCTGTAAAATAGCCATAGTAATACTCCCCTTCTTTGCAATGCATATATTGAAGGTAAGTACAGGAGTGTGGGGTTTTTTGATGCTCTGGAATACATTTTTTTGTTGTCTGAGAAGTTTTCTTCATGGTTATGAAAAATTGGTCTGGATTTTTGTGGGACTCAGATATTTTGGTTCCAAGAACTTAAAATGTTTTGAAGAATCTTTTCTAAAAGAAAACAACTGAAATTTCTCAGGACTTTATACTGCCAAAATATTAAGTTCTGAGTATGGAAATTTTATATTTTGTGAGAAAAACAGAAAACTCTTTTGCTTTTCACAATAATAATATTTTTTAAGAAGATCTTGAAATTTGAGTATAAACTTCTACATGTAAGTTGAACTTCAACCCAACATGAATGTTACTACACCTCTACAAAAAGGTAGAAAATGGTTCAGCTTTTGTTGCTGGACCACATGCCTCAGCAATTTTCAATGTTTAGACTTGCCATTTCCCTTGTCTTCTGTAACAATGAGTCCTCCCTTCTGATCTGGGCATACCAAAAAAGTAACTGAAAGCTTTCTAAGAGAGCTCCAGATACAGAGCAGGAGAGGCTGGGTGACAGGTAAAGAAGGTGAGGAACAAGTGGAGATACTGCAGGGAAGAATGTTGGATATGAAGAGTGCTGGATATGAAGAGGAGACAGGGCATACTTGTCTGTTGAATGGGAGCATGAGGGACATAGGACATAAATCCATTGGAATACAGCCTTTGTATGCTTTGCTGCTCCCAGAGCAAATTGGGATACCTTTCCCCTTCTTTTCTGTTTCCATTCCAGCAGAGTGGAGGCAACCCTTTCTAAAGAAAGTTCCTGGGCAAGGCAAAGGATATCATGAGCAGAGAGCCTCTAAGGAGGAATTATATACCTGTCCTTTGCTCTAGCCTGCCTTGAGGGACCGGAAGTCATAGAGTAACTTGTATTGGAAGGGACCTCATGCTGAAAAGTATCTTTCTGGCCCCAGGTCACAAGGAAAGGTGCCTCCTTTGCTATCACCTTCTTCCCATGATTCAGAAAGCTGACTGTTCAGCAATATGAATCAAGGTAGGGGAGGAAGGTATTCCTGTTGCTTTAGCAGAAATTCCTGTAGGAGGAGTTCTCAGTAACCCATTCACTCCCACATCTGGAAGGCTCAGGCACAGTTTAGGAATGTATTCTTCCACTTGGAATGAAGAGGAACCCCTATGGATATTAACCAGAAGTATTTGCTCCCCTCTGCATTATGTATTACTTTTGGGGTGCCAGTGATTGTAGCAGGCCAACTCTAGACCCCTAACTCCTCCCACCTACAGATATGAGGAAGGTTCATACAAGAACTCTAATTTGTGCCATTTCTGGCTGAAAGCACCATTAGGAGTCCTCTGCAGCCTGGAAAGCAGGTAATCTTAGTAAAAGAATTTTCGCTGTCTGCTTGTAGTTTCCTCTGAAATAAGCTCCATTCCCCTGGTTCTTCTTATAGTAATCTTGTGAGTGGCTAACATGGGCTTGCTGGAGGTTCCATATAACAAAGAACTCATAGTTCAGACCAAAATCCCATGTCCCATGTAAGAACCTTTGGGTATTTCTTCTCCCTGCATTTTCTGTATGTTTTTAACATGGCTTGTGTGATTTTGTGGCCTGTGCTGCTGGCCTGCCTCTCTTTGCCTCTGGATCAAAGGAACAATGCCAGGAGCACCCTTAAATGAAGGAGCCTATGAGGATCTGAGGGAGGCATTCCCATACGTGAAGTCTAGCAATCCTACTAACATGTCTCAGAATTCCTCCTGGTTGCTTTCAGCTGACAAGCTTTTGCTTCATTGCAAAATCTCTTATTATTCCTTATTGCACTTAGCAGTTAAATTTTGTCCCATAGCTACCATTCCTGCTATTCTTCTGCTCTTTTGCTCTGACATTGCCTCCCAAGTTGTTTAATCGGAACATTTCATTAGTATACTGCGATTTTTGTGCCAATTACATTAAATTTGTCCTGGAACAGTTCTTTGAGGAATGCCACCAGTAAAATCTCTCTAGGCCAATGACTTCCCATTTGTCATTTCCGCCTTAGCTACTTCCATGCTTGGCTTACAGTTCTTGCAGCTGCTAATTGTTTCCCACGTGACATAATTCCAAATGCTTTGCTAAAGTCCAGAGGGAATATATCCCCTGAATTTTTGTCACATTGACAAGCTGGTTATCCCATTAGGTAGCACAATTAATAGTTTGGCACGTTCTAGTTTGGGAATTTTCATTTGTGTCCCCACTTTTCATTATGTCAGAGTTTGCCATGATTCTGGTGAGCTTTTCTGGAAAGAACAGGTAGGCAGATGTTTTCCAAAGAAGTACCTGGACATTCTCATACTCCTTCTGTCTGGATGCATCATGGTGCATATAAAATTAAAGACTCTGTCTGTTAGAGTACCTAAATGTTGTGAGAGTGACCTGCCTCTCCCATCCAGGCAGGAAAGAGATGTTTGCTCCTATCAGTTTCTTTCAAAAGCTCAGAAGTTCATGTTCATCCTGTCTTTTGTCATTGATTACTGATTCACAAGAACTAGTCTTTGCTGATAGAAAATTGCTGTAAACAGTACAAGAACACTAGGCTGGTTTTATTTAGTAAAAAAACCACATTACTCCTCAAACTTGCAGAAGAGGAAAGGCAGTGAGCAAACCCAACCGACAAAGTGTGATTAAATGAATTGTCACATCTGCATTCATTAGCAAAATTATGTAGGGGGGTGCAAAAGAATTTACACCTGGTTCTGGTTTCCACAGGTCATTGCTTAGAAAGGCTCCTGACAAGGCAGGCATGACAGCCAGATAATGACTGCTTTGAAGAACATAAGAGGCTTCCCTTTTCTTCAATCCTTAAGAATTACAGAAGAGATACAAGTAAAGGTAAAAATACAGTATTTCAATTGTGCCAATGGTTTTAGTTGAATAATACTGGTGGCACTTCATGATTCATTTGTGAACTGTTGCCTCCTTTGGGAACTAGTTGGATTATGATTTATATGCTCTGTTGGATCCTAGAAATTCTAAAGCTCTCTTAGGTTTTCTCATTTCATTCCCTATGTACAGTCAATCACTTTGGCCCCCCCACTTTTCAGGAATCTTCCCATGATGGCATGGTCTAGCTAAAGTTCTGGTCATCTCTAAGTTCAGAAGAGCAAAAGATATTTTGTTCCTGTTGCTTTCTGTCTTCCAAGATAAAATAAATTTGTGTGCTACTTTCTGTTGAAACTATTGTGAATCTTCAAAACCAGGTTCTTATTCTAGCCCTAAATCTATGGAAGGTTTCTCACCTATTTTTTTCTATCTACATTTGCAGTCAGACAGCTCCAGTACCAGAAGTGTCCATGTTAAGTGTTCTGCTGGTGGTACAGAAATGCATGAATACAAATTCAGTTTCATTCTGAAGAGACATTTAGGACTGCTTTGTTTAGGTACATGGCCCTTGGGGCAAATATCCACAACAGATACGAGGCTCCAACTGCTTAATTCTTTCAAGATTCAGCAATTTTATCTACTCTTCAGGTTTTGAGATAAATCTAGGGAAATATTGTAGTTCATATTTGCAGTATAGCAATCTTCTTCACTCATTGTTTAACTGTCCTGAAATAGATCCCAAGCAGGGTTTTTATACCTCAACTATCTGAAAATAACTTCTGACATTTTCAAGACCATGTTCTGGGTGAATAGCCACCTTTGTGTATGAAAAAGCTTATGAAATCATACCTCTACTATATACAAGAAGAATTATAATATTCATGTCTGCTTTGCTAATGTTACCTGGATGGGAATATAAATTGTACCCTCTGTTCTCTAGTGTTAGTTAATGTGTTGACTATCCTGTTACCATTAAACTTCTCTTTCAGAAACATAGCAGGGTTCAGCTCTTAAAAGCATCTGTGTATTCTAAGTGTGTATTCTTTACAGTTATCTGCATATGAGTATTTCTGTGTTGAATGTAGCTCTTATATATTGAAAGTATTCCTCATAATTCTAATGGTTTTATCATATCGTGTCATTGTAGAAAACATCACAGTGATACTTTATATAAAATAAAGAAGGGCCGTATCTGCTTATATTTGCAGATACTGGGCTTTTGGGGAATTATTATCTTTAGTACAATATTGCTCTGTATCTTTGCTGTTGTAAAAAATGTCAGGAGAATTTTGAAGAAGAATTATGCATAGGAAAGGGCATCCTTGCCTCAAACAAAGTGAAAGCATAATGCCACAAGTCTGCTATGAGTGTTAGGCACCTGTCCAGTGTTTTTACACTGTGTTTGCCTTTCATTGATCACAAGGGTCATCAAAAGTCTTTGCCAGGATCATGCTAATTCTAAGTGAACCCCTAGTCCCAAATTTGTGGTAGAAGCAGTCTTCCCATTGTTCCTTCACATATGTGCTGTCTCAAAAGCAGTGGTATCACAAAATCACAGACTATATATTGGAAGTGAGACTTGGAGATCATCTAGTCTAATTCTCTGCTCAAAGTAGGGCTAACTCCAGAGTCAGGTCAAGGTGCCAAGGATTATGTGGAATGAAGGTGTCTCAGGAATATGTGCTGTTTTGTAGCTAGTCCCTCAAGCTTGGATGAGTCAGTACAGAAGGTCATCACCTCTGGGAGCACTGCAGAATTAGTACCTACTTGTCTGAAATGTAGGTGGAAACATCAGCATGTGTTTTTGTGCAAAGTCCACTAGACTGTACCAGGGCCTGTAGTATTGATCATCTCCAGACTTAGCACCTCTGCCCTGGAGAAAAAAACATCCTTACAGTGATTAAAAGGTTCACCTTTGTCCCTTTGCTGTGTGTTAGATGACATAATCAACAAATGCTAGAATAAGCTGCTATTCTCTCTTGAGGGGACCAACACGGAGATCTACATGCTAGTGACTGAGTTCATCTCTCTTGCCAGGAGACTCTATTCAGTCTGCAGTATTTTTAAGGAAGTGGAAGGTCATGGTGAAGTCCCAGTCTTTACCTGTGCAGGGCCTGTTCAGTGAACACTCCTAGAGAGCTCTATTTGCTTTTCTCATCAAAGATGAGGGCGTGGTCTCCTAGTGAGAGTATGGATGGAACAGGCTTTCAGAGAGGTGGTTGCAGAGGGGAGGTGTGGAGCTATTTCTGGGTGAACTGGTCAGCCATACTCCCTTTTGAACCTCGCTGGCATGAGGGCTTTGACAGCTGGAAGGCAGCCATGCAGTGGGGTATAAGTGGTAGTCACACCTCTCTCCACCCAGCAAAGAGCCACAGTCACCTCTGTGCAAGCTCACCAGGAAAGGAATGGGGGCTGCTCAGCCCAGCCTGGTCCACAAGAAGAAGAGAACTATCCCTCCAGTACACCTTAAACAGTCCGTACCATCTACTGGTCTTCAGCCTAGACAGTATTTCTATTTCTCTAAAGGACGGCTACTACCATTTGAAAAGTCTCTACACATTGTCTTTCCAAACACTCCTCTCATTTCCCTTGGGCCAGAAATCATTTCAGATGGGTCAGCTGGGACTCAGCCCCTGGGCTGATTCCAGCACCTGTGCCCAGTCAAAATGAGCTGGCTGATCCTGTGGGACATTACAGTGTGCCCTGATGCAGGTGGTGCTTGGAAAGGTGCTGCTGGACTTCTGCAAGGAGGTGGAAAGTGACAGTGTCAAAGCTCAGTGGTGGCAAAGCAGTGACTTCCAGTTCCTGATGTTTATTTCCTGGTGAGTGAGTGGCATGTTTAAGAATATTTTTAATTTGTGTGGTGGTAGCAAGAAGTGATATACTAGCTGCTTTGCCTGTTTCTTGCACCTTGAATTTTAGAGTATCTGTGGCTAAAGATATAAATTCCCCTGCACCCTAAGAGAACCCTCAAAACAGACTAATCATCTGGATAATTGCCTGCTCCTAAGAGTCTGAATGTAGAATGAAACTTGTTATATGGTATTTTCTGTGCTACTTATTTTACAGTTAAACAAATTTTCTTTTTATTTAAAATACCTGATTCAGTCTCTAGGGAATCCTGTCTCAGTAGTCTTCTTGTGTATTGTTATAATTATTGTAGTAGTAACAACAACAATAATAATAATGCACAAAAAAACCCAAACACCCCCCCCCAACCCAACCAGTAGCCTGAGTGATCGCAACTGAAGAATGCAGACTTTGTTCCAAGAGAAAAGGTAAAAGGGAAGACAAATTGTGTTTAGTTCTGTTATATAACCAAGAAAATTCTTCCAGAGAAGAACAGGGCTACATTTCCCCCCTCAAGGCTATTTTATGTAACTAACATAATTAATTATAGACTTATTCACAACCAAGAACAAGAACGTTTGATTCACTTTGTTTTATAAACAGAAAAAAGACATCCTCAATCTGTCAAATGCTGTGTAAAGAACAATTGATGATAGTTTCTGAACACTGATAACGGGTCAGAGATTGGGGAGTTATGGGATAAGTAGGGTTGTCTCACATGCACTGATGGCAACAGTAAAGAAAGACTGAATGGTTTGTTTGCAGTCGTGGTTGTAGCTTTCCATTAAAGTCTAGTTTACATTCAAAGCTCTGTCAAACATTTACTTTTGCCAGTTTGTGGATTATTTATCAGTTTGGATTGACATAATAAGCTTTGGGCCCATGATATAAGTCAGATATCTAAATCTGGCCTTGCATAGAGAACAGAGTAGGTTTTTCCAGCCTAATAAGCCAGAATTTGGCCTGTCAAAGGTGTCTGCCATGAGGGACTAGAGAATTAATAAAGTCTAACTCTTGTCTGTGGAGGCTGCTTTCAAGAGTTGTACTAGTCTGTGGCTATTAAAATGGCCTGGCATCCTTTCAGTGTCTTTCTTCAGCAGTGTTGCCTCTTTCTCAACTATCTGTTACGGCTCCTTTTCTAGCAGCTGCCTGGTGACCAGCTGCTCTCAGCAGGTCCTCCAGCACAACAGGGTTGAAGCTTTGCTGTGGGGGTGGCTGCTTGGGGAGCTAAATGCTGTGCATCCTCCCAGGAGAGAGGAATCCTGAGCTGTTGGGAGTTTCTCTGGATGGCTCTCCACGCATGGAGAGTTGTGCATGAATTCACAGGCCCAGGCAGAGTTGGCACCTGTTTTCTCAGGTGTAAATTCTGGCCCCTCTTCCACTACTCAGTATTTTATAGGCTAAAGAATTGAAATACTCTAAGTTGGGCTCCTTGTCCCACGCAGCTGAGGAATTGCTGGGGAAGTCAGGTGTGCTTAACTACAGAACTCCCAAAACACCTGCCCTTGAGGAGACCAGCTTGCACTGCAAGCTGTTCTGGGCACTGCCTGTAGTCCACATCTCTGTGCACTGTCCCAAGTGACACCTTAGCTGTCAGCTGTTTGCTTCCTCGATGTCTAGTACAAGAATGCCAAGTGGTTGTGTGCCTGTGGGGAATCTCTCAGCAGACTTGTGATGCTTGGAGAACTCGGGAAGGTAGTCCTCAGGGTCTGTCTTCAGTGGGCTTTCCTTGCAGACACTTCTGGACACTGACAGTATTTCTTTTATCCCAGTCCCTAGGTAACTGAGGTTCTGGATATTCAGCTGAGAGTATCTTGGCCATTTTTGTGACCTCTAGGGATGTCAACTAGAAATGCTGGATTGCAGCTTACACTGCAGTTTTGAGGCTGTGCAAGCATTTACTCCAAGACACTGTTTGTTGTTTTTTATGTTATAGAGTCTGGACTCAAGCAATTTTAGAAACATTTGACCATAACCTTAAGACAAATCTAAAATATACTTCTGGGAGGAGGCTAAGCAAACCCTTTGTGACGAACTTCAGCGCAGTGCATGTGCTTTATGAAATTTCACATACAACCCATCACTTGGTATACCAGGAGGTCTAGATCTACTGCTAATTATTTCTTTCCCTGTCTGCTATGGAAATGATATATTTTAGTCATAATTGCTTTTCAGATTTACCACCTGAGTTGAATGATCCTCAGTGGGGATGCTGTTCCTTCTTCTCCTTTACAGTCTATTCTCTATTGTGGCTAGTTTTTTCTCATAGTTTCCTGTGTAACTGGGGTCATAACTCCTCAAAACAGATGGTTGCACTTCCACTTCCTGAAGGCAATAGTGGGCTCTGTTTGCTAAGAAGGATGGCTCGCCATTCTCTGTTGTGGTGTGACAATAACTCTTCTCTGAACTTTCATGCCTCAGCCTAGATAGACATGGTGATAGTCCTGTCTCCACTTAGAATCTACAAAACCCAGAAGTCTCTTCAGCAGGAGGCTTCTGTGTCTTGCAGGAAATACAGCTGGATACTGAGTATCTGCCTAAGCAAACTGCGGGAGGCTTGTGGGATCAGATGGAGAGGGCATGGATGGGTGTAAGATCTCATGTGAGTCAGCTTGCAGGTATGTTGGGTTGCCTGGTGGGCAGCTTGCTTCCAGGGTATCTGGTGGCCTTTGATGGCTGCAGCTTTTCTCCAGACACATCTGATTGGGCTTGCGAGGAGCATGGGAGGTTGTGGAGCAGAGGGATGTTACAGGACTAGCAGTGCTGCCCTCAAACAACATCATGAGAGGCATGTGCTAAAAGTAACAAATCCAACAAGTCTTCGTACCTGGGGGAGCATAAAAGGTCTCTTCAAGTCAACCCAAACTTTACATTTTCACTCTAGACATCAGTCTGTTCGCTGAAGGAATAGACCCAGTTTGAAAGACGGATGCAATGAATAAAACTGTAAGGTCAACAGGCCTTTAGGGAATCTGACTTGCTATTTAGTAAACAAATACTTATTTTAAAAAGCACTAAGATGACATGGTAACCTTGCAATGACCTTACTGAGCTGCAATACACATGGCCGCTTTGTGACAAGCGTTCTGCAGGCTGCTATTCTGTAGCATTCATTTACCTTAGCTCACTTCAGAACAAAAGAAGACATATTTGTTTAATTTTTCATGGCTAGGAAGCCAGTGTTGCTGAACAGACTGCCCTAGTATTTTCTTTGAAAATAATACATTTTTCTCTTTGGTCATAAAGAAGTCACAGTCCTACTTCTGCCATGCTAAATAGTCAGCTTTAGGCTCCAGTATATGCTTACTGAAATGTTACTGTCCGTGGCACTTATGCATCTGTTTCAAGCTAGAAATGAGAACCTGAGAATTCCACCGAATCGGGGCCTCGCTGGTAATGCTTTTAATTGCAGTGTAAATCCAGTCTTCCCATTGACCAGTAGATGGGGCAAGTAGGCCTCCTTATAGTTATGGTCAAGTTTGTTCTTTTTTTTTTTTTTTTTTTTTTTTTTTGTTTGAATGCAAAGTTAAAATGTAGCTGTCGTTGGCTCTTAGTTCAACAGTCTAGTTTGAAGGCTCTTTACCTTTTACCTTTGTACTGTAAGGGTCAATCATGTCCTTTGACGTAACTGGACTATTTTCTTTACAAACATGTGTCGTAAACAATCGCCCTATTCCTTGAAATTCTGAAATTTAAAATTATTCTTTACACAGGGATGAAAACAAATCTTTTGAAGGTTTTGTTGTGCAAAGATATGGAAATGCGTGTTCCCTCCCCAAAACTAGCCAATAGTTAGGTGTTTGCAACACTTATGGAGATGCAAAGGATCCAAGTTTTAGTCCCTGGTAGTCTTCCATGTGCCTGTAGAGTGTACCAACAAGATCACCACCGTTACTTGCCTTTGGGTCATCTTTTCCAATGCTCTCCTGCAAAAGCTGTTGTCACTTTCATGCATTTATTGATGCACCAGACTTGTACAGACTACATGAGTGGCTATGGTTGCTGGCCAGATTTGCTTTCTGCCCATACTTCTTGCTTCCTGTTAACATTTCATGTACTTATCAAAAGAGATGGTGATCCTCAAAATAAGTCAGTCAAGGAGTAAAAGCTTTTTCTTGAACACATAGGAACATAGAGTCCTCAGTTTCCCTTTAGCCACAATCACACTTCTGTGTGTTGTTCATCACATCAGCTCTTAAGTGTGCTCTGTTTTGTCCTCATTCCTTGGAGCTTAGCTTGGTGATGCGAGTCCTGGAGCTGGCTGTTTCCTTACAGGCAATATGCAGGAGGTGCAAGAACGATTTCTGCCTTACCCTGAGGCAAACCTCCTTAGGTGCAGAGCCCAGTGATGATGGGGAGCTTCTGCTTGTCATATAGACCAGATATGGTTTGTCTAGCCAGGTTATCTTGGCCTTGTGGATGCAGCTTCCATTGTTCAGCCTTGAATAAAAAGTAACAATATAACTACCCTGTTTTATTTTAAAGAGTGGGGCAAGCTTCCTGAGATAGCTGGGTGGAGGGATGAAGAAACCTGTATCTGTACTAAACTGGCCAGGCAAATACAATATATTAATATAAAAGAAAATAGCTTGGCTAAAGATTAAAAAAAAAAAACAACCAAACAAAAAAACCCCAAACACAAACCAAACCCAGCAACAACAAAAAAATCACCTCTTTCTCCTCAAACTTTCAAAAACTGAAATGGGGGAATAGATGTTAGCCCACCTTCTCAGATATGTAGAGTGCCTCAGCTGCTGGACTTTAACACAGGGGTCTGTGTGTGTCACCATCTGTCATTATTTGTTTGTGATATCCAAAACTCCCACTGGATGGGAGGGAGCACAGAGGAATTTCTGTCTGGATTAGTATATCTTTGGGCTCTTTCTTGAAGCTGTTAAATAGTTAAAACTAAGATGGGTAATACTGAGTGCAGAGCGGGTACAGGCTTTAAGCTGGTGTAAACTGAGAGCAGCTCCTTTGTAGACAATGAAAGTAATCAGACTCTGCAGATGTCTAAACTGGTAAGTCTGGCTCACCTCCTCCAAACGTACATTATACAGAATCTAGGCATTACCATAACCTATTTCATATTTTGGAGGAGCAACGTGTGTTATCTACCTCAAAGGTTGCTCCAGCTTCTCTGTCTTTTGCAGCTCCATGGTGCCCTCAGACCTCATCTCTAACACTGCCTCCTATGTGGTGAGCAGCATGATTCAGACCAGACTTCTTGCAGCCAGATTCCTACAGCCTGCTGCAGTCCTGCTTTTTTTACTTTCCACTCAGTCTGCTGATAGTCCTACAGCAAAATTCCTTTGGATCCTGCCATATCTGCCTTTGCCTTTGAATATTTTCATTGGGTCACTGTGTTTTGAGTGAAATGTAAATTCCTCTGTGTGTTTTCAGTCAGTGTTTGCATTTTGTTCATTGTGTATGTCCTGACTGTCCAGCATCCCCTGACTTTACCCCTATCCTCGTGGTCTTCCTCTATTTATAATTTTCTTCATATCCTTCCCTCTGCCCAAGGAGATGTACTTATCACAAGCTGAGCAGAGTTACAATCTCTTAAAGTCCCTACTCCTGACCTTTCCTGAAGAGCTGATCATTTTTCTCTTCATTTTCTGCTTTGTGTATGGAGAGAACTGCTTTATAATAAACATAGTGCTCCTGGGGTAGGTATAATACATGGCTAAGACCACAAAGGCTCCTCAGGAATATGGGTTCTGACACAAATGCCTCATGAGACAGCTGGAAACACCTACAGCATGCAGTGGCTTAGAGTAAGCCAACTATTCAGTGACATGCTGGCCTCTGAGGAAAGCTATGCATGCTCTTTGCCAGAGGTATCTCAGGAGGACTGGGAGTCTCTGTCTGCTATTTGGCTCCTCATAGACAGCAGATGTTCCACAAGAAGGTGAAACATGCAATAAATGCCTGTATTTACTTGAAGCAAATCAGAGCTCAAGCAAAGGCAGTGGTCCAGCCAAGAGTGTTTACTGCTGCGGGAATGCTTTTGTGCTGATGCAGCATCTCTCACCCAAAAATCTGAACATTTTGAAAGTGTTAACAAAGTAGGCTCATGTCAGTGTTTGCAGATGTATTTGAGCCAGGTTTTTACTGCCTGTTTTGGATGCTGCCATCCATGTAGACTACACTGAGTTTGGTACTGCTGTTGCTGCTTGGCTGTGCATTTCCTTAGCTCCATAGATGGTTTCTGCAGCTGGTGCTGAGCTTGTGCTGATGCAGCTACATTGGTAACAGGACCTGAGCAGGCCACTGCACGGCTAGATCAGGTACATACACATGAGCTGTAGTCACTTTAGTGTAAAAATGCATTTGTCCTATTTTTAGGAGGGAAAAAAATCTACAACCTGAACTGAAGACAAAAGACAAGCCCCAAAGATACATTGCTCTTTTCCACTGCTGCTTCTGAGGGGAGAGAAATGGGAAAAGTGAAATACTGAGTAGACTATCACTAGTGAAACTAGGTTTGGGCTTGGTTGTTCAGATAATGACTAATACAGGGAAATGTCGAGTGACCCAGGAGGGAGAGAAGTAGTCTCTTCATGTATGTGTGTATTTTCCTCATGGACCAGCAGATACATCTTTGGATGCTTAATTTAAGATCCAGAGGTCACTCATTAGTTAGCCTGCAGTGGCATACAGAAAAGAACTGTATCTTTAGCCAACAGGAGAGTGTCAATGCAAGGATTTTACATTCTTTTTCTAGTAAAGTACATGCTGCCAAATAAATATCACCTAGTTCAGAGTACGTGCCAGGGGTTTGGTGATGAGTTAAGAACCCACAGAACTGAATGGTTTCCAGCAAAGCCATGTAGACTGATAGCTCCAGGATGACTGTAGGATGGCTCTTTGTCACCAAATGATCCCCTGGCAATTGTGGTGGGTGGTTCCTCCCCAATGGTCTGGTGGTCCTCTATTCATTTTTTCTCAACATAGAAAATGGGGGCAATCTCTGAAAATTTGTGGAATGGGAAACCCATTCATGTCCTTTCAGTTTGCTCACGTTTTACTGAGAAACTGTTGTTATTCCCTTCTCCTTTGCTCAGCTCACTCCTGGTGGTTTTCTGCGGACATTTCCCTGAAATGACCTTGCTAGACCAAAGTGAAGCAGAAGGCACTACCCATATTCTACTCCAAGTCCCTTTACTACAAAATATTTTCAGTCTGTGGAGAGGGTTTTTTCCTCTCTTTCATTTTCTCTGCTCCTTGGCTGCCCACAGTGACAGCCGTAACTGCTTGATTTGAGGGAAGCTTTGCATGTGCTATGAGTGGCTCCTTCTGCTAACAATTTGTGCTCTGGAGCCCATTGCCGCACAGTACAAATAAATTTCACTGTTTAGTACTTTCCTGTTTTGTTCCCCTACTGCTAGCAGTGATTTGACCTACTCTGTTTTGTTTTTCAAATTTATCTTTCTTTGCCCTTCTTATATGAGACAAAATCACAAGATTAAATTAACAAGGATGTATTATTGATGCGTACTTTTTGTTGTCTTGTGTTGCACTAAAAGTTCTGCATAAAATAGGAATTAAAATGCAGATTACATTCTGGAACAATATTCAGTTTGGTCTTAGGACAAGGAAGAAGACTTTATCCCACTTGAAAAAGCCTAATGGTGTGTGCTGAGTAGATATAGTCTCCATATAAAAAGCTCTTTTCAGCTATCCTGCCATATAAACTCAGTCTTTTTATAAACAGTCTCTATTTGGCCCATACCATGCATGTATGCTGTAGAGTGACCAGGAGGTTTAGCCCAACGGACCTTACTTTGCAGTGGTGAATGCAGGTACTGGAAGTTCTCCAGCTCTAGTAGTGTGCATGCCCCTGCAAACTCTAGCTAAGAGTAGGGTAAATATTTAGAATGGCTAAGACCAATTTGGGGTCTGTGCTGTTTTAACTAGATTGTTCTTGCCTACTTTAAAGCTCTCTTAGGCATTCATCCTCTACACCAGAATCACTGCGGAGTACAAATACTCCTAATTGGGTGTGATGAAGGCCACAGTCATGTTTTCCAAGCCTGATGCTAAGAACACGTGAGGTTGTTTTTACTGTGCGAATGTGACTGCATGTTGCATATTTTAATACAGAGAAAAACATATTGTGATCGACTAATTAAGTTAGTAGAGTGGTTACATTTGCCTGCTTTCTCTCTGTCTTCCTTGGGATGAATAAAAGAAATCTATCAATCTAGAGGCCATTATTTCTGTATATTTTTGTTATCTTTTTATAGCATAAATACGTTTTGAATAATATAAATAAAGTGGTTTTTGCTTTCTCTTCCTCTGTCTTCTAAGCAAAGGAGGACATCTCCATGTACAGGGTAAAAAAGGCAAAGAAAAACTAATCCTTTGCCATTTGCATTTTTCAAACCGGATCTTGAAAAAAAGTTACTTGAAGGAGGGGAAATTTGTCACCTTAACATTGCAAATTATGTGAAACCAGTAGATCCTCCCACCACAGCATATGTTTGTGGTGGGTAAGTGGGGAGATGCTGGGGAGAGGTGATAGTATAAAAATACCTTGTAAAAACAAACGCTTGGCTAGGGGAGAGAGTTTGTCACTTCGGCTAGACTAGAAGGGGGAAACCAGACAGACAGGGGGCGGATGGGAGAGTGGGGGGAGGAACTTATGTCACTTTACCAAGGTAAATAACTTGACAGCGTCTCAGAAATAGCAGCCAACTAATTAGCTTGAGAAGATCAGATATTGAACAAGTAGGTGGCCTAGAAAGTTAAGAAGAAAGAGTAAAAGCTATTTAAATGAACAGTGAAGACCTTAAAAGAGTTAAGCATGTGGCAAATACACAGCAGAAGGGTGACAGGTAGAAATCCCAAGATAAAGTGCACAGTCTTGCTAGTAGCCACTCTTCCTGCATTTTCATGAACTGAGAAGCATGATTTTTATAATTTTTCCTTATAATAGATGTTCTAAGATAAATACAGACTGGGGGCTCTATACAGTAACATAAATACAGCTTTGTGATGTATAGGTAGCCTGGCTCTCTCCCTCCATGTGCCATATGGAACAGTTTGTACACTTCACAGCATCCAGGACCATGCAAATGCGAGCAGACACCAACATGACCACTCACAATGTCAGCCAGGGTGGAAAATGATAGTTTGCCTTGTTGTACTTGTGGGGAGTTTGTATGCGGTGGTGAGAGACTGACATCCCCACATCATGGGACCAGGCGGGTGCAGGAGCCAGCGGGAGGGAGGGACTGCAGTCGGTGCCCCTGTGCTGTTCTGGCTGGGGGTAGCAGCTGTCAGTGTTGGGAGGGCAGTCTCCTTCCTATGTGTGATATTTGTAGTTTTTGTTTGATTTTAATTGACTTTCCTCAGTGTTCAAGAAGGTGCCCAGCCCAAGGAAGAGTGGGTGAGTGCATGAGAAAAAGAGAGAAAGAGAAGGGGAGAGAGTAGGCTGGTGAGGTGCCCTTTTCATCTGATAATCTGTTATCCACACATAGAGAGCTCCATTTTACAGAGGGCCTCAAATGCTGCTTTCCTTTCTACTTCTCATCATTCCCTGTTGCTTTAATCTGTGGAAGTCTGAAAGGGATTTGGATGGAGATCTCCATGAAGAGAAGGTATTTTTCTAAATCAGACAAAACCTGCCCACCTGCTTCCTCTCTTATTTCGCTAAGAAGTATGTAATTCTCCTGCCTCGATGGTGATTTTTGGTAATAGATCATTCTCCCTTCCCCATGGTGTGGGACTTAAAATACCCTGAGGGTGTTTCAGCTGAGTAAGCATTGCTATGTGCAAATCGGTCTGTCCCTCTTGTGAGGGTTTATGGCAACACAACTCTGTGCTGACCGACTGGCTGGTAAGGCTTCTGAGTGAGAGGGATGGGACTATTTTAAGTGCAGGTTTCAAGGTTTTAAGGCTAGGTTTCAAGAGTGGCATATGCTCCTTGGTTGTCAATTTGCAGTCAAGGATAAAAGAAGATTCCGTTCTCTGACCTAAAGCATTTTGCTGATGTCTGTTGCACAGGGCTAAACTTTCCGCTAGTAGGTGTTCACACAAATTTGGCTATTTCTGGTTATCTTCCTGTATGGGTGTACAGTCATTTCATACTTGCATTCCACTGAAAAACAACGGGTATTTTCCCCCTTCAACAAATTTCAAAGAAAATACACCAACAAAACTTTGTTAGAGAAATTTTGCATGCTCCAGTCAGCAAACTAAAACCTAGAATACCTTCTGAGCCCGTCTGTGCAGCTGCGTTTTTGCTTTGTCCTCCAGGGTTGACTTAAAGTGGCTGTGGGGATTAGTAGTTTGAGTTCCCTGACTTACATGCATGTAATATTAATGAAATATTTTGGTGGAAATCTAGCTTTTACATTTCAGATTTGTTTCATTGCACCAGTTGGTGGATGGAAACTGCCATCACAGCAGCTGCCTGAATATCATGTAACGCAACATGCCTTGATGCCTTGTCGTATTTCACTGTTTGCTCACAGAATGAACAGTCCCAAGCATTGTGTTGGTTTTTTATGAAGGTCCAGAGTTGGGGAAATAGAGAGGATCTTTTTTCCTCCTTTTTCTCACAGCCCCCCAATTTCTCATGCCTTTCCACTATCCCTTCTACCAGTTTAGTGATTCACCCTTTACCCTGCAAGTGCTTAGGAGCACTTGTACCATCATAAGCAATGCAATACAGAATTTTGTACTGTAGATATTTCTTTGTAGATGCTTCTGTAAATCTTCCTGGGCATACTGAGCATGTAATGCTCTAATAACTGAAGACTGGATGTTCTAATAGTCATAGACAGGAGATTTACAATGAGTCAAGAACTTTTTTTTCTGAGCATCTTAAAACTAAATCCTAAAACTTTTCATGGAATTTCAGTACTTGTGATGAAACTCTTAGGGGAGTTTGTTACAAGTAGAATGCAATTCCCGACAAAAAAAGAGAGAAAGAGAAGTATGTTGTAGGGTGTTCGATAACCTGGTCTTTGGGTGATCCCTGGGATGTGCAAGACCAAGTTCTAAGTTCTCAGGATGAATTAGAAGAAATAGAAATATGAACTAATCTCTCCAGTATTGTAGATAAGTATCTTAACTGATGGGCTTTTGATGAGGATGCATGAGTCTGTTTTCTGTGGCTTCTTTGTGTGAAAATTCTGAGTCTTCATCCAATTCTAAAATTCCTCTTTTTCTTTTTTTCTGTGATTAAAAGGTTATGTTTTTTGCAAAATGGAAACCTTGTTATTCAGCCAGCTAGAATAATAAGAGTTGTAGGTGTCTTGTGAATGTGAGGCAAAGAAGAAGACAATGTGTTAGTTTATTGGTTCTGTGTTAGAGGAAGGTCTGGGCTTAATTTAAAAGTCAAATGTAAATATATTTTTTCTAACTTTGGTTTGTGACAGATTTGACATATTCTTCTTTTTCCTTGTAAGCTGCTAAGGATTCAGATCAACTTGATGGAAATCTACCTTTGACAGTTGACAGCAGGATTTCTTGAGTGATTTCTATCTCAAGGCAACTGCCCCTTCTCCACAGCCTGCAAGTAGCAATAGCATTTTAAAGGCAGGATGTCAGAGAGCAGCTTGGTTTTCTCAGTTGTCATTGTTATTTGTTTCTCTCCTGGCCAAACCACCAGAAGCAGGTTAAGGATGACACAAACTAGCAACAAATCATGGGGTGGAGGACAGAGCATGTGACAATGCCCTGGCTATGGTGCAAACATTTGAGCTTCATTTCGAAAGCCTGAGTTTGTGTTCAGCAGAGTTCATGAGTGAAAAATAAAAGTCTTTGACGATAATGATCGACAGCCTCAATCTCTTTAGTGTCTACCCTTCGGAGAAGAGGCTGGAGTGGATCCCATCAAGCTGTGATTTGGTTCAGTACACTGGGGAACGTTCCTAGAAGCATTCCCCCAGCTTCTTCACACTGTGCACTGAGGGGAAAAAAACAACATTTGGCAATTTGTTGTCAATATTTGTATAACTCCTGATGCCACTAAAACTGCATATGCAGGCTTTAAACTAACAAAAACAAAGCCATGGCCAAGCTGGAGGGCTGGATTTGTTTCCATGCACAATTAGGTTTATTTGTTTAGGTCTCATTTTATTTGCTTTCAGATGACTCAGATAGGAGTATTGCAATCCTTTCAAAGTGAAGTAGTGTTCTGTGTATTTTGGGCATTGGGCTTAGCCAAATGTGGAAAGAATTGGCTGCTCAATAGTATTTTCCTATCCAGAGGTTTCTTCAAACTTTTGAGAGGAACTGAAGGAATGTCCCTTCCATGCCAGGCTTTCCCTCTCTTCCCCTTCACAGCGTCTCTCTGCATTATTGTTAAAGAGCACAGGAATTTTAAAACACTCCTCTGTTGTGCAACTGTTAGCAACTGCTCTTATTAATTGCTTTACCATTATGCTGCATATTTAAATTCTCACTGGTGTCATCCATAACATAACATGCTGCTGTGAGTGCCTTTTTAATCCACTCCAATAAGAATATATGGATGGTGCCCTGCTCAGAATCTCCCATCCTGCTAGACCAGCTCTGGGTTTGCTGAAAATGGTTTCCTGCATACATGAAGGGATATGTACACTTTGGCAAGTAGCCAAGTTTTCTGCTGGGAGTTAGTCACTGAGGGCAGATTATTTTCCAGTGGACATGCTTGCACGCTATCTGTGTTAAGAGAATTGTTTTAGTTCTCAGTACCGTGGTGTTTCTTATATCCCCCCTCAAAAAAAACAAAAGAAAACAAAAGTGTAGGGGTTTTTTTGTCTCTGTCTTCTGTGAATAGGAGTCGATGGCTTTTAATTGGTGCTTTAGGCACCACTGTATTTTGGGGGGATTTTTTTTTTTTCTTTGTCTTCTGATAATTTTGCTTATGGAAATGTCTGTTTGGGTGATATTTCAGAAAATGTAGACAATAGATCCACATAGTAGAGAATAGATCCACATTTATTCTATTTCTATGAAACATAAAAGTTAAAGGATTTCCTGCACTCACCAGAAGTATGCATTTGATTTATAGCCTTCCTTAATGCTCTTCCCACTCACACTCATAAAAGAAATTTAGTAACAAAGGCTAATAGACAACCTATTTTAAAGTTTGCCCTGATAAAACCAAACTGGTACTTTACTCAGTCTTAAATGTCAATTCTAAAATTTGGAATGTTTTTCTAATCAGGAACAATAAATGTGGAAAGTGTCTTGATGGAACGGAGCCGCGGCTCAGCACGCTGCTGGCCGGGTGCTGCACACAACACTTCAGGGGCAGATGGAGCCTGCACATCACGTAGTCCTCCCTGTGCAATAGCTTGCTTTGTGAGACTGCTTGACCCCAGGAGGGATTGAACAATGTTGAGTGTATGTGATTTGTTGTTTTATTTTGCTTTTTAGAGAATAGGAACCCAAAATATATCTATGACAAATGACCAAACTGAGGAGGAATGTAAATCTTCAAATACAATAAAGAAGAAAGAAATAATATAAATTTCCAAGACAGTGTTACAATAAAAAAAACCCCAACAAACCAAAAACCAAGCAACAAAAAACCCCAGAAGAAATAATAAGGTGGTCAAATTGTATGGTGCCTGGAGATCTGTTCCATATGATGGTTTGTTTCCCTCCCTCTAGCTGTGGAAACTGAGACTGTCAGAACAGATCAAACCCATTTATTTGCCTTATTTAACACAGTATCACTTTATAACACCTCCAGGGCATTTCCACACTGTGCCTGGAAAGCTCTCAGCTATTCTCACAGCACAGTCCAGTGTGTCTTCTGCAGCTCTCCTGGCCTTTCCCTAGACACTTCAGTTTGTTGTGTGCAGTTCTTCTAGGCTCATGCAAGACTGAATGAGTTGGGAGCTATAAGAGGAGGCTAGGTCAGGACCTCTCAGATCTTATATTCTATGGGCTACTGTTAAATGTGTCATGGGATTATCAAAGTTGTTGATGCAGGACATTGAATTAATTTGACTTCTGTCGACTAGTAAATATAAGATTAGTTTTTATACACTGAAAATATGTAACCATCCCAGATGCATATGCTTCCAAGTACACAGGAAAATATAGACAGTACACTGTATTATAGCTCCCTCATCACGTAAGAGACTTCCTGTATTAAACAGATTGTTACCATGGTTGGGCTCCCTTAGTTGCCATGTGCAACTAAGTGGTAAGACAGAGACCTTTCTTGGCAAGTTATATGTACCTTTTGCCTTTTTACTTATAACACAGTGAGCTACAGCTGGGCAGGTTGTGATTTCAGTCTAAGATGGTTTTACCCCTTCCTTCCTGCAGATGTGTAGTTGTGTGTAGGCAGATACTTGCTGATGCCTGGCTAGTAATTCAAGTATTGAGACTTGTGGGCTTACCACCACTTCCTGATGTGCTTTACAGGTAAGCCTGCAAGAGGAAAGAGACCCTAGGGAGAAAAATTAGAAAAAAAGAACTTAAATCTTTAAAGGCATCAGCCTTGAAGCTACAAAGCAAAGTTGGGACATAGAAGGAATCACAGAAGGTGGACTGCACTTCCTTTTCCAGGTGTTGAGGGACCTGAACAGTTTAGCATAGAGCAGTGCCAAGCACATGTTAGTCTTGTGTTATCCTAAGACAGAATTAAGTAAATCTATATCTAAATGCATGCTCCAGTTTGACTTCAGGGTAAAGTAAAACACCTGACCCTAAAACATCTCTTGGGATTTAAGTAAATCATATTCTGGACAAGACATACATGCTTTTCATCTCTTGTGAAGTATTACATCTTAGCTGAGGGTGGGGAGGAGGTGGCTGTCAGCCATTAAAGAGTAATTTAAGTCACCTGAACATTAAACATATCCTAATCACTAATGACAGCACCAAATGCTGGGAAGCGTGAAGAGGAAGAAGGGTGGAGGAAGATGAACCACCAACGAAGCTTTGAGATCTGAACATGGCAGTAGCCAGGAAGACTCTGAGGGTTCAGAGGATAGTTTGCCTGGTATCCTCTAAAACTGGATTTTTTTTCTCCATATCTGAGGCTTGGTACACATAGTCTGATTCAGTCTCATAAAAGAGAGGATAAACTGCAGACTATTTTGACCTACATGTGCTACTTGTTAAAAAATAGTTTTATCCCCCCACTAGTACAGATTGTCATTCAAAAATCATTTATTTTGATAACCCATATGATTGCTTTTTTGTGATGTTCCACTTTCCACTGGTAATTTTTATTACCTTGTCCCGTTCATTATAAACAGGACCTTTGATCTAGCTATGATTAATAGCCTTATTACAGTGATACACATTTACTTCCTCATTGCTGGATTTCATAAAGTTGCATTTCCCATCTTTGAACTTTATACACTTCATCAAAGTGAATTATACCAGGCATCTTCATTCCAGCAAGTTTTTGTATGCTGCTTTTCCTATTGTTACTTGCTTCCTTATTCCTATACCTGTAGCTGTGTGGTCACTCACCAGCAGATATGAGCTCCCTCTGCATGTGCTCTGAGTGGTGACTGTAATTAGCAGGCAAAGCCCAACTCATAAACTTGCAGCTAAGTCTTAACACTTCTCTAAAATGGCTACATGGCTTCCACTTGGCCCTCAGTGCTGAAACATCTGTCTGCAGTGGACGTTGTAATAAACCCTGTGAGTCAGTGCAGTGGCTTCCTAGAGAGAAGTACTAGTGTGCAGTTAAGTAGCACGTGGAAGTAGCCTATTTATGCCAAGATGGCACAGGCTTGAGTTAAAAGACCAGTCGAGCTAAACATCATGTATGCAGGTCAAGTGTACAAGATAGTATGTGCAGCAGAGAACAATAAGGCACAAGTGAAGGCAAAACTGCAGGTTTTGTGAGATCATAGGATTGCAACTTGAGACACACCTACAGATATGGATGAGGAGAAAATGGCATTGTGCAGGAGTGGAAATCGTTTTCTAACTCTTCTGAACTTACATACAATGCTGGAGACAGCCCTTACTCGTGGTATTTGCCCTTTCTTTTCTCCATGTCTCTCTACTATCACTCAGAAAAGTGGGGGAAGGAGACTAAAACACTATGAAAGTACCCATGGTATTACATTGCCTGCCACCCATGTGGAGAAAAGCCAATGTGCCAGAGAGCAACACCTGTCTGTGGTACAAAACATGCTTGTATGAGTGGGTGAATCTGGGGGTATGAAACTCTGTGACAATACCTGACCATGCATGGCTGAGCTTTCACTTTCACATGAAAGGGAGAAATCCATCATTTCCACCCTGCTTTCATCCCTCCTTGCTAAGCTTTCATCACCCCTTGCTAAGCTTTATGACTTAAGAGTCCGTCACGTCTCCTACCTCCTCTGTGTGGTGCTTTGTTCCTCCTTCCCCAGCACTCCCCCGAGGAGCCGTGCGGGCTCTGCACACTGCTGTCCGAACCTGCCGCGCTCCCTGGGACTGGGTGCTGTGTCTCTTGCCTGCTTGCTCAATGCACAGCCGTCTGCCAGTGTCATCCAAGCCCACCCTTGCACCTCTTTAAATGCCTGTGTGCTTGCTAAGGGCTGGCTTTCCAGAGGACCATGTGTGACAGCTTTGTGTTGCTCTTGGGAGTAAGACATTTCCTCACGACATGACAAGGGGGCAGTCATTCCAAGAAGTGTTATTCCCAAACTGACCCCTCACTACAGGCTTTCCAGTGGGATGACACCTGCTGGTTCCATGCAGGGGTGCTGGCCTGGCCATGGACCGCGAGCACTGGAATGGCCATTTACAGCAAATCATAGCTCACCAACCACTTTGAAATCGCCCTTTCCATCCAATAAATTTCCAGCTAAAAGCAACAACTGAGCTGTCTGCAATGAAACGTACCCTTGCATAGTAATTGCAGGATGTAAGGACATTCACAGGAATAAATGAAAGCCATGCTGGTAGCTGTCAGCGCTTTACAGCAGCTCCAAGAGCTCTTTCTGTTTTCCTCAGCTAAAATGGTGCCAGGATGCTTTTGTTGCCTGACGGGCTGCTGGCAGGGGCCTCCCTTTTGGCCACCTCCGGCTGTGGAAGCGCTCCCTGGTGCCGCATCCCGCTTGCCCGGGCGGGATGGGGCAGCCGGGGCACTGGGCAGGCCTGGCCACATCGCCCGGCACCCAGGGCCAGGGCACGGAGCCAGGGCCGGGCAGGGCTGTGGGCAGCTGGAGACCAGGAATGCACGGCCTCGGAGGGTGGAAGGGGTCCTGGGCACGAGGGAGCCGGGAGCCCTGGGAGCTGGAGTGTCCTCAGGGACACCTCGGCTTTCCGGCACCAGCTCCGGCCTGTGCAGGGCCCGCCAGCAGCGGGGGACGGATGCACCTGCCTGCTCCACACCAGGGCCTCCCCAAGGGCCTCCGCCGGGTCATAAAGCTGGAATTTAATTGAATCCCACATTGTAATGCTTCTGCCAGAAGAGGGTGGCTGCTGGAGTCTGGCTGTGTTCCTGGACAGCTAGAGATGCTTCAGGAATGCTGATGTCTCCTGGGTGTAGCCAGACAAAATTATGATCCGGCCAGGCAGTAAACAGAGTCATTTGTTAAAGGTGAGTGTGAACCCTCAGCATCAGCCCGGCCTTCTGGCTATCATCAAAATACTTGTGCTCATTTGAATTAAAGTCTCCCTGCACCCTGGAGTGACTGTGCACCTCAGCAGAGCAGGTTTAAATGGAAAGCCGTGGAGAAGGTCAAGCACTCAGCAGCTGAAAAGTCACCTTACAGAGAGCTAAACATCTCTAGACAGGTAAAAGGGTCCCAATGCCAAGGTGAGAGAAGTAGGAACTGAAAATAACCTGATGCTTAATGAGTGCTGAGGAAAAGATGGCATGATGGGAGTCACTTCCATCTGTTTCAGAGGCCTAACTTTTGCCTCCGTGCCCATGGCAATACTTTTCATTTGTGCAATATTTTCCACCCAAGAAACAATGCTGTTAAAGATAAAATGATACCGCTGATGGACTATTTGCTGTTAGCTTTCCAGTCCGAAAAGTGAAAGGGCAATGCATTTGTCATACCGAAATGATGTCACTTTGGGAAGGGAATGATGTTTTTGTACTACGAGATAATGAATGTCTGCTACCCCTGAGGGTTTGATTAAAATATCAAGTACCAAGTGACATCTTTACCACATGACACTTCTTTGGAAACCGTAAGCACCAGAACAGCATTTCAGTGTATACTTTGGCTAAAGTGGAGCCACTGCTCCTCCCCAGGGCTGTATTTGTCATGACTCCTGGGCAGTAAGGAATCTTTGGTCTCTTGGAAGAGGTTATTTCCTTTTTTGGAGAGAAATAAGGAGACAAAAGCAAGGGATTAATAAATTTTTTGGTAGAATTCCTGCAGCAAGGAATTGTGATGGGTATGAAAAAACAGGAGTACTGAGGCCTCGGGCTGTGTTGCTCAGGAGGAATACTTTGCGTGTCACAATAGGCACAAAGGGAGAAAGTATTAAGGTTTTTTTCTGTAGATGTTTTAAACATAATTAAGTGATGCTGGCACCAGTAAAATTACTTGTCCCGAAGGGAGTACTGACAACGTGTGAACAATGCCCATCTGAGACCAAAGAGGTGGACAAAGAGTAGGCAGCAAAAAGGAGGAGGACATAGAGGTGACAGAATGAAAAAGTGACACAAATATGGGAGAAATGCAGACCAAGCAATTTTTAGGAAATTAATCTACGAATTACCCCAGCACACAGGGAATCTGTGGGCCCTGTGTGGTATATTATATGGATACCACTTCACTTTGAAAAGGTAAAATCTGTCCTGATCCTCAAATGTCTTCAGCCACTATGTCCAAGTTCTTGCAAGTACTATGCAGGAAAAATTCATGTACACCAGGTCTGACAGAGCAGTGAATATAGAGGGTGAAAAAATAGAAAGCTAATTAAAACTACATGTTACAATTCTGTTGCAATTCCATCATGGGGCTTGACATGAAACGAATTGTCATATAAGAATAAGGAGCAAACATTTGTTTTTGTATTATTTTTTTTCTGTCTTTTAAGAAAGAGTACCATAAAATTTTATAATGTCCAGCTATCATCACATACAAAGAGCTTATTTCCTGCTCTGTAACTTCATGACTATTAAGGGCACCACAGTCATGGTGCTTTGTTGCTCCCTAGGTATCCCAATTGTCAGGAAGTTTGTTGAGTAAGTGAAACAATAGACATGAAAATAGTAAGGGAAGGAACATCCCCATAGCTCTACTAAACTTCATACATTCCATAGCAGGGTAAAATGAACAAAAACCCAAATGAAATTAATTCTGAAATCTTTAGTAAATCTTTTGTCAGAATTTTTTTTTAAAACTTTCTGTGAAAAGATTCAGTAGATATTTTTATTCAATCCTTAAACTTGTTTCGGATGTACCTCAGTTTTTAGGACCCAGACCTTTTACTGGCAGTAATGTTTGGGTGGTGTTAGAAAACTTCAGGTTGGATTCCTCAGATTATTTCATTTACCTATGTCAGCCAAAATGCCAGAGAATCAATTTGGGCATGCCAGACTGAAATGGGAAGTGTTTAAAATGTTGCCCCATCATTCAGAAACTGAAGATCAGGATATATTTCCTTCTTTTTCACAAGCTGTAGCAGAAGTTTTCTCCAATTTCAGTGATCTTGAATAAAAATAATTTTGCTGGCACAATGTGGAAAGCAGAGAAATTGTGAAATAAAAAGTGCTGGGTCAAAAGGCATAGTTCACTGACCAAGTTATTACAAGCATGTCCCTAATACTCTTAAGTGGACTTATTTGTATTAAGAAAGAAAGATTTTAGCTGTTGTGGCTTTGTCTAGAGATATGAACTCCTACTATTACTACAAGGAACAACAGTCATCTTTATTCAGTTGTCCCTGTACTTTGTGTCTTGCACCAGTCACTTTGCCACTGTATTGCATTATTCTCTAAAAGTCTGGTTCATAGCTCTTGGAACAGCTGCCTGAAACTGCAATTTATAGGAGCTCCCTGAAGATTTCAAGAAATACAACTAAGTTCAAAGTCCCACCATTTTCTGGAGGAAGGCAGAGTGTAATAATATTTCCAGATTTTTTCCACTAAACAATGGCTAAACCTCAAGTTCAGTGTTGACAGAAGAAGTTCCTGCTGAATTTCTTGCAAGATAGGTGTGATTGAAGCAAGTTTTTTTGCAGTACCTGCAGAGACTCAGCAATACATAGGAGAAAGTGATGGCGCTGCTTTGGTGGCACTGGTGTCCTACATCATTCAAAGAACAAGAAGATTCTTGTGACATCTGTGGAATAAAAAATTAAGGAACAGCTTTTCACTATCTCTTATGACTGCCATCAAATAGGGCTGAATTGTTTGGGGGATTTGAAAGAGTAACTTAGATGCAAGACATCAAAATTATGAGGGGCATACTTATTGCATGGTGAGCTAGTCTTATTGCTGTGAGCAAGTTATCTGACTTTTCACAAGGAAAAGAGAGTGATAATTTGTTTTTTGGGCTTTTTTTTTATTTGGAGACTGATTTCTTTTTCACTGTTAAGGAGCTAAGAGATGGCAGTTTTCTGGATATCCTTCTCTGAATATCTTAGCACCTGGAGGAAGAATGTAACAACATGCAAAATTTTATAGGAGTCTCTGTGATTAGGCAGCCTGTTAGAGATCAATGAAACATTTTGAATTATTTGCGTTATTGAAGTATGAAGGAATTATTTGAAGCCGTGAGATTTCACTTTTGCACTTTGTTAGCTTACCTTAGTAAAGCAGAAGTGAAATGCACATTACCAGAATTTTTAAGAGCTCTGAAACTTTTCAGAATGAAACAAGTATTTGTTCTACACATATGGTAGACCTGAGGTGTGTCTGTGTGTCTGATTTTGCACTATTGAAAACATTCCCAGACTTCCCAAACAGAGACAATCACCTGGTCTGTAATATTCTCAGCAGAGGGCAGACAATGGGATCTGATGCTGCCCAGCCTAGTTGCTGTGATCTGTTACTGCTGGCAACTGTGTATGTGGGATTTATAGGTGAATGTCCTACCCAAGCTTTGGGAATTCATTCTTCTCATGCTTTTTTTTTTTTTTTTTTTTTAAATCAACTGTTTTACTTTTGGTGAAAAAAATTTATAGCAGTATATATTCTTATTGTTGGTATACTGAAGAGCACTCAGACTTTTGAGAAAGACACTCATATTTTATTAAGTGCTAAAGAAGAGAGTGTATGGAGAGCTGGGGTGGAAAGTAAGGTTAAAAGTGTACCCCATCTATATTTTTTTTTTTGGTGAGGCTTGTGCCCTTTGCTGAAACATTTCCTGCTGGACAATTAAATGGAAATGTTCTGGCCTAAATGGACCTTCTGTCTAAGTGGGTATGGCAATTCCTATGTTAAATGTTAAACCATTTCTAGAATATATGAACAAAGGAGCAGATATTATAGGACGCTACTTAAATTGTATCCATTTCTTTCCATAATTCTTTAAAGGTGTGGAAAGGAGGATATAGGTATTCACAGAGTTCATAGCTTATTTCTCAGAATCACAGAATATGCTGAGTTGAAAGGGATCCACAACGATCATCAAGTCCAACTCTTAAGTGAATGGCCCATACAGGGATTGAGCCCACAACCTTGGAGTCATTAGCACTATGCTCTAACCAACCAAGGTAACCTCATTCTGATTTGTTATTGTATTGCAAAGAAAAGTTACTGAGTCACCGTTCTAGTAACTTTTTCCTTAGCTGCTGATAATTCCTTGATCATGTTGCCTTTGGAAGTTTTTATTCTTTATCTTATTCTCACAATCTGGGAATTTTTCTCATGTTCCAAACTTTGATCTTAGGCCATCTTGTTTCTGTAAAGTGGCACCTTGCTTGGATTATTCTTTGGAGTGATACATTACGTCAAAGTTCTCCTTGTGTGGCACCTCCCCACTGCCCTAGTGTATCCGTATTCTTGGGCCACCACACTGGAATTTTAAAAATGGTAAAACCATAACTGAAGCACTTATGTGTTGCTAATTGATACACTAAATAATACACTGAAGAAAGCATTTCGGCTCCTTTTTTAAAGATCTGGGATTCTAGCCAGCCATGCCCCACTGGGACTGGAATTAGGTAGGATCATAAGATATCACAAGGCTACATTTTTCACTTGACTGGATACAGCTGACGCTGGCACTTCATTGCTAAACTGTTTGGTTGAGTCTGATTTGCTTTATTAGTTGTGTTGCAACAAAATATACTAAATGTTCATCACAGAGCAACCAGAGACCTGGACAGAGGGTCAGGAAGAACAGATGTGGCTTTGTAGAAGCAGGTTAGAAGTTCATTTAAGTGGGAGGAAAAATAGCTATGTGTCTTAATAGGTGCAGGAAAATAGGGAAGGGGCAGCAAGTCATGTGTCTCCAGAATGCCTTGCATCTATAGGATGCAGCTCTCTCTGAAGGGTGGCTTTTTGCTATTCTGAATTTCCAAAAGGCACAGAAAGCATTAATCTGAAACATGAAACCAGGCTCAAGGTCCTAAACCACACTAAAATAGCAGTGTTGTTTCTTTTTCCAGATGAGTAATTACTCCTCAGAGCCAGAGAGAAGGAGGAGGAGCTTGGAATATTGCTTGAAATTACTTCCCCCACACACACCTCCACATTTTTTTAAAGACTTTCCACGCAATGAAGTCAGTGCTTAATTCTGAGGAGAACATAAATGGTGATTAGTATAAATATGCAGAAGGAATACCTTCTGAAAAGTGCTGCGGGACTTTTTAAAAGAAAATAGATGGAAAACAGGAAAAGCCAGCTGAGAATTCAGGTCGTCAAATCAAGGTCCACCCCAGCTGTTCAGTATCACCAGAATGGAACGAAAATGTCCCATTCACTCTGGCCCAGATACACAGGCTGTTGCTCCTCTCTTTTTATCCTTAGGAGAGTCCATGTTGAAAGTGACAGGGTACTAGCCAAGTTTCCTAGTGGAAACATTAAATTTCTTTAAATCCTCCACAAAACTGGGCAGTATTTATGATACTCAGCTAAGAAACCCATCTTCCTTAGTTTTGCTTCTAAATTTCTCTTCTTTACCACCTTCTTTCCACAAGAATAAAAAAAGCTTTCCTTTTCCTTCAACTTCTCCCATGTTTATCTTCCTATTCTAGTTACCATAAATCTTTTGCCTGTCTGTATTCCTGTTTTCATTCCTCCTCAATGTTGAGCCTGGGTATTTATGGCAGCAGTGTCACTGTCTATCACCACAATGTGCAAATGCTATCTCTAAAAATTAGTGAAGTGCCCAGTAGGTTTCATGTTGTTTCTGGTATATTGCCACACTCATTAAAAAAAAAAAAAGCTCGGGGTAGAGTTCTTTGCAGGGCAGCAAAGTTGTTTGTGTTTTATTTGAGAAAAGGTCAATGATGTGGTGATGTGGCGGAAGATGTTGATGCATTGATTGTGCTGTCCCAGTGGATAAAGTAGCTGCAGAGGCTTGTTGATCAGACTTCATTTTACTCTCTGGAATTTTGTCCATCTACTGCTTTAGAAATTAGGAGCAAGCTTTTAAACCAGCTTCCAATTTTCAAACCAGCTTCCAAAGTTTCCATAAGAGCATCTTGACACAGAAGTCTGAGTCTTAGAGAAAGAGGACAGAGGATGTGTGTTACTGCTGTGTTACTTGTAGTTGTTTAGTTACAGCAAATGAAGCTGCCTAAATCTGGATCTGACCAAGACATGGGTTGGTGTTCACTAAGGAGTAAGGAACAAATTTTCCAGCAGACCAAAGGAGGGAAGAGATGCTTTCTAGCTATTCACACCTATCACGACCTCAGTCAGGACCCTGGTTTACCATATGACTATGATAGCTCTTAAGGTTTCAGGAGTGTTTTCAGGCAGTTAAAGTATTTTCTGCAGTCTTGTCTGAGTTCAGCTTGAGCTAGCCAGCCGTGCTTTGTCAAAGAGGTGAATTCCTGGTGGTGTCCTGTCATTTCAATAATAGTAATAGCTATAACTGTTGAGAATAAGTGTCCTTGCAGTGCTATCAGTTATGCATCTGCCACCTTGGAGTATCCACCAGAGATTAAAGAGAAAGGATAATATGTATGACCCTGTAGGTGAAGGCCTTGACAGAAGATACAATCACATACAATTCTGAGCTCTGCTTCAAACAGACACTGCAGATATCACAGGCAGGGTCACCTCTTTCTGAATTTGATGGCTTATTGCATCCCTGCCTATGGCTCTATAGGGGAATATCAGGGTTTTCTCTATATTAGTGATGGCCTGAGTGGCAATAAACAGTGTCCATTCTGTGTCCTGATGTGAACCCTGGCTGTGAGGCCTCCAGAAAGCTGGCATTTGTATGCTGTTGGCACTTTCTGATTACTGTGTTTTTAATAGTTTGGCCTAGAAATGAGATGGCAATTACAGACATCTTCAGGGGATAATGTTTCCTTCCTGAGGAGTGGAAAAACTACTCACTTTTCAAGGAGCTTGATAGGTAGATCTCTCTGACTGAAGCACTGACTATTTCCATCTTTGGCAGGCAAAGTTCTTTCACACTGTTACCAATACAGAAAGCCACAAAACTGTTTATTTAGAGCCATATTTTATGGCTCTAATTTTTTACCACTTTTCTTCAGCTTTGCCATATGGAGAAGGGATGGAATGAAACAGGTAATGGTATTGTTGAAAGATGTAGCATTTTTTCCTACTTGGGTTTACTTCATCTTACCAGTCCTGTATCTTGATAATTCTTCGCAGATTCCAGGGCTTCATTCTAACACTGTAATTAATCTGCCTAGCTTGATGAGCTGTTTTTTGTTATGATCTAACTATTCTTCTTGTAACTGTGCTACACTTTTTAAAGACTGATTTCTGTCTGTCTGATTCATTGGTCTTCAGCCATCTCTGAACCATGATGAACTTCCTATCAGTGCATGGGTTGGAATTTACATGTTGATGACAGCTAACATCAGTAGTTGGGCTAGTGCTAAGGCATTATGAATATTTACATTCTCCTGAGATTAGTGAACTTTCCAGAAAGGAGATTCTTTTTAGAAGCAGACTTGTTTGGTGAGGAAGCTCCAAAGCACTGAGAGAGCAGTGGTGAAATTTGGGCTTGACAGTGTCCTGATCAAAGCAGAAAAGTGGTGTGTTGGTTTCACTCCCATCAGCCAATCCTAAGTGTTCAACCCTATGCATAAGATCTGCAGGGTACAGACCTTGTTTTGCCAGTGTGCTTTCTCTGTTTGACCACTTTCAGTGAAAACGTTACAGATATTACTTCCCTGCTGGTGTCCAGTCCAGTAGGAGATTCTGGTCTAAAATGGCTGTGCAGCCACGCTCTATTTTCCGTTCGTTCATTCTGTGAATTGTTCTCAGAGACAAAGAGTTGTGTAGACTCAAAAACCATCAGGATTTGTGTCCTGGACAAGGCTGGCTAGTCCTTACCCATCACTTGACCTGCCTACATACCTAAGACAACTGTTAAGTGTAATAATAAGGAATTAGTTCTCATGCTTCGTATAACACAATTTATCTTTAGGGTTGAGAAATGGGTTGCTTTATTTGTTGAGTGTTTTTTTTTTGTTTTGTTTTGCTTTAAATGAGAACTCTGACTCTATTTCTGGAATGTCTGAAACTCATTTCTGTTTGTCGTCATTCATAATCAATTCCAGATCTATCAAGTATTTTATAAAATCGTAGCTGTGGATTTTTTCCTACATCAACCACTGGGACTAAAAAATAAATGCATATAATAGGACCAGAGTCTCAAGACACATGTGACACTTTGTTAAGCCTATGAATATCACAATTTACAGCTTCTGAAAGTTCCTGTTCTTTTCACCAATTGCATTCTCAACTGTTCCATTCAAGTGTACTCAAAGCCATGTCATTATTGTTCTAGCTCCTATTAACAAAGCACATAGCTTGTAGTTTTCATTCTTGGCCTCATTAATGATAATGTGAAATTATAAAACAAATATAAACAGCAAAGAACCTCTAGGTGATTGTCAAGTTCCACTGGAGGATACATAGTTTGGGAGCCTTGTGAATGCACCTTATCTTACAACTAACCAGTTCTTTCATTACTCATTTCAAACTGCTGGAAAAGGTAGTAATGGGAAGTATTTCCCAAATCATGTGAGAAAAATAATGTTTTACCTACCAAAAATCTCCAGACACTTGTTACTCTGTACCCACAAGTAGAGGAATGTGGCTGTGCATCTGCCTCAAAAATACACGCGCCTGAGAAGTGGTATTCTGGGCCAGCAAAGACTTCTTAAGACTCTGTGGGTACACTTTTGTGACCCTTCCAGAAGAAGTTAAAGGCACACTCATTCTGAAGCCTACAGCCTCTCTTCCTTTTCCTTCTTCCATCACCTTTTTGTGTATGTAAACACAAAATGCTGTTACATACTGCTTCCAGAGACAACTCTTAGGTTAGTGAAGGAATGCCTGGTACAAACTAGTTTGCTTACCTCCAGTGTGAGCTTGTAGGTGTGGGGAAAAGATATGAATGGAAAATGCCATCCTGAGTATTATACTCTATTTTTTTATAGTGCTTTGGAATATTTACATATGAGCCTTTCAACATAATTATTGTGAGCAATGGAGCCAGAGAGTTGTTCTTTCTTATGGCATTAATTCTCATTGTCACTACTGTACATATTATCTTCTAAAACTGGACTTAATCTGTGGTTTGGATTTGTGAGAGCTGCTTTTTTTGGCTTTGTTATATAACCACACTTACAACTGTGCCAAGAAGCCTGCTTGTTTCAATAGGATGATAATTTGTTAAAGCAGGAGGGAGGAGAGAGAGGGATTGAAGTGCCACGTCTGCTTGGCTTTGAAAATATGGCACCTTATACCCACAAAACATTTGCAAATGTATAGCTAGCAGAGTAGGTGGAAGCTGTGTAGCATACATTAGGAATTGCTTCTTTTCAAAGTCTTAGAAATCTTATGGGCTCAAAATATTCATCAGCAGACTGATGTTTAATAAGTTGCCATCTGTCAGCTGAGATGTGGTAAATCCAGTGTGAATGCTTTTAGACCACGGAAAATGTAAGGCAATTTGATGTAGCTTTGCCTGCAGGGAAAGATGGCTAAACTAAGCCATACTACTCTGTGCTTGGCCAAATTAAAACTGTGCAGTCAGGTATTTCCTGGGACTCAACTGATTTACAATAACGTGACCCATTATTGTGAGTCCTTCTGCACCTCCATCTGGAGCCAGATGATACTCAGAAAAAGAGATCTGGAGGGATGGCTAAATTTAGCCATTTTTTAATTTAATTCAACTGCTTTGGCACCAGAAAGCCTTTCAGAATTTGCTCTGGACAGGATGCATGGAAAGTACGTGTCTCTGACAATGTAACACTGATTATTTTATGTATTTCTACACTTAGATATAGCAACCATACAGAAGCTACCCCTCTTCCCCTCCTTCTCATTCCCCCCGGATCTTTCCAGTGATCCTGATGGCCATATTCTTAAGGTTGGAAGGAATATTATAATCTCCTATGCTTGTCCTTCCATGTGACATAGCTTGCAAAAACTACATTTACAATTCCCAGTTGAACCAAGCCTAGAACCCAAGCAGGCCCAACACAGCAAGTTTGCAAATACCCATTTTTAAGAAAAGTCAGCTGGAAACCTCAGAGTGCAACACACTCTATGTTTAGAGAAAAATGAATTTGATTTAGATATGAACTTTGTGCCTTGGCCTTGACTCAGTTTTTTTCTAAGTAAAATTAGTATCTGGCAAAAATACTCCAACCCCCTTGCTTATTGGGTAATATAGTTCACTGGTCATTTAAAGAAGTGTAAAAAGATATACTTGGGAGACTGCATTCCTTTGGAAGGATGCAAAGGACCTCAAATGCACAATAGCCCCTGCTACGGTATGAAGTGCAACAAAAAGCAACTGATTACAAAATGTCCTGATCAAAACCAAGATACAAACAGTCCTCATCTATTCAGTTTCCACTGAAGCAATGACCCATTTGGAAAAAAAAAAGGTTGGATTTCACTTCTATTTTTTATTTAATGACTAAGTGTAGACACTAAAGAAGGGAATTGCCTGTTTTTACTAGCTGATTCCCTTTCCTTCCTCCTTGGCTCATGTGTCTCTCTGGTGAGTAATGGGGAGGTTGCTTCTCTGGAACACAGGGGGAAAGTTTCAGTAAATTGCAAAAGCATGTTTGTTACTTGGAAGTCTTCTGGCACATTTTTGAGCAAAGTTCATGGAAACCGTAAAACTATTCTGAAGAAAGACTTAGAGGCTACACTATCAAAAAATGCACCTACGCACAGGGACCTGCTTGTGAAGAGTTCATGGCAAGATCAAGAATCTGATCTGTTGTGCAGTCAAACAGGTGTGCATAAAATACACGGCTGCATCTGCAGATGAGGCAGTTTCCTATCATGGAAATATACAACTCTCAAATTTGCATGGATGTCTCTATGTTTCATAAGGATGAATGGAGTAACAGGTTTTATTTGACAGTTAAACTCTTTTCTTATGTCTTTCCTTGACCCTTCTGTTTTCCATGTGCAGAAGTTTCTCCCTGTGGAGCAATCTTAATGTTTCTAAAATGCTCTGCGAGAGGAGAGGAGAGGAGAGGAGAGGAGAGGAGAGGAGAGGAGAGGAGAGGAGAGGAGAGGAGAGGAGAGGAGAG
>JAWWEE010000122.1:55445288-55503102 GCA_035221455.1 Xenops minutus | reverse complement strand
AGGGAGAGGGAGAGGGAGAGGGAGAGGGAGAGGAGAGGAGAGGAGAGGAGAGGAGTCCTCTGGCAGGCTTTGAGGTCTAGAAAAAGAAGCTTACACTCGTCTTTTGGCTGCCTGGCTTACATCTGCAGCTGTTCATGTGCTGTGTCTTTTGTATGTCTGCTTGCTGGCTTCAGTAGTCATATTAAAAAAACCCAATAGATTTTTCTTTAAAAAGACCCTTTAGAAATGGATATTGCCATCATGAATGTTGTTAACTAGGCATGCTGAGACACCTGGGAGACATACATAGGACAGGAATATCTTGCATGTTTCACTACCAGTATCTTTCCCATTGAACCTGGAGCAAACAACTCTAATAGGAAAAGGAAGCTTCATTTTCCACAGTCCTTTAGGTCTTGGCTTCCCAAATAAGGAAGTCATATTAACATCTTCACTGATGATGACTTATGTGATGAAAATAGGCCTTTGCTGAGAATGGAACTGAAACTGCATCTTCTTTTCACCCGTAAAAACACATATAGGTCATCATTGGCAAGGTTTTAATAGGAGGCCTGATAGGAAAACTATCATCATCATTTTCCTGAGCTCCCCATAGTTCTTTGAATGTGCACTTTCTGACCAGCCCTGTACTCATCTTGGGGCAGTCTGCAGTGTGTCCATCAGGAATGTGCCTGCCTGTTTGTAATTGACTTAAAAATACCTTGCTGGTATTGCTGTTGGCGGCAGTTTGCTCTACTTTCCTTTGTCCTTTTCTTGTATATTCACAGAACTGGAAACATCCTGGGAGATTTTCATTTGTGAGTTTCCTAAAATTCTTTCTTTTGTTTTTTTTTACAAGTCATATCAGATATATCAACATGGAGTTTCTTTTCTGCAATACATTCTCTTAAAAGGCACACACACACTCCAACAGACAGGGCAACTGTTGAAAATCAATGGATGTGACTTTAATGTCCTGTACTGGGAGTGTATAAGAACATAAAGCACAATTCATCATCCAAAATAAATTATATTAGCAAATGAGAATCATGGGAAGAGCTGACATAAGGAATCTGCCAAACATACAAAGCATTAATTTTCTAGAAATGCCCCATATATGCTGACTATAACTACCTAGCCCTAAAAACATTCACAGACAAGATTTTAAACAACTGTTCATAAGAGTAACAACTCTGACACTGGGTGTTGCCTGAGAATTAATGACTGCCCACAATTAATGGCCCTCAACCACGACTGAGCCATCAGCTACTCCCAGCTAGTCATTAGTCCCTATACACAGTTCTCAAACTTCTGTTGTCCCTTTGGTATTGGACAAGATGAAAATACATTGTCTTCAAATGCTGTAAAAGCTTGCAGTTACTTTCAGTAACTCTGCTGCTTGCTTGAGGTTTGTGCTACACAAATTTCTATGTTGAGCTTGGTCCTAAATTATGTCTTTCACATACCTTTTAATTCCCACAATTAATCACTGCACAGCACCATAGGGAAAGAGAACTTCCATATGCAGTAGTAATGAGAAGCCTCCAAGAAATGTGACTAATAGAGGAAATGTGCAGCTTAAGCTGTGAATTAATAATTTATGTGAATTGCAAACAAGAGTTTGCATATGGTGCAAGTATGATTACAGAAGATGCTGTTCATGCAAATAAAATGATCTGCAAAAGAATTGCACAACTCAGGACCCAACTCCCTTCAAGACCAGGTCATAATAACTCTTATGACTTGGAAAATGCAGGGCTTGGTCACATACAATATATATTAAATCTGAGGCTGTGACTTTGGCTTTAGGTTGTGCTTCTGAACTCAAGAGAGATTCTTCAAAAAAATTGGCATGCTTATTTTATGAAATCTTTCTACTCCTGTACTTAGAATTGTACCTGCCAACCTTGAGGACATAAATCCTTGGGCTGAAAAGCAACAGTAATTCAGGAAGTGACAGGGCTGGCAATGGAGCTGTGAGATGGGAGTCATCCACAGTTTCTTGCTTTGGGACAGGAAAGAGTTAAAAGTTGGGATTTCTCTGTCATGGAAAATATTTTCAATTTGCAAATTGCTCTCCTTCAGAATGAAAACAGTCTGAAACTTCCTGTGGCATGGAAATTCTGTTGAAATATTCTGTAAAAAATGTGTCACAGTACAAACAGAAGACCTCCCAGTTCATAAAATAAAGTTTCTGCCTGAACTTAGACACAGCTGTCCATATATAAAATAAAACATGAGAATCAGCTCATAGAATATTGACAGCATTGTACAACATTACATATCCTGTGAGACAGCATTGCTACACTACTGCATGAGATGTCAATAACAATATGTTTAAATGCCCTAAAAATAAATTACTTTTCATAACAGATTTAATTTTCAAATGTTTGTAGATTGTCTGGATTTGGTTTCAGGTCCATTTGAAGTCTTGTCAAAATTAAGTTATTTTGGCTTCAGATTAAAAAAAAAATAAATTCTTTTTTAATCTTCTAAACCCAGTGCTTAGAAAAGATAAAGCCATGTCAATCCAGTACAGAGTTGCAGTGCTAGTCCCTCACGCAAACCAGTGCGTCCATGTTACTGAACAAAGCACTGCATATCTGTTTTGAATTGGCTTCTGTCAGGATGTCCATCATAATGGTGTCTGTAAGTCTGAGAATGTAAAGCTACTTGCTTTGCGGCCAACCTCTAACTACTAATAAGGGTTAGAGAGAAAGTTTCCTTGGAGGCGGTTCACCCCCTAATTGCTTGCACAGATTTTCTAAAGCCCTTTTCAGATGAAGCTGGCATTAAGTCCTGTCAGAGCCAAAGGTTTAGACCACAAGGATGGCAGCAGCTCCTGGTACTCCCAGAGCCCTGGCTGCCAGTGCTCCAGGGGTGCTCTCACTGGGGGGCACTGGAGGCAGACAGCACTGTTTGCACAGGGCTTCAGTCTAGGCCAGCTGCCACCATAGGCAAAACAGGGTGTTGTCAAGGGTGGCAGATGTGTAGTGGCAGTAAAAAAGGCTCTGCAGCTTCCTCAGTCTGTTGGAGGCCCTGCTCCTTGGCTTATCACCATGGTCTTTGGCAGGGATGAGCAGGAGGGCAGGAGCTGTTGAGCTTCAGACCTCTTCCAATGTCAGGATGAGTAATGAGGGCTCTACCCTCCGTCTTTGTCATATCTCTGCCTTTTGCCTTCCCCTCCAATGACAAAGAGTCTGACCTCTCATCCAAAGGGAGGCAAAATGCATTTTTTTCTTTTCTGTTGAGAATCCATGAGTCCCTTCTGATGCAGCAACCTACAATTCCTTTTCATAAAGGACAAGGGCTATGGGGAAGTGAATTTGTAAACTGATAAAAACAGGGACCTAGTATTTGTGAGATACAAAATTATTACAGTAAGTGGTTTAACAATAACCATACCTGGCTGGAGGTGGGGAATATACTGACTATCCAAGGAGGATCTGAGGTCACTTGGTCTATTCAGCCTGCAGAACAGGAGACTGAGGAGAGACCTCATTGCAGTTGCAACTTCCTTGGGAAAGAAAGTGTAGGGGGATGCACTATTCTTTTTTTCTCTGACAACCATTGACAGGACCCGAGGGAACGGCATGAAATTGTGTCAGGGGACACTTAAGCTGAATATTAGGAAAAGGCTCTTCACCCAGAGGATGGTTGGGTACTGGAATGGGCTCCCCATGGAAGTGGTCACAGCACTAAGCCTGACAGAGTTCAGGAAGTGTTTGGCCAGTGCTCTCAGGCACATGGTGTGATCCCTGGGAGTGTCCTGTCCAGATCCAGGAGTTGGACTCTATGATCTTTGTGGGTCCCTTCCAATTCAGGATATTCTATGATCCTATGAATATGTCTGGGTGTATTTGTGCTGGTGTAGACTGCCCAAGAATCCTATGATCTAACTGAATACAGCCAAGCTCCTGCCTGAAAGCCCTGGCCTGTGCTAGCACAGGGTATCTCAGCTGGGACATAGTTTCCTGGCTTGCAGACCACAGCTGGCCAGGCTAGAGTATGTACAGGACAGGCTCAGGTTTCTCTGAGTCCAACTGCCTTGGGAATGAGTCTATCAGGTCTCTGATACTGCTAAACAAAAGCCTGGTGAATACCGGGTGGCAAGCCTCTTGTAGACATCTTTTGTTTCTAATCTTTTATCATGCCTGCAAGTCTGGGTTTTTCCTCTCCCTGTCACCAGACTCCTCAAAGTTGAACGTGCTGATCACATAGATCCTGGGTAAGGAACAATCAAATAAATGAAGGTCATTACTTTGGTTTTTGCTAGTGTGTTTTAAACCCAGTATTTCAAAGATTTCACAAACATTATGAAAGTCTACAAAGGTGGAATTGTCTCTTGTTTCACAGATAATGAAACTAAAGGATGCAGATATCTAAAGGCTGGTCCAAGACAGCAGAGTGGGTATGAGTGTGAGAATACAGATGTAATTGCCCCAGGGTTTGAGTCTTAACCAGGGGATCATAGGGAAATGTTGTAACCCCTTGAGGCTGTGATACTAATTTATTTGTATTTGCATGTCAGAAATGCTACTATCATAATACACTTGTAGTACTAATTGTAATATTACTGTTAGTTAATAAAAAAGGCAGCATTCTAGAGATGTGAATGGCAGCCTTTGTACACATTTTGGGTGGCAGTGGTTGAGAATTGGCAGCATCAGACCAAGAAAGTTTTAAAAGCTGAATGCCTGAACTGGCAGTAAGAGTACATAGGATAAACAAGAAGAAATCCTTTTACAGTGAGGGAATGTAATGATTCCCATAAGGTCTTTTTTTTAACACTCTCACTGTGAGCACAGTTAAATGAAGTAACTGGCAGCAACATTCAGCATAAAGTCATTCACTGTTTATTAACAGCAGTTCTAATTAATCTAGTGTCTTCTCAATCTAAACAAAAAAATTATTTGCAATCAGTCTTCAAAATATTCTGCAGCATCTGGTAGACTCTCCCTTCTGCAATATTCCTATCTGATTATGAGGCCAGAATTAGTTGTGAGCTCCCCAATATGAACTGTGTTTTCTGTAGCGATGCATCAATATATATAGACTTACAAGGTGACATAAAAAGATTGCAAAGTAGTATGAAATATTTCCTTCCTGAACTTTGATATGTGATCAATAAATCAAGGCAAATGTGAAACAGGTTCAAGAGCGGTGAGGTGGTCTGTTTAAGATGATTCTCTTTATAAGAAGGAGAGTGTAGGCTCAAGCAACATCAGTAAGGTGGTGTTGGAAGGCTGGGATTGCATGAGCCTGGGGACATGATGCCATCATGATGTGTTGCCCATATGGAACAAGTCAGAAGTAACTAGAAGCACTAGTGCTGGACATGGTTTTATGCAGGTTCAACTGGCCTATGCATGGCTGTGCGATAAACGAAGCTGTGGCTGGAGTATTTCTACCCAAGAACTGATTCCCAGTGGAGAGAGGAAGATCTTAGCTAGGTACTGTAGAAATGACAGGGTGGAAAAAAATTGGACCTGAAACTGCTTAGCCTTGATGCAGGATCTGGTATCCATACACATTCCTGACGGGTCATCTTTAACTTGTCATTATAAATCTCATGCGAGGGAGATTTTACACATTTTTTCAGGGTCTTACTGCAGTCTTTCACATCTTCAACTGAAGCCTATGCTTAACAGCTTCAACCCAACAATGTGAAAATGCAGCAGAACTGCTTCGTGGACCCGAAGTAGTAACTAACTGCCCAAACCTGGTCCCACTAGCTCAGCCCTCCTCTGGACTGTCCTGCACTGTTCCCCATGGTGTAGGAGATGTGGCCCAGGACAGGCAGAGGAAGAGGATCGACCTAACCTGCTGCCTTTTCCCCAGAGGCAAAAGGGAGTGGATATCTGGCAACAGAGCAGATCTCAAACAGCAGCACACTTAGGGTGCGAGTTGCAGAGCCACAGGGGTTTGTGCTGCAGGTGGGGAGGGCTGGGTGGGAAGGTGCCTCTCCTTGAGTGTGCCCTGGGATAGTGCAGCAGGCACGCATCACTAACCAGCCCTGCATAGGAGGGCAAAACTGGAATCCACTCCTGCTACCACACAGGATACCAGTGCCTCAGATGAAAGCAAGGTCAGTTTGCCAAATTAAGTTTTCCAAAATATTTGAAAGTTCAGAAAAGCTTATTTGATGGCAAACGAGTCCATTCAACTCTGGAATTATCTCAGTTTTTCTTTACAAGATGGTGCAAATCTAGAAAGCAGGAGATTAAGAGAGCACCATACATTATATTAGCAAAGTGACAACACTTTCTTAGACAAGGTTGATGTTAGCCAATTCATCTTTGTCAGAAAGCAAGAAATATATACAGTTCTTCCTCAGCTTGACCATTTACGAATGGGTTTATTGTAAAACCACTACTGGAAAAAGTCCAGTGAAGGACTACAGATTTGATGTAGGGACTGGAACATGTATCCTGCATGGGAAGGCTGAGAGAGATGGAACTGTGCAACATGGAGAAGAGAAGGCTTGGAGGTTTCTCATCAATGTATGCAAATATATGAAGGGAGAGTGCAAAGAGGATGAAGCTAGGCTCTTTTCAGCACTGCCCACTAACAGGACTAGAGACAACAGGCACAAACCCTCCGAACCTTCCTATTATTAGGAAATAATATGTCACTGGCACAGTTTGCCTAAAGGTTGTGGAGTCTCCATCCTTGGAGATATTCAGAAGCCATCTGCACATGGTCCTGGGCAACCGGCTGTAGGAAGTCCTGCGTGAGCAGGAGGGTTGGACCAGATGACCTCTGAAGATTCCTTTCAATCTCAACCATTCTGTGATCCTGTGACCTTCACAAATACATAAAGTCCACATTCAATACAGAAAGATCCAAAACATTGAGATGAAGTACAAAAATATTTTTTGTTTTTTTGATGTGCTGTCTTGTACATGTTTATTCAGAACTCTACGTTAGCAACTGATCAAACAACTGCACTGGCTCCTTACAATGAAAACCTCAAATGCCAGTGTCATGCCAGGGTACGTGCCTTGGTATCACCTCTCAGTTTAAATCAAAATAAAAAAAGAAGCTGCTATTCAAGTAGAAAAGAAGTTTCTTGGGTGGCTACTCAAAACTGACTCAGCCTCCTCTGTGTGGGACTGCTGCACTCTAGAAAGCACTTTCTGAACCATTTTGAAATAGGGGTTACGGTGGAGTGACATAAAGGCCTTTATCCTCACCCTAAGGATCTCCTTTGTTTTTATTCTGTCATTTTACTATCCCCTAAAGCATTTTGTAAAAAGCAAATGGTAGCTGTGATTGTGATGGTTCCATGTCTACCTCCCCTCTTTTTAAGCAACTGTTTAGAAAGAAACCTTTAGAGAAGTTACTGCTTTTAGTTGCATGCCTTTCTTTGTTATTTATCATTGAAAAATCCCCTGCCCTGCCTAAATAAAATATTTTCTTAAGTAGAAACTTATTTTACCAGAATACTATGTATTCCTATGATAGGTCCTGATTGTGACCTATCTATACTCATGATGCATAAGCCCACATTTCATTATAAGTATTTTTCCTATTTTCTGTTCTTTCACTTTCTGTGAAATCAATAATAAATATTTTCTCTCACTGTGCATTGCTAGAGAGGATACTTCAGTTAGACAATAACTACATGAAGTCTTGTGTTTGGGAGCTCCTTCTTACCTCGAACTGAGAGGAGTACAGAAACTAAGGATATGCTTTATGCGGCTGATGGCTTCTATTCTTCCTTGTGCTTGTTTTAAAGGACTTGTGTAGGAAGCTTACTGCACTCAAAAACAACAAAGATGAGCCAGAGCGTATTTTTCAATGCTATTTTAAACATGTGGTTATAGCTCTGAGAGACAGGGTTTCGCCAGCCACACCCTTCTCCATTTCCCAGCTTCCTCAAACAGTTCCTCAGTGCTAGAGCAGATTCACTCCACGAGGAGCAATTGTGCAATCTTACATCACCCCTCACTCTTTGCCTCCCCATTTCCCTTACCCGCCATAAAAAAAGTTGCTCCACTATACTCGAGAAATAACCAGAGCATTTTTTAAGGAAAGGTACTAAAGAAGGCCTTGCTATAATCCATTTACATGTTTTCTTCCTACCAAATGATATACAGTTTCATCTCTAACATATCTGAATTTCACGTTGGACAAATTTTCAACAATATTTTTATAATTGGCAAAGATTGTTGAAGGATACAAAGTTTTGTAGGATTATCTCCTCATATGATACTTCATTTCTTATGTTAAATATTTTTTGATGATCCTCTACTTTGATATATTTTTTCTCATATTTTATCCACAACATGTTGAAAGAAATAGTAAAAACATTGTTCTGACAGTAAAAACATTGTTCTGATAGAATACTATCTAGATAAACACAGTATTTTTGCAATGTTCTCTAAGGAATTAAGCAGAAAATGAAAAAAATTACCAGTGGGGTATTAGCATAAGTCTGGAGAAAATGCTGAAGGGGCTGAAGTTAGGAAGTATAAATACAGAACACTTTCACTGCTAGTTTCAAGTAATACTGACATTTTCCTGAGTGCCTTTTTATGTAGTTTGTGTTGCCATTGTACCTGTTCACTAACACATGTGTTTTAATACACATTCCTGTGGTACAAGGGGATAATTCTATTTCATGGATGAGTTGAGAAACAGAGATGAAGAGATTTATACCAAGTCACACAGGAAATGTGGCTATCCCTACATCTCTTAGATGCCAGTCTGGCGGTTCAACTACAGCAGCAGACAAAAAAAAAAAAAAAAAATCAGTATGAGTTGTGCTAAAGTCCTACATTCACTATTGTATAAGATCAAGATGATTATTAATTTTCAATATATTATTAATTATGTAATACATAGCTCTTTATCTCATAGTTATGAATCCTGATTTACTTAAGTTCTGCCAGTTGTGTTACTACACATTGCTGCTTCTCAGAACAGAGGATTTTGGAGCAAGGTCTACAAACACTGACACACCTTATGGCAAGAAGTGAATGAATGATACTTGTTCTGCTTATGTGACTCAGATTATTTCCGTCCTAACATTGTAAAATGCAGTACTGTAGAAAATTGCTTAACTCTAACTTAACTCTAGTCACCAACTACAGTTAATATGTATTTTGTGATTGCCCACTGATACACAGACTCCAGATTATCTCTACCCACAATACCTCAGGTTTCTGTAAAACCCTTGAATATATTTCAGGAGTATCTTGATAGAACATAGACAATGACTGCTACTAAAAGATAATTTTCAGTGGATTTAGACAGATTGTGTTGCTAAATTCAGTTGAAAAAATATTGTTGCTCATACAGCTTTTTTAGATTTAGCATTTATCTTAGATATTATGTGGAAGTGCTCGTATAATAAGGAAATGGGCTACTTTGGAATTTACATGGGTCCCTTGATATGCCTTTTCTGTGGCAGCTGCATGACCACAATGTGCAAGCATATTTGGTTTGCCAAGAGGCAGTCCCTCCTAAGTCTCCTTTGAAACTTCTTAGCCAGGTTTTTATTTACATGCCTTTTTATTTACATGCCTCATTCCAAGATCCATCAGATTGTAGGACACCTCACCACCATTGGCTTCATTGGTTGTGTTTCAGCTGCTCTGTCGCAGCCTCAGGAGGGGTTGCCTCTTGGGGATGTCGTGGACCTGAACCTATTTTCATCCTTTTATCTGTCATGTCTCTGGGCAGAACGCTGCTGCACAGCATCCACTGGCTCTTGGTGGGTTTCAGGGACACGTGGAAGGATCCTCTGTTTTCTCCTTCCATCTTTAAATACTGTTTTTTCATTTCTTACCTATGACCATGAAGTTTCTTCCTTTCTTTCATTTGTTGTCACCCATTATTTTTTGTTTTCTCCCCAGCTTTTCTTTTGCTCTTATAGTTTCATGTGTGGTCGTGGGTAGAGGGTGTTCAGCTTTGTTAGGGACTGGCTAAGACCCATTACTGTTGGAGGAAAATCCACTACAAACAGTGATAAACTTCATCCACTTTGGGAAGAGTACAGAAACATCAACCAGCGGTGTTACCCAGATTACTTTCATGCACACCCACTGATCTGTAGCTTCCTGAGGCAGGTGCAGTTCTTGTCATCCTTCAAATATGATGAATTTTCTTATTACTGTTTTCAGGTAAAGGTCATTCTGAAGGTATTTAGGGGAATGTAGATTTAGGTATGGGTATTACTGCAAGCCTGATTCTGGACAAAAACATCAGATCTTCTGAAACAAACCTTCCTAATAGAAAACAAATACAACTTTTTCTTCAGAAGTTCTGTCTGTGTTAATAAGTGCTCACCTGGTATTCTCTACAGTAAGATGATGGCCCATATAAATTAGGTTTAGGATGCTTGCAGAACCATACTCTATTAACTTTTATGCTCCATGTGAATATTCATACTGATTTTTAAAACCCATTAGTCAGCCCAAATAATTTCATGTCTTGGGAAAAAAGCTGAGGAACTCAACAGTAAGCCTTCAATCTGAGTGATGTTAAGTGGACAATTTCTCCCTCTTTGATTCACTAGTTATCTACTTGCACAGTTCTTACCGTGGGTACTTGAATATATAGGAATAGGGGACCAGTGATTAGAAGCTTGAGAAGCTTAAAAAGGGAGGCTGTCAGCAGAGACGTTGCAAGAGATGTAATCACAAGGTACATGGAACAAATTCCAAGTAAGCCAATAATGGTCAGTGCTTACAGGATTAGCAGCATGACTGTCCATTGGGTGTCCAGAATAGTTAAGCAAGGTTGGGAGAAGGATTTGGATCTTAGATCAACTCTTTCATGCTGTTGTTGCTCACACACAGTACTGGGCGAGTCCCTGTTCCTTCCAAGCTCTGCTAGAGAGCTGACTAATAGGCCTTGCTACACAGGCACAGGGGAAACGAAACTAGAACTTGCAAACTATCGGCTTTGCATTGGAAGCTTTTGTAATAACAGTAATTTTAACAAATTGAACAGTATTTCCCAGCTGTAACCTGTATTCTTTAGGAGATTCTAGAAAAACATGTTGGTAAGAAATGATTCGACACTGGATTCCTAATCTGTGAGAGTGTTCCTATCAGTTGTTGAAATTAGCGTAAGAAAGATATCGTTACCAGCTAGTACAAATCCCATCTTCTCTTTCTCCTTTTTTGGGCCTCTGTCCTTGAGGTTTGACTAACCTTGGTAAATGATGCAAGGTAAAATTGTAGTTTTTGATTTCATGACAGGGGAGGGAGAAGCTATGGTTAGAGTAAGTCAGTCTGAAGTGAAATCCTACTGCAGCTGAAACAATTTTCAGATGAGGTAAGTACCCAAGCAAAGACTGATTAACCTCCTTATTTGAAACACAGGTCTCTTGTCTCTAATCAGTCCACCTCTGCTAGTCTTCCACAGCAATAACCATCTCTTGTTATTTTGATGGGCCTGGATTTTTTTTTAGCATTTCCACGATTTCTTTTGCTCGTGAATCATTTCCTGGCTTCAAGATTTCAGTTAAATACCTAATTTCTTATATTGCTTGGGCACTTCTTTTATTTCTTAGACACTTCTCTTTACTTAAAGAGAGGTTCCGTCTTTCGTGTGAGTTACTTGGATGAGTGAGGACCTGACTCTGGAGTAAAATCCTTCACCTGGATTCTGTCAGTGGCCTTGTATAGGTATATACAGGTGCTGAAATTAGAGTAAATCTCTGCTCACTTCACTGGGTGGATGTTCAGAGCTTCTTCTCTAATGCAAGTGACTGTATTAATGGCAGGGGACTGAAAAAACTGGCCATTGTCCATCTGAAAATTCTGCTGATAATCACCTAAGGCATAAAATAAAAGACTAGGTCCATTGCTGCCCAGTAATGAAATTGCTTTTTCAGGCATTTATCAGGTATGGAAACTTGGTAAATTTAGCATTTTCTTAATTTTATTTTAAAAAATTGAATATATGCCAGATAGCAGAAATGGAATTGATGTTGTCCTATGGCTTCTTGTGATGGATGGTCATGTAGGATTGTACATGTGAATTTCTAAGAACAGGATGCATGGCTGTGTCTTGGAGAGCTGGGATGGTGCAGATTATTTAGACCAGTATAATGAGGAAAGAAAGAACATTTAGATATAGGAGATAGGACAGTGGAAATTTAAAGATTTATGTCCTTTGACAGGGCTAGCTGGAAGATTCCAATACCTTTCTGGAAATAATTCCCTTAAAAAAATGGTCAGGGTTTTTTGCGTGTTTGTGTCATTTCTTTCGGTGGGGATTCAGTCTTATAATTATTTTGAATTTTTCAGGATGAGAAAATGCATTTTATAACATTCCAACTTTTTTTGTTTGTTTGCTTGAAGAATACATTTCTGAGTTGTCCCTTTCCTCTTTAGCATTTGACAATTGTTTAAAGCCAGGAAATTCTAGCATTCTTTTATTTTTTTCAAAGTAAAAACGAGAAATGAGAAAATCTACACCTGTATTCTAAATGGAAAAAGTGGGGGAATGGCAAAGACAGAATTGGAAGCTAGTTTTTGTTTTTATCTTTTTGTTAAATTTTTAGAATTTACTGATGGAGGAATCTAAAGACTAGGGAACTCCTGATTAAGAAGAGAGAGACCAAACTCTAGACCCTGACTACAGTCCTTTGGATGCTTGAGTAATTTGAATTTTTCACTACCTCTTACTGGGCTGAGGTAAACTGGCTGAGGCTTAAACTGGCACAGAGGGGCAAGAATCACAGAATTGTGGAATCATGGAATCAGAGGATCACAGAATATTCTGTGTGGTAAGCTGACCTGGGCTTGATTTGTTCATTTGTTTAATAAAATGCTAAATAGCCATCAGAAACATGCACCGGATCCAGGACTTGCTGATTCCTATTTCCCACTGGGAGAGTCCCTACTTTGGAGGCCCTTCTTATGGAGCTGCCAGCCCAGAATCATCCTGCATCTAATGGAGGAGGAATGAGAAGAGATAACATAGATAGCTGATGCAAAGACACACAGAAATTAGTTTGATACTGTAGACTACATGGTTTTTGTCCAACACAGGAATGCATTTAAAATGGTGAGAGCTCTATGGATTCCTCTGGAAAACTGATGAAAAACTTGTGAGGCTAATCAGACATGTTGGGAGAAGGAAATTCTTCAACCTACCAAAACCTCAGGAAACTTGGGCAAGTTTACCTTTTCCTTGCCTCTACAAGACCAAATAAAGATCCAGCATATTGTCAAGTCCTTGAAATCTGTCTTTTCCACTGAAAATAGAAATTATCCCTAAGTACAAGCCTAGTGATTAGTCAAGGACTTAAAAATATTTCTTCTCAGATTGGCTGGGTCAAGCAGGTTCTCTATTTCGTCACAGAGGCAGGACACAGTTAAAAAAAGTTTGCTCTCGAGGTACTGCAAGCAAGACCGAATAACAGTAGTAAGTGAACACGTGACATAACTGGAAGTAAGCTATGTTTACATTTTAAACTTTAAAAAATGGAGGGTAAAAAAAAAGGTGGTGGCAGGGGAAAGCAATTCAGTATTTATAGAATTCATCCATGTGAACAAAACATGTAGCTAGTATTTCAGTTGATGCTACAATAATTGATGACTTTAAGTGGGGGTTCATTATTATATACCTCATTTCCAAATTACCTAGCTTATTCAAACAAATCTTTACAAAATGTATCAATTAGATTAGCTCAGTGCATCAATCAGCAGCATTCAAGATTATGCTGACTTCAGTTTTTGTGGTGTCTTCTTTACAGTATTGTTGCCCTTATAAAAATTGTTTCTGTCCTTTCAGGTTTCCAAAGTCAGCTGCATTCAAATTCTTCTAGCAGTGGACATTTTGGGTAGTGAGGAATAACTATTTCCAAAACCACATTTAATTTATTTATTACCTCATCCCAGAACTTATTTTACCCTAGGGCATAACCAAAACATATGTAACTAATTATCCTGAGAATGTCCACAGCTCCAGTAAGTATGATTTCTTTTTTTTAAACCCGCAATTTTTCATTCCTTCTGGTGTCCGTTAAGTCGTACAGAGACATTTCTGCTGGATAAATTCAGCTTTGAGTTTATGGGCAAATTCATTTATGTCTCAGAATATTCTGTTTCATCTTTTGCTGTTCAAGTAAAAATCTAAACTTTGGCCCACAAACTCTTAAGTCTCTTTCAAATGTTTTGGGGCTATCAAAAAAGAAGGTCACAAAATGAAGGCACCAAGGCCCACATTTATTCAGTTTAAATTCCTCTAATGTCCCCATGCCTGGTGATTCCTCTTGGCTACACACAGCTGAAGATGTAGGGCCAGCCACGAGGAACATTAGGCAAGAGGAATAAATTGGAATTTAGCCAATACAAATCAGATCTCATGTATCTGACTTAGATTAAGAAACCAAACCTCTGAATTCTTCAGGATAGAAAGCTGTCTTATGAGCCTGAAGTTTGTTTAAATGCAGATATTTTCACTGTCTTCCTTCCAAAAGAGGGAAAGAAAAAATACAAAATAATTATTGAACTGCAGTGGAGTCATAGGAGGCATAAATTCAGGCCATTCTAATTAGGACTGTGATACCAAGGGTTTAACAAATAAAAGAACAAACCCCCCAAAACCCCGAACCCAAAATAAACCCCAACAGCAAAAACCTATAGTAGAGTTTGGAGAAACTTTCAGGCAGATGGCTGAAATATCTGTCAGATACACAACTTTTCTGTTCTTCATTGCCACAGAACAGACTCTTCCAACTTGCTCATGGGAGTCAGGAGAGTTGCACGTTAAGAGTATGCTGGCCCAAGTTCAACACAGTGTAAAGAACCAAACCTGTTCAGTCTAAATATTAGAAGCAGCCTAATTCTCATGGAAAGGAGTTCCACCTATGCTAATTTATCTTAGGAGGAAGCCTGGTAAATTAGCCTGAAGCAGCCATCACCAGACTGCCTAAAAATCAGATGTGCATAATGTAAAGAAGGTACTAAGTACTTTCAGGTCTCCTTTTCTTTGCTCAAGATGTGTGAGCTCAATGCATTTCATATTCAGGCTCTTGACCAAAGGTAAAATTCCAGTCTCAGTGAAGGCAACAGCAAAGCTCCCCTGACTTCAGTGAGGCAAGATTAGCCTGGTTTGGCTAATAAAGGACAGGTACTTCACCACAGGAGAGTTTCACTGCAGTACTTGGTGTACCTGACAACAGAAAGTGACTCTACGGCTGAAACATAAGTAGTTCCTGGTAGCACTGCCATATGGGAGTGAGTTCTCATTGGAACCATTTGTTTTCAATCCTGCAGGCAAGGGGATTTAATATCTGCTGCTTTACATTTATAAACTCCCCCCACAAGTCTTTCCATAACTATTAAAAGGAATAACGTAAATGCCTGGTTTTCTTTTCTTTTCTTTTCTTTTTTTTTTTTTTTTTTTTTTTTTAATTAATCAAATGGCAACAGTATGCCTGGTTCCATAACAGACTTACAATTCCTTGTGCCCCCAGAAATATTAACCTCCTAGACAAACATAGCAAAAGCAGGTTCAGTGGAAAACATAGGAAAAAAAGAGCTGCTCCACATTTCTTAACTAATTTTGATGCTGAGTTTTCATCTATCATGTTTGCTGGAAGTTTGGGGGACAATTGTCTTTGGGAATGCAAACTACATTTGAGGGATTTTATACAGAAACATATCCTGCATGGTCTTACTCTGTCTGTGCATATGTCATTTGTTTTTCTTGCTGCCCATCGAAGCTAATGAGCCTATCCACAAGAGTAAACATAAGATGATAAAAATTTCCTCTTCAGACCCTAACTCACATCTCAAGATGTGTGACCAAATGTTGGACATTCCACTCAGAAGTCCAGATGAGCTCATCTCAGATAACTCACTGTGTTTCCATCTGGTTCAAATTTGAAGAAAACTATTTAGTTGGAAGAGGAAAAATACATTTTGTATCATTTTAATGCTGAACAGATTTAGTGACATACTTGCTTATTTAATCTACAGCTTTAGAGAGTCTAATGAACTGAGAAAGATACATATCTTGGCTCTAGCTCTGTTCTAAGATATACCAGAGAAGCCCCAATTGACTTAAATGGAATAGCATCTTTGTTAATGACTGCAAAATGAATTCCAATGAAAAAAAGTCTACAACCATGATATAAGTATTTCAAACTATTGCAAATTACTTAACAGTTCATCTGTATTTATGTCTTGTGTGTGTTTTTCAGAGAAACAATACTGTTTGGTCAATAAATTAGTCTGTTGGGTTTTTTTTTAAACTGAGGAATTTAAGCATGTAACTCCCACTCCCAATAGCTGAAGAAATAATAGGTACGTGAGTCTTCCAAATTCTGATGGGAGAGTGAAATCCAGTGTTATGCTGCACATCACTCACTGCACTGTGTATGCCAGGCAGGTTACCTGTGAGGTAACACAGCCCGGGCCTGGAGGGTGCCAAGCACCTATTGAAGAGCTCATGGCCGTCTGCTACAATTCAGGAAAATTGGTGGTTTTGGGATGGTCCAAATATGCTTCCTTTCTGTTGTGTGAAAACACAGAGGGACAATTGACATAAAAACCAGGTCTCCCCATAACCAAACATTTATAGGGAAATTCATGGCTTCTGGTGACCTGATCTGGAGAAACTACCCGGTAGCAGCAAATTCTGCAGTCCTGCTTAAACTGGAACCACCATTGCAATAAAAAATATTGTTCTATCCATCTCCAGCTGCTTACTTATTCCCAGTTCTGCTCCATCCTTTCTTTCTGTCACACATGCTTGGGAAGCCTCATGGTGAACAAGGCTGAGGGAGAACAGTCAAAGCTATCTTGTTCTCTGTGTGGGAAGGGATTATATAGAAAAGAGAAGGTGGGAAAGAGAAGTACAAACTTCATCAAGGGTGAGATCCGTGCTTTTAGTGGCAGTTCCATTTTATGCTGATTAAAGCATGTCACAGTACACTTGAGAATATGTTTTCAGCTCTCAGAGATGAATGAGCCCTATTTCCAGTTCAGCTACACTATCAGATCATTTTACTGTCTCTGGCCCAAGCTTCACCTATAGCTCAGTTGTTTGCAAAATATTTTTATTTTTCCATGCTAAGTTATGCATATGAAAACCCTGCAAATAATACAGCAGAAAAATACAAGGATTCAGAAAAATAGCGAGTATAATTTTTGTTTGAGGTCGGTTCATTCTACAGTTCAGTTTTCTTACATGTTGTGCTGACAATTTATTTTTTTCTACATTTGTGTTGTCATCAAAGTTGTGGCATAAATTCTTGATTCTTAAGTGTCAAGACTGGAGTGCTGTTTTCAGTGCAGCTGATGAGAGAAAAATTTAGAGGGCTGCTTCTTTTCACAAAAGATTATACGGTAATGAATTGTACAGAGAACGTTTTTTGGGCACTCAACTGTAAAACATTAGGAGTCTTTTGACAGTTCTTTTTTTGTCAGAAAATGTCATTTTGTTGCAGTAGTCAAATACCGAAATGTCAGTTCACCAAAATTTGGCAAAATAGCTTCTCCAGATGATATATGGAGGGGAGGAGAGACAAGCTAAGAGAAAGGCCTTGGCTTTTTCCCAGGTATGGAAACCAAGTTTCCAACCCCAGTCTGGTTAGTGAAAGCTCTCCAGAGGACTCTTGTCCTTTCCTGGGGAGTGCAGCCACTCTGAACCTTCTCTGGAAGGTTTGTCACAGAGCTGTGCTTTGTTTTCAGTGGAAAGGTCGCAGATTGCATTCTCATGCATACAGAAACAAATTATGAAACTAGATGCAGTTAAATGAAACAAAATTCCAACTTTCCAGTCAGCCTTCCTTGCTAAGCTTTGTCATCAGCTGAACTCAATGAAAAAAGAAGTAAAAAGAAGCGTTCTCTAAAAAGAAACAGACTCAAGGGAACATATTTGAAACAGGTATAAATGCCAAATTTCCACTGCCATAAAATGATTAAGTAGAAGAACTTAGTGGCTGAGGAGTTCTGTCCCCTTCATCATGGACAATCTGAGGGTGGGGAAATTTTCTTATGAAGATGCCAGAGAATTTAACTGCTTTTTAAAATATCATATTGAAGCAGAGCGTGCATTCTGCCATGTGCACTGATTGCAGCAATAAAAGGCAGTAAAGAAGGCAGAAGCAGAGGAGACACATTTGCTCTGAGTTCTTTTCAATGAAGCAATTGGGCATAGAGATTCACAGGTGTTAACATGATCTTCTCTTTTATGACATGCTGACAAACAGTTATCTGTAATAATCACTTGGATTTTTTTTTGAAACCTGGGTGAAGAAGGAAAGGGAGTTAACCCTCTTTTTCCCCTCTCTATTTGGCTGCAGCAAGGTTCTGTGAAGATACCTTTACTCCTTTGTTCTGAATCTTTTGAGGTGTTAACCCCCCTTGGTAGAAGGGAAGAGGTGATTTTGTTACACTTCCTTGAAACTGGCTCCTAGTTTCTTGAGGACAACACAACACAAAAAAACTTAAGAAAGGGTAAATAGGACAGCAAAACAGCAAAAGAATACTTTTCTTATTCTGTTTCCTCCAAGCTTACTCCTAGACAAAGAAAAAATGTAGCAGAAAGCCTTATCAGCCACTCTGAGGCCTGGCAAACTTACACTGCTGCTGAGCTGTCCAAGGCAGCGCTCTAGGATACCTCACTGGTTGCAGGGTCGCAGCAGTGTTGCAAAAGAAACAGCTTAGGACAGGCTAACTAAAGAGATGGCAAGAACAGAGCAAGATTAACTGAACTGAAGGAAGAAGAGAGAGCAGGGAGAGGCCGGGAACAGTAACCTGAGCCTGACATGCTGGATATCATTCAGAAGTAAAAAAAAAAAACTAGTAGAAATTGGGTTATCTTTTGGATCTTTCCCATTGACTCTGTCTGCCCACATCATCTCTTAGCATTAGGAGAATTAAGGTCCAATAATGCCACAAAGAACCCTCAAGTCTCAGCATATTGTCAGCATTTTGTGGCACAAAGGTAAATCTCACTCCTTTCAGCCTTCTTGGCATCAAATTATGAACACAAAAGTGAAATAAGCAAAATGGGATTATTCTTTTGTTGTTTGCCAAGTAAGCCAAATTTCCTGTTCATCAGTTTTGAACCATTCCTCTCGTGTTTTTAAATGTGATCTCACCCAGCACTTCATTCAGCAGGCATTTTTTCCTGAACTTCTTAAGGCTTTTGTCTATAATCTTTCCTGACTTTATAAAGGCTTTTATATAACAGGCAGAGATACATTTTTGTTATTTGGACATTGATGTGACCATGCAATATATCTTGTCGCATTTGGATTAGTGGTTTTTGTCCAATGAATCAGTCAATATTGGTTTTCCTTGAAAATAAATAAACCACTATTTTACAAGGAGTTCTTCATTGTCTTCTAAAATATCTAATATTGTCTACTAACAGAAAGAGCCACTGAACACTGATATGCCAGTAGTCATATAGCTTCTGGGATTGTGGGCTGCCAGTTTCTAAAGCTGTATTCCTCTCTCAAACATGCCTTGCAAAATATCTTGAGACCATCTGATGGAAATCACTGTGGAAATGTCACTGTGCTATGTGCCTGTCTCATTAAAGATTTGTGGTAAGTAGAAATAACTTAAGGATACATTCAGACAGTAGTCTCAAGAGAATCAGTAACAAGATGCTACCTCTGCCCTCGGCAGTGTATTCGGTACTCACAAAAGTGAATATGCAGTACAACAGGGTTTAGCCTGGGCACTGGGAACTACCTGGGTCCCTGGATGAAACCTGTGCAGCTGAGTCCTCAGCCTCCGTGGTAGACTTTCTCTCTGCAGGAAAGCTAGCATGGCCACACCACATCCTGCAGCAACCAGTTCTTCCGGCAGTCATGTAAAAAGGGAGTAAGAAATAAGAACATTATGCAAAGAACAGTGCAGGGAACACTGAGCAAAAACTGTTCTACAGTTGGAAAAATGTCATCAGCAGATTTCCTCTTTTTGCTTCTGTAAATTGCAGCACTAGGAGAAGAAGGGGAGGGAGAAGGAGGGAAGCAGGCTTATAGTCAAAATTTTATTGGTCATTTAAACGGTAGTCCAAACATAGAACTGGGAAGTCTTCTGTTAAGAAATTAATTTTTTCAAAGTTGTCTGAAGTTCTTCAAAGTTTAGTGCTGGTTTTATTGCACTATTTGCCTCAGTAATACAAATGTGAATAGAAAATAGTCACCCTCTAGTGCATATTTCTCCTTCATAGTGAAAAGGACTACCCTGTTGCAAAAACCATTTCATTCTAAGAGGTGGAAACTAGTATGCAAGGCATGGGTGTTTTAGTTCATCTGGTATTCCATGTAGCTGATGGAGAAGCTGCCATACAAAAGGCCCAAAGACAGGCAAAATATTGAGATGTAAGGAAAAGCCAGCAGTCCTTTGATATTTAGTTTTACATGCTGAAACTTTGAGCATTCGTTATCCCACGACTGAGTGATGCCCATGTTCTCCGAGATATGTTGGTGTCCCTTCCAGCTCCACTTCTCTACATTGTTCTTCAGTTCAATTACTCATTTTAAATCACATATCAAAAACCTGCTTTCTTCCTCTACTGAGCCCTTTTACCACTAATAAAACCTAATCAGCATGGCTGCAATACCACGAGGTGGGTCTCATGACTGGAATGTGTCTGTGGCAGCAGCGTGGTCTGGGCAGGTGGAGTAGAGTGAGGAGGTGCTGCACGTTGTGATGGGCAGAGCCCGGTCTGCTGGTGCTGAACAGGTCTGGTGAGCACCAAGCCTCACCTACACACATGGCTCACAGCTGCACAATGCTGAAAGACCTTTTACAGAACACCTGGTCATTTAATGCAATTGAATAAAACATCTATCTGGTAGTATTAAGAAGAAGAAAAAACACCTTGTGTGACTTCACTTTAGATTTGCTAGGTATCTAATGCTGAACTCTAAAAGAGAATCTAAAAGTAAGAACCAACTTTTAAAAACAGAAAGCCTTTCACCCAGGAGGGGTGACTTAAAATAGGAGCTCTATTTTAGGTCTAACAGGGGAAGAGAAGTGCTCTATGACTTTGTTAACTTATGCAATCAAAATACTGCATGAAATAATTAAAGGAAAAGAGTGGGCCAGTTCTCTAAAGCCTAAAGCAGTTCTAGACATAGTTACTTAGGAATAGAAACTTAACATGAGTACTGTTAATGAAATTGGGAACTGTTCAAGGACCTACTGCTGCTTTGTTCATGCACAGCATAAAGGAGAAGTAAATGGAAACAAGACTAAGTTTCAATTCAACATATACAGGTGACAAATGCAAGTCAAAAGAATAAACAGACTATTTAGAGACAAATCTGCCTTGTGTTTGCAATGGAGCAGGAACACACATTCAGCTGGACAGCAAATTGTGTCACACTGCACCATTTGCTGTGTGAATACCTCCACCATAGCACGTCACTCAAGGGAACTGAAGTACGAGTCTGACTTATGCTGGGTTTATGGGAGGAAATCTTTGAAAATTAAATTTCAGCTCAACAGGCCTCATTACCTTAAGGCTTATTTACTGCCCTGTCACTGCAAGATACCTACCTATGTTTCTAACTAGCTAGATCACTCGCCACCTTTCTGCTCTCTTCTCTTTCTCCAGTAAAGGTGAAATGGAAGGAGAGGAAGGGAAAAAAACACAAACCAAAAAAAAACCCCTGAGAATCCAAAAGCTGTTGCAAAAGGGGGATTATTTTGAAATGTTTTCTCTGAAAATATTAACATTTTTCCCTGGCTCTAGTGAGCGCACGAAACAAACCTGCTGTGTTCTGGTGCTTCCTACTCCATTCAGGTTGCAGCCAAGGACAAGTAAGGACGGCTTTTTTTGCTTGTGGATTTTTTGACAGTATTGTTCAGTCTTCATCTTTTTATTTCCATTAGAACTTCACACAGAGTAAACCTTAAAATTTCCAAGTGTGTCTTCAGTAACTGACATTTATAACACAAAAAATCTCAACATTGAACTCACTGCTTGCTCTCTGCCCTCCCAAACTCCCAATGATACAGAGGATTCCAAGAAAAGGAAGTGGGATGTGCTAGGCATGGTCCAAGAAAGGGATCAGCTCCATGAAGGCCTTAATCTAGGAAAGAGGCTGAGCAAATGAAGGTCCAGCAGAGGAGCTGTCTCCCAGCTGCTGCTGTATCCATGTTGTTGTGAACACCACTTTTTCTCTTGTCGCAACAAAGCTTTAATAACAGTGCTATCTAACTTCCACTTTTTGTGTTTTCTTTGGAGGAAAAAACTGCCAAAAGGAAATTCTTTTGCCTGTGGCCAAGTAATGTTATTCAAAAATTCTGTTTTAGATGGGGGTTGCTAAAATCCCTTTAGAATCTCCCTTGTGCAGTGTTTCTGTACAAACACAACACTGCACTATGTTAAATCACCATGGTTGAATGATCCCTGCAATCCATGACAGGAGAAAAATTGATTATATGAATTGAATCATAATAGATAGGAAAGACTAATGCAGAATATACCTTATTTAATTAGGAAATCTTTCTGTCTCAGGTACTTAAAAAGTGAAATTAATTCATGTAAACATTTTACATCTGGGCAGACTTAAAAATGTATCAGCACAGAATAGTTTAAAGTTGCAACTTCCTAGGGGAAATTCAATAATTCTTTAGGGCCAAAATTGAAACCAATAGGATTTTCCTCTGTAGAATCAGAATCAAACAAAACAGCCCCCATCTCTCTCCTTGACTATTGATGACAGGCACCAGAGCTGTGCAAAGGAAAATAGAAAACGAGCACTTATGAATTTTGAACTGAACTTGCCAAGTTGCAATACTGTCTTCATTTAAGTATCTTCTAAGAATTTTTCCAAGGTATTAACAGGAAGCAAATGGCTTATGAAAACAGTAGTATAATTTCAGTGGAGCCATTGACATACCCAGGAGCCCAAGTCAAAGCTTTTTCATGTGAGTGAGACTCTCCATAGGCATTGGCAGTAAAGCACACGTTTCACTGGTTTGGGGGTTAGTTTGGCAAACAGATGCGGCTACAGTTGCTTTCTCTGCCCTGACTTCCTCTCAAAGTCTTCAGTACTTTTTGGATGATCCATGCAGTGCCTTTGGGTACCTTTCCATGCAGGGATGACCAAGCCAGCTCTAAACCTTTTCATACCAAGACAATTTCTAAAGCCAAATTTCAGATACTAAAACATGGTCCCTGAATGAGAAATCCTGGTTTCTGGAAGCAGGATAATCTCATCAGCAAGGCAGAGGTTTCTTTCCAGCAGGGCTGACTAGCTAAACAAGTATAGCTGTTCTTTTCCCAGTGCCTGTTTTGCTGCTGCATGATTGAGTTGGGTAGGTTTGTGTGTCCCTGCACCAGGCTGCTTAGTTATTAGCACTAGTCTCAGTTCTTTGTGTGTAAAACGAAAGCAGTAATAGCTTCCTCCTGCCATGCACACACGTAAAGGAGAAAATGTTAGAGGACAGAAGAGCATGTTAGTGTTTCTTGTAAAGGTTATTAGACCTGTCTAGTATCTCACGTTTCTCTTTCTTACAACGTTATGATTTTTGAACCAAATCAATGCCAACTGGCCATGTGATGTCATGATTTTATTCACAGTCCTGCTTTTATCCTGTTTCCCTCCTGTTAGTCACATCCTTGTTTGGAGAGCACAACAGTCCAGAGGGATGCTGAGAAATGTGAGACACAGAGTTATCACAGAGCTGAGGCTGGGGCTCTGTGAGTTACAGAAGGCCTCAAATGCAGCAGAAAGCTAGCTGGGTCAGAAGCTTTCCAGCCACTTCCTTTTTCTGCTGCTACCGCAGCAGGGTGTGAGGTGGGAGGCAGCCTATGCTAAGACCTATCCTGAAACTCTGGTGAACTTGACCACTTCATATGCTTCTATTGGTAGACTGTATTGGCAATGCCACTCAAAGTGGTCATACCAGGGAGGAGGATGTTGTTGAGTTGCCTGCTCAGTTAGGAGATTGGATACACATAATGACTAGTTTTGTACATGAACAAAAAAATGTGCTGTCCTGCAAGGTAAGGAGAAAGAAGCTTCTGAAGGTTGTTACAAGTGCAGGCAAAAGTCCTCTCTGTGTCCCTTTTCCCCTTGCGTGGGTAAGATGTCTTACACATAGTATTTGTTCCACATGCTACTGACTCATTTTCCTTCTCTTACTAAGATCACTTTAAAAGCAAAATTTCAGTATTGAAAAGCAAGCCTCTGCCCTTTTATATTTAGCTAACGTAAATGACTTCTCTAAAATCTGTCTGAAGTTCTCTGCAGTGGGTTTCTGGAGGTTATATGACAGACCTGACAGTCATAGTGAAAGAGGAATATGACCTGCTCCATACATGAACCAGGAAGTCTGCTCTTTAGGTAGTTAGTGAATTTCAGACGAAAGATCTGAGTAAGTTCCTTTTTCCACTTCAAGCTAAAAATAACAGAGTTTAGCCCAAAAGCCAGAGGGATACAGAAGAATGGGGATAAAGCAGGAATTTGTCAATTCTGCGGCTCAGGAGGTCAAAGAGCCACAAGATCATCACATGCTGATACTGTAAACCAGACCCAACAAAAGTCTTACAAGTGCTTATCATACTATTTAAACATACTCTTAACCTTCTTGCACTTACTCTGCTTCTGACCCACTTAATAGCTCTTTAAGCAATGCATTTTCTAGAGAAGTGAACTTTATTTAAGAATTGTCAATATAACAATCTCTGCCTGATGCTATAAAGAAGCAGAACTACATGATTTTACATTTTTCCTGCCTTTCAAACCTAGTTTTGAGAAATCTCATGTTGGAAGGTGAAGAGTCTGTGGATTCAATCTGTATTTCTAGCTGTTTTCTCTCAGTGAGACATATGACTACAGTTTAGGGCCTCTAAACAGAGTCTGAGGGTCTCTATGTATATGTTTACATTGTACAGGAGGTATTTGCTGTGAAGCACCTCAATTTGGGTATTTTTCTAGTTCTTCCCTTCAAGCATGTGGCTAAAGAGCGTGTTGGCTCCCACCTGCCCAGGAGTCCCTCTAAGGAGCTGGTGAGGAGACAGTGACCATCTGGATCTCTCTGCGCTGTGGCCTGGCATGTGGGTGTGCAGGTCAACATGCTTTTTGCATGGCTGGGAAAATAGTTTCTCATATTTGTGGGACTTTGATGAGGATCTTGAAGATGACTGATAATCTCATTGATTATTTTGGCCTCTTAGCAGGAGGGTGGAGCTAAGTGGTGGAATTCAGTATGTAAAACACCAAACTGAGAAGACAAGCAACTGAGTTGGCTGAGAGTTTCTGTAGCTGGCATTGCTTCAACAGCTTCTACAACAGTGCAGTTCTTGTTTTTACCTTTCAAGAATGATCTGAAAAAAAATTGGAGGGAACTCAAAGAGGATCCAAAAGCAATGGTTAAAGGACTGGAGCATGTACAAAGACTCAAGGGACCTCAACCTATGCATTAGGTAAGTAATAAAGTTAGGGGAGAGTCTGCAAGTCATGCTCATTGAGGAAGAACTGATTTGATGATAAAGGGCTTTCTGATCCAATAAACACAAGTACAAGACCTAGAAGATGTGATCTGAGACCTCCCCTAAAAGTCCAACAGAAAAGAAAGTTTTTCCCAACAGAAAAGAAAGTTTTTCCCAACAGCTCCACTTTGACCCAGCTGAGGTGGTTGTGGAGGGGACTCTTGCTTCTGCTGAATACAGTGCAGGCACTGCCTCCAGTAAGACCAGCTCTGGCCAAAGCCCTGCTCTGGCCTCAGTGGCAACAACACTATTGCATCAAATGCACTGTGCATTAGCGAAGAAGCCAGGCAAGATAATTGCTACAGAGCTGGCATGTCACCTGCAAATTTCTGAGCAATTCTTAAGAAGTCTGGATCAATTTTAGTATCATGGACTGGGCCTGGTAAATCAGGCCTTTTTAACATGGATTAGGATTGAGCAAACAGGGGCCAAAGAAGTAAGGTCCAAAAAGGGAAACAAAGTTTATTTTTGCCCTTGGAGAAGGAATTTTTTTTTTCCCACTTTTGTGTGCTCTGATTGTTGAATTTGGCAACCAAGGGGCAGACGCAGAGACACAGAAATCCCATGGTACAGCTTGCTCCTTCCTACAGGTGTCTGACAAATTCTGGAGCAGTAAGGAAATTATTTCTGCTCTCATCATAGTTTAAAAGCACTGTTTCAGGTAAAGAGGGTTAGAGAATTTCATCCCTCTAGCCAAACTTAGAATAGAATGCTAAAGAATCTTCTATCATATACCACTTCAAACTGATAACAAATCCTACTATCAAAACTAGCATTGATAAAACTCAGACAGCAGGCTCCAAATGACTGCAAGAAGTACTGAACTTACAAAACTGGCTGAAATTTCTCTTGAAAAGTTAAAAAAAGAAAAGGGCCACTTACTTGTAGAATATTTTTGCTCCTTTTCTTGAAATTGTAAGATTTGGCAAAGCATAACTTACATTTAACTGAGTGTACACTGGAAGGGATTTCTGGAATAATGAAAGAACTTATAGGAAAATGCTAGCACAAAATCTTTAAAAGAACACTATAACAGCAGCTCTGGTATCTTGGACTTCTCTCGTACGACAGATTAAATCACCCTCTGAAAGTCCTTAGTGACAGAGGAGATGAATTCCATCCTCTGGGTCAAAAACCATGAATTTCTGTTGTAAAGCGGCATTCCTCATCAGGGCACAGTAAAACAAAAAACCACAAATGAAAAGACTAGTCAGCCACAGGATGCAGTCAGAGGAACAAAGCGACCTGAATGCAAAAAGGGACAAATAATCTCAGGATGAATCGAGTGAGAAAAATACTTTTTAAAAATGGGAAAATATTAATGCTATTTGTCAAGAATATTGGTAAGATGTTATCTGGAAAATTCGTGTTTGAGAACTCAGACTTGTGCAGGGGTAGAGCAGGCATCTGGATGAAATGGAGAAAATTGCTCTGGTAGAGCAGGCATGAAGGAGCTTGTCTTGTTTATCATAGCAAAAAAAAAGGCTAGGATGTGATATGATTGCTTTCTGGAAATACATCAGAGGGCTGAGCACCATGAGAGGAGAAAGATATGTGAACTAACAGCATATACAGGAAATGGAAGATCAGTAGGTAGATGGATAGATATATAAATAGATAGTCACTTTCAACGTGACTCTTTTCTGTAGCAGTTGTATCAGAGGCTCACATAGTTGAAAGCTGAAACAAGAAAAATTAAAATCAAAACAAGATGAAAATTTTAGTTGTGATAATTGTAGCAATTTATCAGTTTACAGTAGATTCTGTTTCAGTAGAGACTTTAAATTAAAATGGCATATTTTCTCTAACAGATAACTTGCTCTGCTCTTGAATCAGGAACTGATTCATGTAAATCTTATGGATCTTATTTTGCTTATTTGTGTGTCAACCACGTAATTCCTGTAGTGCCTAAAATCTTGTTGTTATCACTCTACTTATTTACTTTACAGCTCCTTTTAAATTGGAAGAACAGTGTGAATCAGACTCCATGGAAATAAAAATCGAATCCTATGATTTAGCACTTCTATGAAACAGAAATCCATTGTTTTATATGTCTTTAATCTGCCTTTTTGAATGGTTTTATTTCATACATGCTGATAGCTCAGCAGAAGGCTGTTGTTAGCTCACAATAATAGATAGCCCCTAGGTTAACTTCTGGAAGTAAGTTTGGAAACTAATTTTCAGGCAATGCTCCAAGAAAAAGAGGCACATGTTGAGGAACTGACATAACTTTTTAACACCACAACCAGCATATTTCTTCATGCAAACCCAGCCAAAACAACTTGCCAAAATCAATATTGATCTAGTTCTTCATACAATCAACAAATGCCATTGTTTATAAGATATAACTTTTCTTGGTTAAAGTTCAAAGCTAAACGCCAAGGATTTTCAAAACTATTAAAATGAGAGGATTTAGGTTTCCAGAAATTCTGGCTTGCTTTCAGTCTCAGTGGGTATTCTGAGCCATTAGAAATTATCTGAAGAACCTCTGCAGTTTTTATGTAGAACCTAACGGTGAAATGATAGCAAAGAGAATGTGAGTGCATGCACATGTGCATATGTGTGTGACAGGAGTACATAAAATAGTACTTTACAAATCATATAAAAAAATGGCACTTCATATTTTCTGGATCATTGAAATTTAGTTTGAGACTAGGAAAAGAGAATTATGCAGTATGATTAAAAGAAATTTGCAAGAACTCCTGTTTGTTGATAAAATGTCTAGTCTTCCAATCTGTGAAAGTAAAAATTGTGTTCAGTTCAGAATTCCATGAAAGTGGGTTCTATAATCATAAATTCATTGAATCATTGCATAGGCATGAGATTTATTTAACATTTTCCTTAAGAAGTTTCTTTAACAGAACCTGTCAAATATTCCTGAATTTTCCATTGTAATAATATGTCCAGAACTACACAAGCCCAGGAAAGGAAATGCAAATGTTTATCTCTCTTAGGAAGGGATTTTCACAGTTCTAGTCAAGAGTTGTATTCCAGAATCTGGGCTTCGTTTTGTGAGACACACTATAGGAGCTTTAGATAACATGTAGAAAGGCAGGCCATATGGCAAAAAGCCAAGTTTTCAACTAATCTTCAGCAACTTCAGTAAGTGGCACCTGGACATTTCAAAGTTTCAAGTAATAACCTGTGTTCTAAATAGCACTGTCAAAGTGTTCTTTAAGTATTACTGCATAGTACAATCTAGCTCTGGCCAGCCATTAGATAATGGTGAAGCCTCTTGCTTAGATATTGAATAGTAAAATTTGGTTTATTTTCAAGGTCTTTAAATTCCAGGAGCTGTGGTGTAGGCTGTTTTTTTACAGGCTTATATGATATGCTGAGGCTGCTGTTTTGCTTTTACCTCTTAGATTTTTGGTTTCCTAGCTTGAGGGTGAAATGGTTGGAGCTGATTATAATTTCCAATGTTAACTCCTAAAAAGCACCACATGTGCGTGTTTGCTAAGAATTCTGGTTATTCATTGCCCTGGTTGGAGCTAGTGCTGCCATCTTTTACCAGTTCAGTGGCCCAAGATAGTCTCTAAAACACCATAGCTGTTCCGCTTTGTGCTTCCTCATAATTAACCTATCTTGTGGCACAACAGAGAGCAGTGGCTTAAATCCCCTTTCCTAAGTGTATTACGTGGTAATCCTGGATGTGACAAGGGATTGTGCCATTTGCTTACCGTCTTCTTGAAACTCAGAGCTATGTTTTTGTAAGCAGGAATGCCTCTGATCATGACAAAACTGATGCAAATTGCATTAGTTTCACTTAGCTTTTTTTGAAGTAGTCTCCTTAAGAGAGCATGGTGGCTATAGTCCAGTATCTGGTAATCAGGTTGTAAGATGAAAAACTGAGCATATTACAGAGTGGGAATTGGGTACAAAAATGCAATAAGGGCTATTGTCTTTTTTAGATATTCTGAGAGTCCTTCAGGTCTTCTTCTAAACTGAAAAAAATATGAATTCATGCTATTTACTAATGAAGCCTCAAAGAAGATAGGTCTAGTTCTTCCAGATGTGCGTTATTGGGGCCTTAACCTATGCTATGCTTTTGGGCTTCATCAGAGTTCTAGCATGGACTCTCTGGTAGGATATATGTTACATGCAGCTAAATGTGACAATTTACAAAAAGCCCAACAAACAAACCCAAAACATTTTCTCAAAGAAACTCCTTCATCAATATAACTTTTTTGTGTAGCTCCAAAATGAGCATTCCACTCAGACCTTGGTAGGCAGACAAATACCTGCTTACCCCAAGTTTTTACCAATAGGTTGATCATATTTTCTTTATTAAGAGTAAATTGGTTTGGGTTTAGAGCGAGCAACGATAAGGCCCTCTTACTCCATCCTGCCAGCAGAGCCAGACCTCTGTCCAACAATATAGGAGCTTTCTATCAATCTCAGCCCAGACTTCTGCCTGGATCCCAAAAACTGAGAAAGGTGTAGTACCATGAGGAGCTCCTGGCAGCACCTTGGATACCCCAGTACCACCAGGCATTCGATGGGGAAGGGACAGAGTGGAGTGCAAGGTCCCACCCTGAACTGGTCAGAAGGGGCATTTCACAGCCAGAATGGCTCTTGTGGCCACATGGGTTGGTAGGGGGTAATCCAAGTTCTGCTGTGGCTACATAAGCTGCCTTGCAGACTGAGTGGTTTGCAGTGTGGTGGCCTCATCTGAAAGCTTCCCACGCTTCAAGGAGATGAGGAGCTGCTGCTGGTGTTTTCCAGCCCTTAGAGCTGCAAGGTGCTATAAGGCAGCTGGAAGCACTGGGGGCCTGGGTACATACCAGAGTGCTGCCACACTTACCAGGACAGGAGTGTCACAGTTACCTGCTGATAACCTGTTCTGAGTTTGCCTACCTGTTTTTATTTGAGTCACATTTTTTAAACAGCTTCAGTTTAATAGGATGATTTTCACTGTGATAAGACCGCATTGTGTTCATTTTTTCAGCCTTTGCTTTTCTGAAAATCTTTCTGGATCTTGCATAAAAGTAGTTGTACTGCTCAAGTTTTTTCTTCCCTCAGATATAGAAGGCCATTCTGGAGTGAACATCCAATGACACATTTTGTTTTCAGGGACATGTTTAAAAATACTTGAAATCTATTGCCAGTAAATATTCATAATACTCCCTGCAGAAAAGCTTGTTCCCAGAAGTTGCCATAGGTGACATGGGCGTTCAGGAATGATAAATGTTCCTTTTTGCTGCTGATTTCATATTTTCTTCTTGCTGCTGACATTTAGACAAACTTTTCTGCTGACATTAGAAAAAAAAATTATTTTCCCTGTCCAGACATTCCTGGCCAAAACATCACTTTTGTGCTTGCTTTTACATTCTTAATTTCCCAGTTGTCTAAACAAATTCTTTTTTATTGATCTAATGATTACTAGGTTCAAATTCTCCCTGATTATTCTTTCACTTTATGCCTTATATCTGTAGCTATAATAGGAAAGCTGAATTGTTTCATTTTAATACTTTTAGTAATCTTCCTTTCTGTTTACCTAGCCACACAATAACTTTCACTTGATTTTAGATTAGTTAGTGACAGGTGACTGCACAAATTCATGTGGGGGGTTTTTTTTCACCTCTTCTGCAACCCAAATTAGCAATTCTTTCTTCACACACAATTCTCGAAAGTACATCTACCCCATCCGTTTAGTGCTTTTGTTTATGTGTTGGTTTATAGCAATATGGTTACAGTTTCCTCACTACTCTCACATAGTCGGGTGTCTCTATTTCCCTGATCACATCTAGCTTTGTCCATCCTCTTGAGCTCTTGGTTTGTCTTCTCTCTTAACATCATACATAACGTTCCCTAGTTCTGTACAAAGTCAATTCAGACCAAAATTTAAGGTTGCAATGGCCACAAATGAATATATTTTGAAATGGTCTTACTTTCTAGAGCAAACATTCAGTATAAGCCTTATTAGTTCCAGATTTGCACTGATTTTTAAATGCTGCTAATTGAAAACTTTTGAATTTACTTTTATAGCACTCAGACAATTAAAAGCAGGCTGGACATCAATGAACAAATCTGGGATTGGTTATGACACCATTGTTGGTAAAACAGTTCTGTCTGTTTGTATTTTGAAGTGAGAAAATTGAAAGTTATTCTGAACAAAACCAATGCTTATGAATGCTATACTTTTAAAATCAATTTCACTGACTTTGGTTTTTCTGCCATGGAAAAAACACTCCAAAAAAAAAGGTGGCAAAAAAGTCTTCTTGTCATTATCTGGCTGCCAATCAATAAATAAGCAAGAAGGGCACAAGTCTGCAATAACACAGGAAAAGGCAAACAAAACATGCAGGACAAATCCTAGCAGATCTGAAAAATTAAACCACTCTTACCTCAAAAACCAAAACACTTGGGGTGAGGCAATGAAAACCTTCTGCAGAAAAACCTACTGCACCTCTGTAAGCCAAAAAAGTTTGTTCCATCTATTGCTGCCAAGGAAGGGAAAAAAAGGACACAGTTTTGCAGGAAATACATGCTTGTACAGGACTTTTCATACTCTTCTTGTTTATCACCTAAAATGATAGGAACCTGTACACAGCTGTTCCCAGTGAACAAATCTCTTCCAGTGGTAACACAGCCCAAGAAAAATACCTCAGCTTCGGTTCATGCCTTCACCTCCTAAAGAAAAGCCACAGCACAGACACCTGCTGGTTGCTGTTTTCTGGGGTTCTGGATTCCTTGGGTCCACACCAGTAAAATAACAGTTTGCCTCTGGAGCTGGATTGCCCACTCTCATACTTGTACCTTTGCAAATTCGGTTGCAGTTGGTACCTGTAGAATTGGTTTGCAGTAAGAAGACCCACACTATTCTTTCTATCCTGCTACTCCAAACACTTTATAATAGCCTTTATCCTACTGACAATACAGGGATGGATGCAGTTGCCAAGAAAATGAAAATATTAAAGGGGCAGAAAAAATAGCAGAGTCTTCTAATTTTTAGCCCCAATGTCTTGCAGTGCCAAATACCGTTCTGCCTTACCACACTGTTCTTTTCTAGCTTAACACTCAAAAGAAAGAATATTCTACCGTGTCTTGTTTACAGCCTTGAAGCTTCAAATGTCTGCAAAGTTAAAGGCCCTATTCCCAAAGGCAGGCAAAATAGACAGCTGAAAGCACATGCAATGTGATGAAAGTATATTACGTAAGAGACTCTTTCCCCTTCCCCCTCTCCAAAATTCATTTTAATATAAGAAAAACAAGAATTTCTAGCAGCAATCAAAAAGCTTCCTCATTTTGCTTTTCTGTTCATGCCACTCCTAGTATCTATGAAAATGAAGCAATAGAAATGGGAATTGGTTCAACTTCATAGAGGTATAATACTTGTCACACTACATTTCAGTTAATAACTTAACACCTTGTGTTAGAAGACAGAGAGGACTATATAAATAACAGGAGTTTCCCGCTAAAGCAGGAAACTATTTTTAATTTTTTTTTCAGAAGCCCTGCAGAGAGATATAGCAGCAATGTTGCTGTGCTCTACTCTTCCTTCTCATCTGACCCAGTACAATGGCTGCAGGGGCTTCCTGGTCTGGTAAGCAGAATCTTCTAAACCAATACACTGCTAACAGCAGAAGGTCAATAGAACCAGTACTAAAACTAAGGCAATGCTAGATGTTCAGGCAAATGTCAGCTTTGGAGCTTTCTAAAACTGGACTGAGGTATATCCTTAAATGGTAGTGTAATCCCGAAGCCAGATAGACTGGGAGCTTGGAAACCTTGGGACCTTCGGCCCAGGTCACTGAATTGGCAGTGAACCTCTGCAGCCTCCTCTGTTGTAGGATGTCTGGCAGGCAGGTAAATTTTGGCTTGAGATGGGGTTGCAAGCTAACTGCTGTGAAGATGGAGACCAAAATAAAGCTAAAAGCCAGAGCTTCCAAGGCTTTCTTGCTCTTGGCTCAAGTAGGATCCCAAATCCTCTCTGGTCCCAGGGCAGGTTGGGCACTGGGCTGTTCTGGAACTGTGGGTTCTAGGACCATGGACTCCTCGACAGAAACCTTACAGCAATGTCACTGGAGCCCACAAGACCAGGAACCACAGGTCTGTGGGTCAACTTCAGGTCCCACAGATTTCACAGAATCACAGAACAGTTTGGGTTGGAAGGAACCTTAAAGATCATCCAGTTCCAACCCACCTGCCATGCCCAGGGACACCTCCCACCACACCAGGGTTGCTCAAAGCCCCATCCAATCTGGCCTTGAACATTTCCAGGGATGGGGCATTCACAGCTTCTCTGGGCAGCCTAGTCCAGTACTCACTACTCTCGAGGTATGAAATGTCTTTCTAATATATAATATAAACCTATCTCTTTCAGTATGAAGGCATTACCCCTTGTATGCCCTTGTGGAGAGTCTCTCTCCAGATTGCTTCTAACCCACTTTAGGTACTGAAAAGTGCTATTAAGTCTCCCTAGAGTTTTCTCTTCTACAGACTGAACAACTTGAACTCTCTCATCCTGTCTTTATAAGAGAGATACTTCAGCCCTCTGATCATCTTCACAGCCTCTTCTGGACTGAGTTCAACAGGTCCACATCCTTCTTGAGTTGGGGCCCCAGGGCTGGACACAGCACTCCAGGTGGGGTTTCACAAGAGTGGGAAAAATTTATAGAAAAATTTTCTAACTTTTTAAAAGAACAATTATGAGCTGACCTCTGAACCAATTCTTCCATCCTGGCCACAGGGATGAGATCTGTAAGAGGAAAATACAAATGCCTCAGACTGTATCACAATTTCACAGAGTTAGTAAATGTGTCTCTAAAATGCCAGAAAAGTAATTTGCTGTGATGCCATCAATCCTATGACTTGTAACCCTACAAAATAGGATCAAAACTCTTCCAATTCATCTTAAGTATCTTGCTGTGGCCAAACCCAGGATATTCTTTCTAATAACTGGGTCATAACACATTAACAACTATTTATACATCATGTGTCAGCTGGAAGTGAACTAGTAGAAGGACAACAATGTAAGAACTTGCCCAAACCAGGAACCTCAATGAGTTATTTTGCTTTTACCTTTACTACAACTATAATTAATTTTTTTCAATGCCATTGTTCAAAGGACCCAAGTAAAGCAAGTCTGCACTTCATCGTGGGAACTGAGTGCAAACTGAGAGTGCTGTGAAGCTGAAGCACAACATGTCTAGTTTTTAAGACAATACAGTTGTATCCTTACACTGAGACAATGAAATCTGTATATCAAAACCATTACAAAACGTCACACTGAAATACAGATTACCATAAAGAGAAAACAGATGTTAAAACTGCATTCTTGTGGATCTTGGTTGAAGGCCAAGTCAATACCCTTATCTCTGAGAGTAGCCAATATCAGTTTCTCTCAAGGTATAATACTCTGCTGCTTCTAATTTCCTACTTCTGTAAATAGGAGAAATTCTGTCCTCACCAAGCTAGTGAGCAGCCTGTGAAGCAGGAGTGATGCTTCTAGGGTTTCTCCCCAGCTGGCAGTGTAGCAGTGGAAGCAAATGCAAAGACATTACAGAATGTTACATCCATCAGTTTATTGACTCATCTTTACTCCTTTAATGCAGTATATGAACAACTATGCAAACAACGATGCCCTGACTAACAGAAGAAGTAATCAGTAGACAGGAGAAAGAGCTGAAGTTCACATGCAACCATAGTTCCTTTTTCCTCTCTCTCCATAAGACACATTATTCACATAGAGCATGAACCCCACACAGTAGTCTCTCTCCCCCTTTCCCCACATGCCTATAAAGCACAAAAGTGGTGGGAAAATACTGTGACTGCTTATTACTGATTACAGTACATTTTTGTGATAAAATGGTTTGTGGGACTATCAGGATGAACTCCAGCTGACTGCTTTCAGTACAGCAATATTCCATATAGTCAGGAACTAAGCCTTGAAGCATTTCCTTCTTTCCTTGAGTTCAGCAGTGAGAAACACTAGCTAGTTATCTGTACATCTTGAGTGCTTCTCTGTATTTCTTTAAAGCAAGACAAAGAGGCATTCAATAGAAATTTGACTTTATTATATAGCTTCTACTTTTTTTTTTGCCATTACCATGTATCAGTTCTGGTTTTGTTCCCCAGCCAAGTTCCTTTCATATTTCCCAGATCATTTAAGTGCCTGCACCCAAGTGCCCCAACAAGGTTTAATGAATAAGTTAGTATTACTTTTTAAGCAAGCAATTAGTTTTGATTCATCTTTTCTCAGATCTGTAAGGGAAATGGTGAATTAAAGAAAGTAGTGGAAAGGAGTTCTTGCTGCCACTACCATGTGCTGGCTCTGAGCCACAGCCTGTCTGACATTTGCAGGAGCCATGAGTCTGAAATCAAGGTGGATGATGGATTTCTGTAAAATGATTAACGGTGTTGGTCCACTTTCACTCTTCTCCTGGAAAGAAGTCAGACAGTTCTTACAGAAGAGCTAAACTCAAAAATATTCCAAATCAGCCTGCATTGGGGAACCAGGATAACCTCAGCCAGAATTAGCTCATCCAACCTTTCTCCCTACTCCTAAACTGGTAAAAAGTTCACAGACAGGGGTATGTTTGGGACTCTGGCACCTATGATTGTTGCTGTCTGAAGTAGCTCAGCTCAGGATTAGATCTTTTGGATGAAGATTTGGGCAACAAAGTCCATTTATTTCAAGGTTGTTTTCTTTTCCATTTCTGTTGGTCTGGAATACCTCCAGATATGAAATTGCTGTACGCCAGTGTCCTACCATTGTCAGCCTTTAGGAGAAAACATCCTTGTCCCTCTCACAAGAAAAACACAGCAGGAAGGAGCTGATAGCTTCCATCAAGTTCTGACTGCATAGCATATATATTTTTTTTTGTTTCCTTTTCAGCTGTGGTTTTCCTTGACATCTCAGCCTACAAGCATTACTTTGTTTTTCCTGTATCACGGACAACTTCTTATGCCTTGCATTGGTGCATTGGAGCATGTGACCTAACAGCCAGAATCTCTGACATGACCCTATGCCATGTGTCTTACAAGTGGCCATGGGGGGCAGAAGGAAGGAGTGTATGCTGTAACCTATAGGCTACTTCAGCATCTGATAGGTGCTATTTGGTCTTCTCTTCTCTAGGGATGACACAGTAAAACTGGCATGCTGACTTTATTCTCCTCAGTATCTCACTTAGATGTCAAAAGCAAATAGCTTGTTTCTTTTCTACATACATAGAGAAAATAATCCTTCTGGTTTGGTTTTACATCTGGAATCTGATGCTGGACGTGAAGTATATTGATCAATGCCCTTCTTCCCCTGTAGCATTGCCTCTGCCCTCCTTGTGCTCTGATGATTAATATGTCAGAAGAAATGTTGATGCCAATAGCACAGCATCTTCTCACATGGAATTCGTGCTAGACCTCTTTATCACTGTGATTGCTTCTATTTGAAATTTTTTTTTTTTCTTTTCTTCCTGAATGATGCTAGTATGGGTGTCCAATATTTATGCTGATATTAAAGTTTACATTTTACTTTTGCTTATGTTGTATCTCTTCAGGTAGAGGTAAAGTTAAGGCTGTTATTGTAAAATGAGTCAGCATTTTCAAAAACTGCAGTCTTGAGTCCCCAAATGTTTAACCCTATGAGAACAGTTTTGTATTGATAGTAAAAGACTCCCAAGACTTGGGCCTGGACTAGCTGGGGTTGTAGTACCTGAGATACTGATGTAAGTTTGCAACTTTTATTTCACCCTAACAAAGTTTCCAGTATTGTCTGTACATGTGAATGGGCACAAAATAGTTGGTACAAGACAGATATAAGCACACCAACTTAGTTAGACACTAATTCAACTTGCTTTGGTATCTATTCCCACTAGTGTTTTGTTTCAGAGAAGCCATGAGTTCTTCTGGCTTAGCTGGCCAAGGAACCATTCTGCTACAGGTGATCCTTAGATACAGGGAGCTGGAGTCCCAGTCCTCCAGCACTCATACCTTTTAGCCCCACCACAGAGCTTGACCTGAAGATGAGCAGTATGCCCAGATCCTAAGCTTTATCTTCTTTTAGTATCAACTTCATTATCATTAAAAGGCCTTTATCACACAGAATCCTGATCACAGCTCCAAACAGCATTGCATATTTTAAACTTGTATAAAGCACAGTGTCTTACCACACCTTGCACTTCTTGTCTGGAAGCATCTCCTGATGTTGTCTGTTTTGCTTTTAAGGACAGGAGCAAGTATTCCTCTGGATTGATTGTAACAGAGTAAAAAGAATAGTGCAGCAACTTTCTAGGAAGGATTGTTTTTAAAAATGAAAACAAAGCCTGTTGACTGGAAATGATCTAAATGTGACTCTAGCCACTGCCAGGTCTCTTGGCAGTGTAAGCTGCCAGCTTTCCTTTCCTGTTTTTTTTTCCCTCTGATAACATATGTAAACAGTCAGTAGTACACATCAGAAGGTTTTTCTTGGGCTTACGCAGGACCTGTGCATAAAGCACACACACAATATGGGATGGCGAAATCTTCTCCATCAGACACAGGACTCGTTCTGTCATAGGGCAAATTTGCATTTGCAGGACATAAAACAGCATGATGGTAATGGAACTATTTGCAATTCGGGGAAACAGATGCTGAGGACAGGGTCAGATGACTGCAAGCTTCTGCCCAAGGCACAGCGTGACATGAAGTTTGCATGGTCCTGGCTTCTCACACCCATCCCACAGTTCCTTCCCATTTGCCCCTCATAGTCTGACAGAGGCAAAGGAATCATTGCTGCAAAAGCCAAGGTTTTGAGGGTTTAGTAAGGTTTTCACCTTTTTCTCATCCTAGTACATGAGGTCATTTAATAAAGTTGTCACGGAGCCCTGAAGCTGCTGAACGCTTTTGATCTTCGTGGTGCATGTTAGCATTGCCCACAGCTATTGTTTCATATTGTACATGCAGGCACCAGTATGGGCATCAGTATTTCCTCAGAGGGACTTATTTTTAAATGAAAACTGAGACTGTGATACAGTCGAATGAATCTCAGGGGGTTTTGGCTCTAAGCTATTAATAGAAATTTTTATGAATACTGCCAGGTAGTCCTTTCCCACCTTCACATCTTAAGTTCCCCATCAGTTTTACACACTCTTGTAACTTGGTTGTTAAATGTCTTTGTGCTTGACAGACTGGCTATTTGGAAGGGAAGGAACATGATATAACAAGACAGAAGAGACTAAAAATTACTGGTGAAAACTAGAAATAAAAGAAGTTACAAAAATATGAGAAAAAGGACACTCCCAGTCTTCTTCCTCTGAAATGAAATCTCAGGAATTGGGGGACAATGAAACTTGATCTGAGTAACTAAGCCTTCTAAACTCTGACCTGGGAGGCTCCAGGGTAGTCCTGGCACTTACTGGTTTGATCACTGAAAGACTTCACTGGCACTGAAGGGTGTGAACAAAAAATACGTTGTGTTGCCTTTTTTGTTTTCTCCACCAATGTAAACAAGACAGAATCTCATCTATCAGAGTGTCTTTAGAGACACCAACTTTGATTTTAAAGGAAATGTAAATGTTAATGTCAAATGAACCCGTGACTCAAAGAGCCAATCCTTCGTTATCGTGAACATTATTTAATCAGAAGTGAACAATACCATTTTGCCACAGTAGGAAGCTCATTAGTATTCCAGATAATTCTCACTGACTGAAATATTAAGCAGGAAAATATGTTTCATTATTAAATGCCATTTGCCAGAATATTTGAAAGTGTGATGTCAGACAGAGAGCAGATGAGTACAGAGCCAAATAATATGCCAAAGTGGTAAGACACAGACAAAATGTACTGTCTCCATACCAAGAAAATAGTTTTAAGTCATCCATTGCTTCATCCTCACAGCACCTCTGTGTTGCAGACTGGAATGCAGAAGTAATAAAGAAGAAGCTTGAGCATCCAAAAGGACCTGCAACGTGTGTTCTCCTTTCTACAAAGAGCTTTGAAAATATTTCACTCACTAGCTGTAGAGCACACCTACTTTGTAGTTGACTGTAAGCACCAATACATATCATGTCCACAAGGCCACAGTGCCCCATATTCAAGTCAACTTTTCCAAGTCACTATATCTTGTCAAATAGTAAAGACAAGCTACCCACAAATACACCTTCACTCCTATTTTAAAACCTATCAGACAGTCAGATTTCTCCTGCTCTGGCCTGCTCTGCTCCAGAAGGTAAGAACAAGGAAAAGTCACTAAAAGCTGAGCTGTTTTTATTTCATTTCTTTAGACTGACTCATACTCTCCAATTCCTTGTCCTTAGGGAAGATACAAGGAAATGATGTAATTCTTTTTTTGGCTTCTTTTCGTGCTTTGGACTTTTTCTTTTGGCATAATTTGTATTGGGCCTGGTTTTTAATTAATCTGTATGGATTGTGCTAAAGTAAAATCAGAGCTGTCTGTCTCTGTATACTCACTTGTAGTAGGGATGTAATGGTTGAGGATAAGAAATATTGATCTCCATGATTCACTAGGTGAACCATTAATAATTACTCAGGAATCCTGCAAGCTTTCTTTAGAGACCAAATGTTAAAATGCTGACCAAATTGAAATTTTAAGTCTGCTAAAATTTAAAAAAATATATCTGAGGAATACAGTTGTGATAATTCCTGCTTCTCTAAACTTGCCATAAAGCTGGGGTGGAAGGGGAGATACTTTACATTTTTTTGTGTTTCATTTAAATAAGGAAATCAGAAACACCTTGGGGATGAAGCTCCTGGTGTTTTATCAGACTGAACTGAGGCCTTATCCCCCCCTGTGGACCATCTTTAGTTCAGATTAAAAACTAAGTCTAAAGCTATCCGTAGCATCTGACTTTTGGGAAACTTTTCGTTCTGCAAAACTGAAGTGGAAAACTTTACAAAAGTATCTTCTTATGAGGAAACAAATACACTTGTGTTGTTCTAGAACCAGAACCAGAAAGGTAGATAAGGTGCCCAGAGACAGAGATGTCTAGCAGGTGGAGAATGTAGTTTTGAGTCCTCTCAGACTCAGAAAGAAGCTGTGTCTGAAAGTTTCCTAAGCTAAAATAACATTTCAAGGCATAAGTGAAAACGACATTCTAGAAGCTGTTTTTAATTAGGGTGTGACATACCAGGAGTTTGGAGCCACAGCTGACTGACAACATCATAGCTCCCTGCAAAGCAGCATCTCCCAGCTCTCTGGGCAAACTTACTTTCTCATCTGGGGATAGGAAAAGTACAGCCTGGGACACTATCCTCAAAATGTTACTGGCAGGAATCTGGACTAAACTGGATATTGCACAAAAGTGGACAGCAGCCTTTTACAAAGAGAAATCTTCCCTGCTCCTGCTGCGCATACCAAACACAGCCCTCGGGGAGCCCCAGGGTCGTGGCACCAAAGCTGGTGTACCGGTGAGGTCTCAACAGCAATAACCTGCAAACTGACAGCCACTGCTCTGAGTATGTGCAAATGCACAACCACAGGTGCTGAGGGAGCCTCCAGGACAGAATAAGGAGGTTCCTGGTGAGCTCAGGCATGTCCTTGGCAGCAGAGTGCGTTTGCTTGAATTTCCTGCAGTGCCCAAGGTTTCTGGTGCCACCACTCCCTTCTTCCAGGTAGCAAAACCGCTTGAAAGGCAGATTATGGATATATCCTGTGGTGTAAACATGGGTGTTCTCTATTAAGCTTGAACAGAAGCTGAGATGAAGTTCTAAGAGCACATACTAAGAACTTTAGGACATAATTGCTATTTTAAGTAACCAAATCCTTTTATGGATCAGACTCCAGCGGAAGAAATTCAAGAGCATTAGCACAAAACCGCTGGAGTACACTACCGTAGGAACTCTCTTTTCTAGCAAGCAAATGCTTTTTACCATTCCCTTTACATTCCTTTCTATTGGCTTTCTGGAAACATGCATTCACTCAAAATGTGCCTGACAATTTGTTGAGAAGAAATGCAAAAAACATATATGCAAGAATTAACTGAAATTAGATTTTGTACTCATACCAGCAGCTGCACAAAAAACTTGCCTGAGCTCTAGCAATCCAGCCAAGGAACTGAAATTACACAAATGAATGTGGCTAATCAAAATTAAAACATTCAGTGCAAAAAGTTAGCCAGAAGTAGTAAACAAAATTCAGAGCAAAATAATGATTCACTCAAACAAATAAACTAGAACTTGGAAAGGTAAACTGTTAAGTGTTGAACTCTTTCTTCTGCTCTTCAAAGCATTAATATTCCTTTGCTCAGAAGGGAAGATTCACATAGTGATGACTTGACAAAAGTTGAAATCACTGACAAAGTCAAAATTAGCATGTGGAATTTCTGACTTCCTTGATGTACTATATGACATCTCCATTTCTAATGTTCCTTGTAATCACTTCTGGTAGAGGGGAGTACAAATGAAAGTTAACTACCTTTTTCCAGGTTTGTACGGAATGCATTTGGCTGGCTTTTTTACTTGAGAAATGTAGAAGGAGAAGACAGAGGTGGCTTTTCACGGAGCTTTAAAATGTATCAACTTGCTTTTCAAGATAAACTATCAAAATAAGTGAGTTGGAAAGAAAATGTTCTCTTTTGTTCAGAAGCTGAAGTACATTTATGTGCTGTACTCCTTGCTTAACACTTAAGTGAGAAGCGAAGTCTATGATACAAGCTGAGATATGAAAGAGAAAGGTTGATTCTAGTAGCAAACCCAAACTTTGAATGTGAGTCAAGTTTTAAATATCAGTTGGTTCAACATCCCAAGTATCTGCATTTCAGGTTACTACATCTGCGTCCTTTTTCCTGCAGACTGCCTGAAGTTTGTCAGCTAGGGGAAGTGATCAGTATTGTGGGGTTTTTCAGCTGAGAAAAGGAACTCACTAATGTATTTTAATATCCAACATTTAGTTGGATGAATTTTCAAGCACATTGCTTTAAATGAAGCCTACATGATTCCAGCTCTGTTTTTCCTTCACTCATTATGCATTCTCGTGAAACCCTATATAGAGCAGGGCCTTCTTTGATCACAATTAGTCTCTTTTTCTGATTTGGCAAACACATCACTTTCTCTTTTTTTTGAGAATTGAAGGAAAACTCCATTGATTTACATTGCTTATATTGCAGCTGGGAAACCAGTTTTTCATATTGTTTATGTGATGACCACAATTGTTATCACTTGATAAAATAAAATCTGTTCTTCTGAGTTATATGTAAAGTAAACATATAAGGATTTCTCTGCTTACATAATAATTCAGTGTAGCTTGCTTTGGTAGTTGCATCATTAAACACACAGAACTTACCAGGGGTTGCTGACCATAAAAGTATACAAGCGGGCGTAGGAGTGTTACCATGTGAAATTGCTGGGTTTGCACACTAGAGGAAAACATGCAGTCTTCCCAAAGCCACAAAAATAGATATGGTCGCCTATATATAAGCATTTTGGTTCAGAGCACCAATGCAGTTTTGCCACAAATCCTACCCACCCCAAGCGTTCCCATTTTACTGTACATTGGCTCAGCTCACAGAGCAGTTTTGGTGCAAAAAGCACTGAATTCCTTCCGCAGGGAACTAACCCAGAAGCCCTGCTCAGGGCACATGAAATGCACTCCAGCAGGAACATTAAGAGTCCAAACAAACCAGTGCACTGTTGGGCGGCTTTTGGGCAGCTTGCATGGTGAAAAGAGCCAATCCAAGGGATTGAGTTAAAGGTAGCCTGAAGTTCAAATCCTTGAAATGTTTATAACAAACATGCTGTTCTCAGCAGTAACTACTTCAATATGGTGATCTGTTTCTGTTATGATGAATTACTCATTAATGAAGACATAGCCAGCTCATGAGACAAACACAAAAAGGAAAAAAAATCTCCAAAAGTATCAGGTTTTCGCACAATATTTTGAGAGGTATCTCTATGTGTTTATTTATGGTGACAATAACTCCTCTACAGCCCTTGCTATCACCTCCTCTACAGCCCTTGCTATCACCTCCTCCTAAGATGTAAAAAGTGCAACTAAGATTTTGCAGATGAAGCAAGATACCTTTGTATTAAATTAATTTATAGTCAGATGAAAAAATTCTGAAATAGTAAATTTGAAAATACAGTGGCAATTTTGATCCTCTATGTGTGAACCGAACAGATGAACCGATAAACAAAACAGTATCTCATTCTTAAACTACTGCACAATGGGTGCAAGCATGATGGTGGTCTCATTTTACAGCTGCTAAAGTCTCTGTATGTTCTTTCAAAATTGTAACACACAGGAACTCACTAATAAAAATATCACAAGGAAATCAGTTCTGTTCTATACTGCCTACTATTCCAACAGAGAAAGACAAATCGATCACTGATCTAAAACCTGGGGATTGTGTAGATTCCATGGGTCATGCTCAAATTAAGTTTGCTTTGGAGAAACAGATTACTTTTTTGACCCAAGCAGTAACTACTTTATGGGAATAATTTCTCAAGACTGAAAGTAATTGTCAAGTTAAGAGAACAAATGGAAGCATTTTATTTTAAACATGACTGATAAATGAGAATTTCTTAAGAAGGCTTTATTAACTGCAAAACTTCTGTCATCAAGACAGAAGCCTTCCTTTGCTTAAAAAGAAAAACTCATTTAAGATGATGACAGGGGTGCTCAAAGACAAATGCACGAAAATTGAGCTTACCCATTTCCCACTTGGGCAACACAGAATTTACCCCTTTCTCGGTTCCTGGCTGATATTGCCTCTTGAAACTATGAACAGCATTTCTGTTCTTCTATCTCAATTTTTATGGTGCACTTCTCTGACCTTTCAGAATGTACCAAGAGTTCCCAGAAAATCTGTAGATACCAGTGCTCTCTCCCAGTATTCCCTTTTGCATGTTACTTTACTGAGTTATTCCAAATAAGAGCAGATATCTGCAGTGAAACAGCTGGTGCTGAAGATTCTGTGTTCACCTCGTATGTGTTTCAGAGGATTTTAACTTGAAGGAGCTCAAGCTGGACTGATGAACTAAAAGCCCATGAGCCATGTTGAGGACATTTAGGGAACTCCTAGTTTAGTTGCTTTCTAAATAAATTCAGCTCTCACAACCCCAGATCTCCCTTCATGCTGAACAAGCACCACAAGTGAGGACAGCTGGGAGATTAACATACCACAGGCACATCCCCTGAGCTCTTGATGCCCCTCTTAGACATCATACCACAAGACCAGGCAGACAGTGGTAAAGGAAATAAAACTCAGCCATGCTGCTTTGCTGTGAGCCATCAGAGGCACCCTGGTTTCCACTCTGCTATGCCTTCTCATGGCCAGTGCAATGGAGTACAAGGGAAAGGAGAAAATGAGCCAGCTCCACAGCCTTGTTTTAGGCAGCATTTATTTTCTTTCCGGGTTGTTCTGAGCAACAGTAAGACACACCATTCTTCTGGCTTTCAGGGCTCTTTAACTCTTTCTGCTTCTCTCAGAAGCAGAGGATGACGGTGCGAACCATCTCTTCACAGCACCACATGGACCTGGTGAGGAACCTGCTGTTTTCCAGTCACTCTTTACTTTGTAACAGTATTTTGGAAAGTAGGGGACTAAAGTCAGCGTGTATGTATCTCAGGGAGTTGGTGAGAGCAAACATTAGTAAAGTCTCGCCTTGTTTTCTCTAGTCTTGCTATCACAACTATATTCTTTGATAAAGTACTACAGAGGTGTCAAATATGACAAGGATGATTTATTTTTATCACCCCCTTTGCAGCGATTAGCATATTTTTCTTTTGAGTTTTGTCTTCCTGCCTTCAGTTGCTCCCTCATTCCCATTTAAATCTCCTCTCTGCCTCTTTTCTCCCCCTTCCTTGTTTTGTCCCCCTCAGGTTCTTTCATTGTCACATTGTGCTCCTTCAAATGCTGCACACATTTTGTCAATGGAGCCTCTGTAGTGGCTGGAAACTGAGAAGACCCTGTACTGCTGCTTGCCAGGCAGCGGGGGACCAGGGTTTTCTCAGTTTCCAGCTGCTTTTGAAGCAGCACTGATTGGTTTCTCTCGCTGTTGCAGAAAAGACTGGCACACGGGAGCAACAAATTCAGCATGTCCTTCTGGCCTGTTTTCAATAGATCTGCAAGTGCCAGAACAGAGTTGGGGAGCAATTTGATCTGTCTGCTCAGCCATTCCTCTTTCTATTTACTGAAGCAACAGTCCGTCCCTTTGCCTTTCTACCAATTTTTCCCTCAACTTCTGTGATTTCTCTCTCTACCACATCTCTTTCCAGTCCACTACTCCAGCTTAGCCAGAGTTTCTGTAGGACCTTAAAGATGACATTTTTTCGTGTGCTACTTTTGCATTAGTATTTAAGCTGAGCAAGCACAGTTCTGTTGTTCAGTGAGGTGCTACTCAGTCACTAATCCTGTGCAATGGCTTGAAATGTGCAAGTAAAACAGAGTAATATCAGTTGCATTTATAATCAACATAAGGGACAAATCAAAAATTTCCTGAGTTTATTAAAGTGAGACAAGCCTTTCAATAATCTTTTCAGAGGATTTCTATAACAAAAAGTAACACCATAAACAATGGGAATATATTTAAATATTAAAAGTTTTTTCTTCCTCATGAAGTTTTAAGCATCTTCAATGTTTGGTGGACCTCCTGTATCATGTTCAGGCAATACTGCTGCAAAGACTTCTTTAATCAGGCAAATTCAAGGGGCTAAAATGCAATGCTGTAAGTGGATAGAGCAAGCAGTGAGAAGGGATGGAGGACAAAAGCAACAGAAGTCTACAATAATCATATGTATGCCCTAGGCTAGCTGTAAATCACTAAAACATTGTTTTCATAAAAACACATAATTGTATTTTATGAATCCCTTATTTCCTAATGGTCACTTAACTGGCCATTAGGCATTAGAAACTGGCAGACATTACTACAGAACCAATTCAGAGAACGGATTTGGAAGAAGGCAGGTTAGTAGATTTGAAAATGAGTTCAAGGCAGATATGTTAAGAAACAGTATATAAGTGGCCTGGGGGTAAAAACCAGGCCAAGGCTCCACCGGGCAGTAAATCCAAAGTTACAGCAGTTAATCCCAGATCAAAAACGTCACTGTCTCTTGATGCAATATGCTCAACTGGTACAGCTTAAGGAAAAGGTTAAATTTGTTCAAAAAGGCCAAACCTTCCCTCTGTACAATTTGAGTTTGATCAAATACCACTTTTTCTCCCATAGTTGCCATTGATTCAGCATAAAGAAAAAAGCTGGGATGAATAGCCAGTATGTGTATATATTATGTGCACTACATGATTCCACACACACTTCATTGTGCCTGATCTGGACTGAATTTGTGCTGCCCAGAGGTCTGGTAACTCGCAAAACTGGTCTTTATAAAAACTTATCTACAACCTCAGAGATAAAGAGTAATGTTGATGAAATAAAAGAGGCACCATAAAAAGTAAAACTGTGATTCTGGGCTAGATTTTCCCAACAGCTCATCTCCCACTTAAGTACGTGCACAAAAAAGCTTCCAGTGCAGCCCCTGGATGCTGCAGGGTTTCAACATTAGACTCCTATGCCGTATGCATAACTGGATACCCACTGGGCTGGACACTGTATATATCCATTTCATCTAGGCAATTAGGAAAAATAAACTGAACTCTTTTGTTCACACAATGACAGATGTACAAAATAGAAATTAAAAGAATGGTTTATCCAGGGCAGAATTTAAGTATGCCACAATATGATTGAGGTGGAGGGAGTATTCCACCAATAAGAGCTTGGTTCAAAGGAAACGTGCCCTAGAATAAGAGAACCAACAGTGTTGTTCAATTGCCCATTCAGTAAAAGCTTTATTTTTATCAGAAGAGTTATTTTATTAGGCAGAATGGATCTATTCTTGTGTTTTAGATTTGCTAGTAAACACAAGAACTGTAAAATATCTCCTGAAGTCTCTTATTTATCTGCAGAACACATGAAATCAGTTCTAAATTTCCCCAGCATTATTTGAAAAATATCACAGAATCATAAAATGGTTTGGGTTGGAAGGGACCTTAAAGACCACCTAGTTCTGACTGCTCTGCCATGGGCCAAGACACCTTCCACTAGACCAGGTTCCTCAATGTCTGAACTGTGTCCAGAAGGATGACTGAGAAACCCAGTCTACTCCTTATGCTAACCTAGTCGCTGTCTGCTAGAATAAAGCCTTCAATGCAGGTGGCAAGCAGTCACCAAAAGAAAGGATTTCCACAATGTAGCATCTCTCAGTGGTGGACTACACACACAATACAACACCTCTCTTGGACTACAAATCGGAATGACTTTCAGTCCCCAGACATTTGGGGCAGATTTACATCAATTACCTGCAGGTCAAAGACTTTTTGTCCTTTAATTTTATTACTCAAGTCCACTCTGCCAGCTTCCCATCCCCTGCCTTCCCCTACCCAAAATTAGAAACATCAAGTTATTTATGCTTCATACATATTTTATTATGTAAATGCATCTAAATGATACATTGACTACTCTTCTGCAACTTTTTGCTTCAAACTCAGTTCCACAGGACCGGACTAAAAAAAATTCCTTCTTTTAGTTCTGACCTGATGTTGAAAGGCTGCCCAGTTGCAGTATGAATCTGTGGAGTTCAGCTCCATGCCGAATCACTCAGGGAAGGCTCCCTCCAAGTACCAATCTGTAACTGAGCCTGGTCAGGTTTACCAAGGAAATAGGCAGAGGCTGCTCTGCATGCCCCCGCAGGCTCCAGAACCAGCTCTGCGGCTCCAGCTCTGCGGTGTCCTGGTGCCAGTGAGGCCAGGGAGGTGGAGTCTGGAAGACATGTGCGTTCAGCTACCTGGAGGTCTCCTGTTCTGTATCATATTTCAGGCAAATCATTCGAGAAGGCTGTCAAACGCTACATGGGCTGGAGAGGTTTTATGCAAAAATGACAAGTGGTGCTTAGTAAAAAGCGACTAAGGATAGGACCTAACAAGACTGTGTTTACTTGTGCCAAAACCACTAATTATCAGATGAAATGTCAAATATTATGCATGTGGTAGTGCTGTGACAGACACTGTAGCTATGTGAGGCACGGACTACAGCATCCTTTGTGTGTTTTTGCTAGTACAGCACAGTTTCTAGTTATTTGGCAATGAGCCTCACTTAAGAAATGTTCTGGGTCCAGCTCCACCTGCCCTTTTCATAGCTTCCAGGGCTGCTGCCTATTCCTCTCACCCCATGTTGGCACTTCTGCCTGTTTTAACAGTGCTGATGCTGAGACCAAACCAATAAACTCAGCTGAATAGTGCTGAATTTGTCCCAAGCAACGCAGATGCCTCTGCACTGAGCTCCATCGCTCCCCTGCTTCTATTTTGATGCAGCACTGAAACACGGGACTTAGCACTGCACCCAGCTAGCCCAGATCAAAAAGAAGGGTGGTGCTTTACTTCTATGCCTTAAAGTAGTGCCAGGAAGCTCACCACCAGTTCAGGTACTGCCAAGAAACCCAGCAAGAAACCCACCAAGGATGTCGCACATATATTCAGATTAGGATGCAGGACAGCACCAAGTGAAAGGTTTGCAATGCCCTGCAATAATGCCTGGTGTGTCACTCTGGTGGTGCTGGTGGTGTTGAAGCAGCCGTTTTTAGCAGGAGAAATGAATTACTCACTAGCTGTTGTTCAGGCCGAAGAGATGCTAAAAATGCTCATTTGGTTTCAACATCACAATGACACAATTGTACTCATCCGGTTTCCAGGAACTGTTCAGTTTACGTCAGTCAGGGCTCTCCACACCTTGCTCCAGCACATGGCATAAGCCCCAGAAAAAGAGAGCTGCATGGACAAGCTGGGGTAAGTGGCAGAGATCATCTTGCTGCTGTTACAGAATAACATATCCAAGTTTTCAACATTTACTATCAACACTTTTCCCATTTAACTATCTTCTACAGAGGACTTTGGCAATAGGAAAAGGGGAAACATAGGCAGCCTCTCAGCAATGCTACGTCAATTACAAATACAATGATCGCTAGGTCTGGGCTTATTGGTGACAGTTTTTCTTCCCATCAATTTGTGCTACAGCCTGAAATCACAAAGCTGTGATCCCGAGAACCTCCTTTGTAATGCATATCAACTCTCATTGTGCCCCTTTGTTCCCAATGTGACGGAGCATTGTGGTGCCTGTGTCCAGGGAGCAGGTTCGCTTTATTGTTCTTGTAAATATGTACTGCTGGGCGCAGCTCGGTGGAAGGCATTGAGTTTGTGCATGACTGACGCCGACCCGGACAACTGCTCTGACCCCCAGCAGATGGTGGTGCAGGGACTGCAATGATCTGGAAGTAATAGTATGTGCCATTTCTTTTTGTTTGGAACAGACAGCCAGACCCTGCGTTTCCCTCCCCTGCGCAGCAACAGCTGTACATACAGTAGGGACTGGCCAACCCCTAACTGCCACTCCACTCTGCCTGCCCTGCCATTCATCAGGAAACCTTGGGCGCAGAGACTTCACTGACACTGAACACTCTATGAACACCACATGGCTCTTTCCAGTGTTAATAAAATTGTGAGTGCTGGGGCATAGATCAGTTGCTTTCCTAGGGAAAAGTGAGTAAAAGTTAAAAATATCCACCACCCCTGATATTAGACTTAGGGGTGGATTTGCTGTTTTTTAACCTCTACACAGAAAAAGCCAGGGTACAGGAGTCAGTATTAACTAAGAATTTTAACTTTTAGACTACAAATAGCCTCTCTGTAGCTTTAATAAATTTTACTTGTAATTTGCATTTATCAGGGACCAAAATAAGTGTTTGTTTTGAAAGGAAGGTCTAAAATAGGTGAAAATCCACAAGTGATGCTTTCTCCAAGGCCACAGGGTTTACTGCTTCAGAATGATAGCAGAGCAGTTTGCATTTGATTTTGTAAGTAAGAAGACAGATTTTTTTTATAATTCATTGTGTATGAGGCATCTCATCACAGGTCAAAAATGACAAATTATAGTGTTGGAGTTAATAATCATACACTGTGTGTCTGGCCTGTGTTACCAGTCACCATAAAATTGTCCTGACGGTCCAGAGGGAAGTTCCTTGGGATGGACGGAATAACTGCTCTGCGCCCCTCCTCTCCCAGCTCTGGCTGAGATGGCTGTCAAAGAAAGGGGCTGAAAACCAGCTGCACTCTAAACATTGTATTTCTGGCTGCTCTAATGCTTCTGCCAGGCATTCAGCTGGCAGGTCAAAGAACAGCAGACTTGCAGTCCTCAAACTGAGGAACAAAGATAGGGTAGGAGTAATGGTAAGGAAATGCTTTAGACTTTTTCCCCACTCTGTAACAGCATAAACACTTCTCAAGGATTTCACACACAAGACCCCCAACCTATATACCCACATACAAACCCTCAGACCAATCCTCTGCAAGAGTGGACACCTTTATACTGTTTAATTCAGAGCAATCCCTCTCCTTCTGTGGAGGTAAAACCTGTTCTGGGTCTGTCCCTCTCAAACTCCCCACATGAATGAAATTTTCCTGGGGTGACCTGAAATCTCCCAGGTGGCAGCATCACGACATTGCTGTCAGGTTACAGTCAGCCTCTGTTGCTGGGCTGGTGGCTGAGATGCATGTCTCACTATCTTTCATTTAGTAATTTCATCGTAGACTTAAGAAATGACCTTGTAAAGTTTGCTGAGACCAGCTTCAGTCTTGACAAGCCCCTATCTTCTGAAGAAAAAGCTATGAAAAGAAATCCCCATTCACCTCTAGTGTAAAACTACCTTATGTTCATCCCCCATCAGGGTTGAGTCAAGGGAAAAATGTTTGAATTTCTCTTTGTATGACTTTTAATGATACTTATTGTTCAGTCTGAATTCCTTCCAGACTTTCCTGATCTTGTTTCTGGTTGCACTACCTCAAACAACAAACACTTAAACAGAAGTAGCTTTACTTTCTTGACTAATCCCATTAGCTTTACTGAGTCTAATCACACCAGTAAAATTATGCGTGTGCTTAGCTCTTGGCAAGGTCACTGCCAGTAATGAGCAGAAAAACAAACTGATAATGAAGCCATGAGTAATAAGAATGTCTGGATATCTGCATTTCTAGAAAAAGATATAGCTGTCTGGAACATTAAAAATGAAGTATCACTTGTTAAGATTAAAGAAGAGAGAGTGAATTCCAAACCAAAACTGACAATAAAATTTTAGACAAATTCCTTAATTATCATCCATGACATGTCTTCAGTTACCTCCATAACAGCTATAAGCTCATTACCTTAGTTATGACTTATCAGTTCTTTCATTCATTTATATGAAGCTCATCAATATGATATCCAAGCACTAATGAACTTTAGCATTAAAAGGCCACATGTAATCCCCTAAGAAGAAAAAAATTCAAAAGGTGTCAGCCACCCTGGATCTGAGCAATGAAACATTCTCAAGCAATTTTTATGGAATTTATTTTCAATAATTACTATCAGAAAGAGTCTTTTTTTCAGGACGAGGAATGGTCTATAGAACAGCAAAGGTTCAAAATGAGAGTAGTATGAAAATTAGACTAAGTCCACGACAAGTAGAGTTTGTGCAAATGTTCTTGACAAAAGAAATAATCCAAATTTATATCAACATGGCAGTGTTACAAGATAATTATTTTTTAGGATTATATGTTCCTTGACCAAGCCTTTAGACTATATTAAACAATCTTCTGTTTCAGGCGTGTAACTTCCTCAATGTTTAAAAAAAAAGAAACAGCCTCAAAACAAGTATTATCTTCATAGCCTGAGGCCAGGGACAGTCTGTAAGCCACTAAACACAAAAAATTAGTTTAACTTCTTCATGCAGGACCAGCACGAGGCTAAACCAGCACAAAATTCTCCAAAAGCCTTTACGTGGTACCTAGCTTTATACTTACTGTGAAGCAATTAATTTCCTGACTCCTCTCTCCTGCCATAGTGAGAATTCCTGTGTGCACGTATTTGTAAGTAGAATTACAGGTTAAGGATTTCTGTCCACATTTTGTCCCATTTGACATGTGGTTATGACTGGGACAAAGACTTTCCTACTGCACAGTAAAATGGGATGGTTTACAATGGCAAATGGGTTTTTAGTGGTAGTATTATCAAGAGGTTATATGCAGTTTGTGATTTTCTTTTAGAGAAGGCTGATGAGTTGGTTTTTTAATGCCTTACTATAGTTAATCTGAAATTCCCTTAAGCACTATTCCTGTTACACTATTCCCTTAGGTAAGAAAAATGTGTATAATCAAGAGTGTGGATTTCTCTCGTGTTCTGTTGAACCAAATGAGTTTTCATTCTTTGTGTTTTCCAAAAACACATTTTACTCACAGGCGGAGGTGAAGCATGCCAGCATACATTTTCTCAAAGAGCCTCATGAATGGGAGAGCAGGCCAGTTGAAAAAATCAGCTCTAACTCAGTCACTGACTTGGGTGTGAGCACACCTCTGGCAGGTGAACTAATACACATCAGGAAAACAACACAACTGTGACAGCACCTTTGGTTGTTTCTCTGCACAAAGACATCTGTTTTCACACTGATTCAGAACTGTAGCATTGCAAATTCCATTTGCACTTATATATGAAAAAAATCAATAAAACATCTGGAGCTATATCATAATCTTTAAATCTTCTTTTTTACGTCATTATTTGTGAGAATTCACAGTCTAATCAATTAGTCCAATCTTTCTTGTCTTCTTGATTTCAGCAGGATGCAGCTAACTTTGTTTGGTGTCTTCTGCTGAGTCAATCCTATAGAGAGCACACATGCTGAGAAGGAACTGCATCTTCTCCTGTATGTTTTGGAAGTATGGAGATTTTTACAGTCTATCCTGCTGCACTCCTTGTAATTAATGACTTTGTAACACTGCATCTTAGAACTGGTTTGGTGGGTACACATGCTAGCCATGGCAGAAGGTCAAGGCGGCACAGGAGCCATGCTCCTGGCAGCACTGAGGGGGGCCTGGGGACCCCCACTCTGCCCATGCCTGTGAGTGCCAGGGTGCAGGGGGTTGGCAGTACCTGGTGTGTGGGGGCAGGCTCTGCCAGCCCCCAGCATGTTTTACCCTCCAGACCATTCACAGCAGTCTAGTGGTACCTGCAGGGCCATCCTGAGGGTAGAGAGCTGATGGCACCAGCCACCACTGCAGAGGGCTGTGTGGAGAGCAGGACCACAGGAATAACCCAGTGCCACACTTTATTGGTGGACAGGCATCATGTGCATGAGTGGAAGAGTGCTGCATGAGAGAGGTTCAGAGAAGGGCTCTTTGAAGAGCCCAGTAAAACTAGGAGGGATGCAGGGTAGTTCACATGCAGACAAACAAAAACCCAATGGAAAATAAGTGAAGATACTTTTCTGGGGTAGGGCAAGGAGCAAAATTTAATACAATGTGAACTGTCTTGACAGGGTGTTCTAGAAAAGTATTTTAGAGTATTTTAAAATAAAACTTCTCCTATAAAGAAGTCAGTCATCAAGCTGTTCATGCTGTTAACCTACATAACCACGTGATGTTATTACTGTTAACCTCATCTTTCCTCCCCCTCTTCCTTCCTATTGTTTGCTATACTCCTTGCATCTTGTCTTTACACTATAAGAACACTCTGACAAGGGACTGTACTTGCTTTCAAGGCAATACCAGAGTGAGCCCCAAGCCTGACTGTAGCCTTTGGGTACTCCCACACCAAGGCATGCTTTTACCTGAGCCTGCACTAAGATGCTGATTCAGATTTTTCTCTGCTCTACCATACTCTTTGAGATTATGACACACAAGCAAAAACAATGTTCCTGCTGCAGACTGCTAACTAGGCTATTCTTTCTCTCTCTGACCCTCAAGACAATGTTGCAAATTCTCTCATCTGTGTTGAACACCAGAAACCATTTCAAACAGCAGAGGCACTTCTGACATTGAGCTGGCCAGCTAACTTAATCGATAACTCTTGTTGGCATATGCATCCAAGTTCAGACCTAAGAGGTGTTCTGTGGGCAACTGCCTGTTTATTTTCTTCCCTAGACATGCAGCTGAACCACACTGTACGTCCTGTGCTTAGGAAATTCCAGCAGGGCTGTATCACTACCTACCACAAGATACAAAGTGATTTAAACCAACAGATAAAAACTGCAACATCTCAAGATAAACCTGCTGCTTATAATGAAGATCCAGATAACTGTGGTTCTACTACCTACAAGGTTTTTTAAGGTCACTGGATTTTAAAATAGCTCGGATTTACAAGACACACTGTGAGTTGTTTTTATAAGACATGCTGATCTGAGAAGGGGACTGCTGTACCCTTGCCTGTCTCCTACGTGCTTGTGCTAAGCACGTAAGAGACATGGGATTGCTTCTACATAAAAGGATGCAGGTCTGTTGTTTTCTCATCTTTCTCCAAGTCTGAGAGGTGGGAGGCAGTCACCAAATGAGAAGAGTATTAGCTAGTGCTGTGTCCAAAGGAATGAGCTTAGGGGAAGCCTAGGGCCAAGGCTGAGTTGAAGAAAGTTTTGTCTGGACTGGTCAAACAAGCTGCTGAAATCTTCAGCCCAGTTATCACAGCTTACATCCCGTGCTCCCTGCTCCTGCCTGCTCTTCTCCTTCAAAGCTGGGCTGCTTGAGCACTGCTGGCCAGCAGCTTCTGCAGTACCACTGGTGGGACAAAACTCCAGGCCCAAAGATCTCCTCCCTGTCCACACAGAGTGCCTGATCCCTCATGACTCTGTGGGTTCTTCCTAGGCTTCCTGTCTTTTCTGCTCTTTCCACATGAATCTGGATACTGAGAGGACTGGGGAACTGTATGGATTCCTAGGTGAAGCTGCTGGCATCCACTTAGCACTGGCTAAGTGGCTCTGTCCACATCTACATTCGCTGGTGAATCCCATAAAACTGGAGGTGGTCCTGCTCCCCAGTTTTAATACAGTAAACTGGATTTCCAGCTTTAACAGCCTTCTGTTTTCGAAGGTGGCTCATGATTCTGAGCACCCAGCTAGGGTCACTTGGCAGACCATCTGCTTGGAAGACAAGTGAGGCCCAACACTTGTGGAAATCACGTCCTTTAAAGGCACCTCCAAGCTGTGCTTCTCCAAACTGTGTGAAGTGACGGGCCTGATTCAGAACTCTTCCACCAATCTCTGCTGGGCTTAAGTCAAACTATGGACTTGCATAGCCAACACAAAATTTTAAATGGTGCAAACCCTGTATTTAAATTTGTTCCTCTACCTCAGCTCTGCAAGTACTTATATTCATTACAGGCCAGAAAGTGAGGTCTAGTTCTAGTGAGGTACTAGATGCTTTCAGTTTCCAATAAAGTCAATAGGAATTGCTCACACTCTATGTGAAATACAAACTTTTAGCAGCAAGAAAATTCAATGCATAAACAGTATTAAAATACCCTCTGTGGCTCATTATCTTTTCTTCCACCAGCTAGTCACATTAAGTTCAGGCTATTGTTTTTGATTTGAATAGTATTCCTGGCCTTTTGAACTGCAGATTGTTTGTAATTTAAAAAAAAAAAAAAATGATTGTTTTATAATGTACTGCTGTCAGTGATGGAAAGGACTACAATGGTTTCTGTAATTAATTATTTGAAATAATATACCTGCTCCAGTATCCAATTAATCTGGTTATTAACCAAAGTGCCTTCTTTGTAAACCATTAAAAAGAGTCTAGACACTGCAGATTATTGTGTGCTACATTTTTAGATTTTCCAGTTTGATTCAAAACACACTAAAAGAGGGGCCCCATAAAATGACCATCTAGAGACAGTCCATGGCAAATATCCAGAAACTGCTCTTAGTGGAATGAAGTTTGCATAAGCTGAGATCATTCTTCAGCCTTGGGAGACAAAAAAAAAGAGAGAGATGTTTTTAGGAAGAGATTTCCAAAGGGATTATGAGTTGCTCTTTGCAAACAATACAGAGGATTTCCAGTATGCATTGTGCTTTTGCCGAGAACTGTGCCTACAAGGGAGCCAATCAAAGTCCTCTGTACCTCATGGGGAGGGGGAAATCACGATGGGGAAAGTCCCTTAATGACAGGAGACAATAGCTGATTGTACAGTGAGCAGCAAACTTTGTCACCAAGCAGTCTCTTAAAACATGATTTTACTCATCTGAGACATTATTCATTGAATTAGTATTGGCAGTGGAAAGTAGATGGGAGAGAAACCCAAAATCATATTCATGGGATTGCTGAAACGTACTTTTCTGCAATTTGGGAGACAGCAGACGTAGAGGGCTAGAGTAACAAAAATTATGTGGGCTTTGCAATCTCAGCAATCTTTATGTGGCACTTGTGCTCAAAGTTAGATTGACATGTTGTACTAAAGACATGGAGAAAGGTGAAAGGGCAGAATTCTTGATGTAAAAGGATTCACTGTCAAACATGGTCTCGTAGTGGACAATCGGACCCTCAGCACTAAATGAACCCCCGATCAGGGTATTTTTCCTGCCAGGCCCAAAGGCGGGCGCAGGCCGGGCAGGGCCGCGGGGCTGGATCCCGGCGGGGGCTGCTCCTGTTTGCTCAGCAAACGCCTCTGACGCACTTCGCCTGTGGGCGAATACAGAGTTAGGAAACCGGCCTTTTAATGTAAAGCCGACTCCTAAAACCAGCCGTGAGACGCAACAAAGGTAACAGGCCTTCCCAAACAGCCGTGCCTCCAAATCCCGGCCTGCCGCGGTGAAGGGTTTGTTCCCAGCTTTGGGAAAGACCGCGGTGTCCCAGCCCCACCGGACACACCCCCCGCCCGATCCCCACACTCGATCCCGATCCCTTCATCCGACCTCCACCCCCGACCCCCGATCCTGAGCCCCGATCCCGATCCCACACCTGAGCCCCGATCCCACACCTGATCCCCGATCCCACACCTGAGCCCCGATCCCGATCCCACACCTGAGCCCCGATCCCACACCTGATTCCCGATCCCACACCTGATCCCCGATCCCGATCCCCATCCCACACCCGACCCGCACGCGCCGCTGCTCTCTCGGGCTGCGCACGTGCCGGCACCGCGGGCCGCACGAGGCGGGCGCGCCCACGCGCGCTCCCCGCGGGGGTGGGGCAGGACGAAGAGGAGGTGCCCGCGGGGCGATCCGCGCGCGCCGGCAGACGCCCCGCCCCCCCTCCCTCCGCGTCCCGAGTGGTACCTCCTCCCCCTCCCCCGCGGACCGGGGGAATCCCTCAGTTCCCCCCTTGCGCGCGGCGCTCTCGCGAGATGAGCCTCTCTCCCGCGCCTAGCCGTGCCGTGCGGCGCGCGGCTCTCGCGAGAGCGGCGCGGTTCCCACGGCCGGGCTGTTGTGTCTGAGGCGCGGCCCGGACGCGGAGTGGGAGGTGCGCGCCACCCCCCCCTCTCCGCCCCGTGCGTGTCTCGCGGGCCCGCGCAAGCGCGCTGGGCGCCGCGGGGAGGGTGGCGCTCTCGCGAGAGTAGGAGTTTTGGCGAGAGTTTGTGGAAGATGGCGCCTGTTGTGACAGGGTGAGTGCGGGGCGCTCGCGGCGCCGCCGGAGCCGCCGCCGCCCCGGGCCGGGCCCGCCCGCCCCCCGCTGCC
>JAWWEE010000122.1:55359734-55445219 GCA_035221455.1 Xenops minutus | reverse complement strand
CGGAGGGCCCCGCCGCCCCGCGCCGCTGGGGCCCCGCCGGGTGGGCGCACGGAGGAGGCGCCCCGGGTGCCGGGCCGGCAGCGGCCGCGCTCTCCGGCCGCCCCGCGGCACGGGGGTCCCGGCGGGGCCGGGCGCTCGCTTGGCTCTCCTTCTCCCCGGCGCGGACACGCCGGCCGCGACTCCGTGCAGGGTCAGTGCTTGTCCCGGCTGCTCCGCAGCGGGTCCCGCTCCGGGGGCTCCCGGGCAGCGGCCAGCCCGGCGGGGAGGGGTCCCGGGGCCGGCACGGGCTGTTCCCCGTTCCCCGCCGCAGCAGGGCGTCCCCCGCGCTGCCCCGGCCGCGCTCCGAGCGAGGCTTGCGCTCCGCCGCTGGGGCTGGGGCTGGCAGTGGAGCGCGGCGTGCCCGCGGTGCCCGGTGCCGCCCGGCCCGGCCCGGCTGTCACCCCGCGCTGTCACCGCCCGGCCGAGCCCCCCGAGCCCTCCCGGGCGCGCCGAGCGCTGCCCCGGCGAACGGAGCACCCCTTCCCTCGGGCTGGGCGACCGAGGTTCCTTTCCTCTGATCCCTGCACGCCGTTCCTAGGGCTTTATTAAGTTTTAGCTGCCTTCCTCCAAATTGTGCCGTGCCAGGAAGGGTAGCAGCGTCCCTACCCCACTAAGCTACGCGGGATCGTAATGAATGGTAGTCGCCATCCCTTTCAGTCACGCTGGGTAATACTTAATCATGGCTAGCCACCTGCAGCATGTGTCATTGTAATAAGTGACACCCTCTTAGCCGCTTACAGCTGAGGAATAATAACAGATCCAGTGCTGGTGTACAGTACGCAATCACACATGCAGTGTTGCACTGCACGTTGCCGTCCTCGCCACGTTTTGATTGCTGCTGCTTGTTGTAAGGGCTGTGTCCTTAATTTTGGACTGCACTGAGCACGTGTGATCTCCCTCTATGTGTTGAGGGAAGAGACAGTCAGGAGAAGAACAGGCTGTTTCTATACTCAACCTGTGTGTTCCGAGTGACACTTTGACTGGTGAAAATGCTTGCCGTGTCTTTCTAAAACGTGGACCTTATTTTAAGATTTCACAGTGTGTCTGTGACCTTCTGTCTTCCCTGTGGGATTACATTGTCTACAGCATTGGCTCTGTGGTTAGAGAGCAACAGCCTGCTTGGGGGTGGGGTGGAGTTGGTGGTTGATGCTTTTGTTCTCATGTAGAAGGTAGCATTATGGTATTTTGTTGTTTTGTTTGGCTGCAGTAGTGTATCCAATTCCTCACTTGTTTGTCGAAAAATAAATCGAAGGTTTTGCTTGATTTCTCTCCTGATGAAGGTATCTTGTGGCTCATATATATTTTCCCAGCAAAATGTTCTTTAGGAAAGCTAGTCTTGTTTGTTATGATTCCTGGAGTATACTGTTTTAGAGGTTAGAGTTGAAAAAAAGGAACAAATGCTTTTAAAGTTTGCTATAACTATTAGCCTGTGCTCTAGTTAGCAATTAAGTTTTCCCACGTTTCTGTTAACAGTTTACTCATCCAAATATTTGGGCTCCATTTCCTTTTGTTTATTGATTACTACAGGTTTGTCAGAAGCGTCATCATGTTTGTGACATTACTCTTATCCTTCTCAGACATCTGTTAAAATGTTGACAAAAACAACTGTAGAATATTTATTTTTTTAAAAAAATCAGTGATCAAATAATTGGCGCAGTAGAAAAAGTAGCATTTTAACAGGAGTGAAAAAATTGTTTGCAAGTTAGGATTTTAATGCTGACTGTATTGTTCAGAACCTGTAATTCGAATAATTCTCTGGAAAAGTAGTCTTCTTTTCTTATTGTTAAACACTTCTAGCCTTGGTGAAATGAAACCTATTAACTTTGGTTAACGTTACAGTTAGATTGCACTAAGGAGCCTATTTTTTTTTTTATATTATTATATGACCTGTTTTTTAAGTACATCTTGGATGCTGAGTTGTCTGTGTTTATTAGGATTAAAAATTGATGATACTCCAGTAGCTGATTTTTTTTTTTTTTCCCCCCAGATAGTCAGTACAAGTAGTTTTCTTTCTGGACTATTCTGTAAAAGCTTACTTGCACAGGGAAAAAGGTGCTTGAAATTAAAAAGCAGTAAGTGAAGAATGTAGTATGCAAATCCTATATTGTGTTTGAATGGGCAGCTTGCAGTTCATAGGGGTGCTCAAACTTTGAGGTAAAGCTTATGGCTCTTCTGCTGTCACTGTTAGCTGGATGTAAAACCACTTTTTTTCCTGTGAAAATTGTATGCCTAAGTTTCATTGACAGTATGTAAGTTTATGCTGTGTTGAAATGGAATAGTAGGAATTTACTGCAGTAGTTGTGGGGGGCAGTCAGAGTATGTTACTACTTTGTTGTTTGCACACTTGTGCTGCTGCATCTCCAGGAGTGTTTTGATCAAACTTGCTTGTATGTACAGTGTGACTGAACCTAAATTGTGCAGTGTCAGAACCAGATATAATGAGAAAGTACACAAACAGGAGGCAAGATCTGAAAATGAATTACAGCTTGAACTATTATTTTAAGAAGTGGATAATATATGACTGGAATTATAGGATAGTATTTTGGGGTTTTGTGGAGTACTTTTGATTTTGCTTGTGAATGATTTAGGGAAATGTTTTAAAATGACAAAATCAACAAAAATGTAATTAGAGAAGCACATTTTGAGTGTAAAACACTTGGTTTTAAATATTGACTGATACTGCAAAAGTACCTGTAGGTGTCTTTTAAAATTGCTAATACAGTAATATGACAGAAAAATCTCTAATGCCATGAATTTAATTTTAAAATGGCATGAAGTATGGAATGGTGTCTTCTCAGTAGCCTGGAACAACCTGATCTTTAAAATGCCTTGCAAAGATACCTATACCAGAAGCACGTGCACAAAATTTAAAAAAGATACATCTAAATGATAAGTGGTAGGCATTGGCTTGAGTACTTAATTACCAGTGAAAAGCTCTGTAATAGCAGTATGCAGTATACTATTTGCATTATTTTTCAAACAGTTTGAGAAGCCTTGAAAAAGACAAAAATAACTTGAGTGGGCTTATCGCTGGTGTGATATTTTTCCATAGGCGCCATAATGTTGAAATTGTTTTTAGTAACACTTTTCTAAGTAACAGGCTATTCAAGTTCTGTGTCTAAATTAGTCATCATGGAGTTAAGTGGTTAAGAGGGGTTTCCTGACCCAGAATGGTTAACGATTTAATAGAAAGGGAAGGCACATCAGATCCGTGATGACATAAGAGTGTTTGGCATCAGTGCAGTGGATTTTAGTGTAGTGGTGTAGATGTGCCAGCCATCTGGCTGTTTAGTTTGTTTTTAATAAGAACTATGAAAGTACTTGTGGGAAGTTTTTTGAGAGAAGGTGTTGTTTTGTGGAGTTCTTCCAGCCACGAGGCCAAATAAAGAGAAGTTCAGAGATGAAAATATAACAGTTTATCAGTACTTTAACCTAATCTACATCCTGATTAGTAATTTTAGGATGAGGACATTGATCAGTGAGGGTCTTGAAGTCGAGAGTGAAGCAAAGGGAGAATTTGTGTGGTCTGACTTTGGGCTAAGAAAGCTATTGAGAGGAATGGTCATGAGGGTCAGTTCTGGATTTTGAAAGATGAAGAAGGATGCCTCAGTAATTCAGATGTGGACTGCTATGGTCACAGGGTAAAATTTAAGCTAATGAAGGGATATCTTAATGATATGACAGGCATTACCAGGATCTCAACACCTGGTTGTTTCTAGGACCTATAGCGAACCATTGTTTGAGTGCTAATGCTTTGTCAAGATTACTGAAAGTTTATGAGTTGCAGTAGTGGAAAGGAGACTGAAGCAATGATAGAAAGGGTAAGACCTGTGTGTTGTTGGTCCTCAGGTTGAGCTGATAGTGAGGCATCATTATGGGGAAAGAGAGATGCAAGCTGAGGTGCTGGCTTGGACAAACAGGAGATAGGGAGTAGAAAAGATCTTTCTGATTAATGGCAGGGAGTTCGTAGTTGAATTTGAATCCTGGCCCTGGATAGAGTGAGGAAGAATGGAGAGGGATGCAAGACAGAAACCTATTAAATGATTCATAAAATAGTACAGGTGAAAGAGGAGGCTCCTTCAGGAGGATATACTGAAAGAGCAATTAGAATGATAAGGGGTGAATCATGAGAGCAACAATGCCAAGGAAATCAGGGAGAGTATTTCCGGAAAATACTCTGGTAGTCTTGGGTGATTGTCAAGTCTAGGAAGATAAGAGTTATGTATTGATTCTGAGCCTCATGGTAGGGTTAGGCTGCAAGAAATGTCAGTGAGAATGGTTTAAATGAAGCTTGAATGAAAACAGGATGATGTAGACTATAGGACTAGAATTCATGGATGGGATCTTCAGGCTATAGTTTTTACTGCCACTGAAGGTATAAACAGTGCTTATTAAGATTTGAGTAATAGCATAACTACAGCTATTGTATTGTGTATATGCACCTGATGAGTGTTAAAGGTTGGGAAAAACTCGTTTACAATCAAATGAGTAGATGTTTTGTGTGACTAACATTTAAATTGTTATCAAAGAGTATGTCTGTCTTAAGTCTGACTATTGGGAAATCCTTGTGAGCGCTATATTCTTGAAGGAGTCTTCTGAGATGCTTGCAAATATTCTTTTAACCTTTTGTAGTTTCTGTAGGAGCAGTTTTATGAAGTTAAGCTCTTAATTCGGATTTTATTTGCTTTCATTGTTTATTCATTGTATTAAGTAGCTCTTTGTTGTTTGACTTATTCTGGTTGATACAGAGCACAAAGAAACTTTGAAAATAATCTTTCTATAGCTTGATTTCTCCAGAAATAATCTGTATACTATTTTATTTGGCATAGTATGTGTGCATTTGTTACAGACAATTAAAAGACAATAGCCCTTGCTGATGCCTCTTTGCGGAAGTAACTCTTAAGTATCCTGTTCTGTGCTACGAATCGCATAATGATCCTGGGTTTGCAAATGAGAAAGTTTCTTTCCTCTGACTTGCTAATTTCTACTTGGTAGTAATAATTTGTTTTGGGATTGTTTTTCATTATTTTAAACTGCAATATTTCTATATTTAAAAATATTGTGAAAAGAAGGGTAAAAAGCCTGTAATTACATGTAAAGTCTTCCTAGAAGACTTGTGGTGCCTTCACTAGCAAAGACTTTGAAAACAAATTTTATAGTTAGTAACTAATTTTTGGTGCAGAGTACCATTAAGGTGCAGTTCAAACCTGTTCTATGCTGTGTCTGTTTATTGATGAACTTAAAGATACAAATTTTAACTTAGGTTTGTAAAATACGTATTTCATACAAACAAGTATTCTATCTTATGCAATATGTTTGAATCTCAGGAATGAAGGATGTCGTTTATGCAAAATACTAGTTTCACATTTGGAGAGCAAATTATGTCATCAGAATTTTGAAGTTTCAGGACATCTTTTCTATGTTCCTGATAGTTGCCACCTTAAATTCTTCGGGTGTTAATTGCAAGCACATTATTAACTGACCTATATGTCACTGTAATGTGCTGAATCACTGCCTCCCAAGAGCATTTCACAGGGAAGTTTTAATTTTAAGTGGATTTGTTATTTCAGTGTTTTTAAAAATTAAGCAATTGTAGTGTCTGCCTGCTTTTATATGCTTACTTTTCCCTGTGTGTTTAGGTGAAGAAGGGAAAAAGGTAAATGTCACTAGCTGTATTGTCAGATAAAATCTTAAGTCTGTTGATGAAACTGGATATGGCTTTTAAGTCTAGTATTTCAAGGCAATTTTATAATTATAGGTGTATAATATTCTTGATCTTGGTGAACTTTAATTATTTTATATGGAAATGCTTATGATGCTTATAATATTATACACCTGATACCTGTGTGGAACATAATTGCATTAATGAATAATTATGATTATGAGAGACAGCAAAATAATATAGAATATGGTAATTTTAAATACAGAATTATGGTTATCTCTTTCCAATATAAAACAGCCAATACATTTCTTTGAAAATTATTAATAGAAAATAGTTTCCATATCTATATTCTTACTGAATATTGGAAAAGTAAGTGCTAAATTGAGTTACACATTTTCTCATTTCTTGGGGTTTTACTTATGTTATGGTGCTCTTTAATCATAATGCCTTTGTGTGTATTTTGTTGTTGCTACCTTTTTTAAAAAAAAGCTAAGTATCCTTTACAATCTGAAGAAACTCTATTTTGTTGTCTTTGCTATGTCACATAACAGCCATTTTCAAAGCCTATTTATACTGTTTAAAATAATTTCATTTCTGAAAAATACTTCATTCTCTTCAACTGGACTTTAGTTAGCCAGATGGTGACATATGACCATGTGTCTTCTTGCTCTTTACTAGTAAACGAAAAAACTACCTATTTGCAGTGGTAAACTTTTTTACCAAGAAAGAAAAGAAGGTAGGGGTTTCGGTATGTACAGTGTGAAGAATCTCTTGATTAAGGTTGCAGTTTTGCATCCTTACAGTAGACAGAGTCTATTAAAATTATATGATATATATTAAAATAGAGACAATGATAAACACTATTTTTGTGTTCCATTTAAGATTTTTTTTTTTAAAGCTTGACTGATGTATAAAATTTTACTATATCATTATAGTGTTTTACTATTTTGATTAATAAGATTGTTCAATGAATGACATGCTGCTGGGTCATGATTTCTTCTTTCTAAAGCAATCTGAACACTTCAGTCAACAGCATATGTCTTCAGGAAGTTTGCATGTTCTTTTTATGTAGATAAGTCTTGAAAGCATGCTTGTTGAATTTAAGTCCAAATTTCTGTAGTTATTTAAATTAAGAGAGGCCCTGCAGAGAGATCTTGACTAATTACAGGGCTGGCCAGTCACCAGCCATATGAAATTTAACAAGGGCAAGTGCCAGATTCTCCACCTGAGAGTTGCTTGTCCTGTTTTGTTCTGCACTGGTGCAGCTTCACCTTGAACATTGTGTGCAGTTTTGGGCACCATAATATAGGAAAGATGAAGCTCTTAGAGGGCGTCCAGAGAAGGGCAGTAAAGATGGTGAAGGGCCTTGAGGGGAAGCCGTATGAGGAGTGCCTGAGGGCACTTGGTGTGTTCAGCCTGGAGGAGACTGAGGGGAGACCTCACTGCAGTTACAACTTCCTGGTGAGGGGAAGAGGAGGAGCAGCAGACACTGATCTCTTCTCTGTGGTGACCAGGGACAGGACCCGAGGGAATGGCCTGAAGTTGTGCCAGGGGAGGTTTAGGTCGCATATCAGAAGAAAGTTCTTCAGCCAGGCGGTGGCTGGGCACTGGAACAGCTCCCCAGGGAGTGGTCACAGCACCGAGCCTGACAGAGTTCAGGAAGCATTTGGACAGTGCTCTCAGGCACATGGTGTGATCCTTGGGAGTGTCCTGTCCAGGGCCAGGACTTGGACTTAATGATCCTCTTGGGTCCCTTTCAATTCAGGGTATTCTGAGTCTATGATTCTAAAGTTGTTTACATTGTTTCGCTTGGAAAACATGAAGACATCACAGTGGTTGTGTTATGGTATAACTTTTCCTCATTTGTTTTTCATTCAGGAGCAAGAACTATCTTCAGTTCATAGTAATTGCATGACTAACTTGTATACAGTGCCATTTAATCACTGTATTGAAAATCCAGAACACTTTCTTTAATAGGCAGCAAGCTGTGTTGGCAAGTGGTCATTTTTAACTGCTCTGTGTGAGATTACACCTGGTTCTTAATTTAATTTTTCTACTTCTGGTAGGTTAGATTAAGTGTTATATACTGCAATGGGTCCTAGTCAGTCTTTTGGTTGTTAATCTAATTTCTTATAGTGATTTGAGTAGCGGAGTGAACACTTAAAATTTTCCTTTTGTAAGAGTGCAGACAAATGTAGACATATTTCTAAGTGTGCCAGAAGAAAAGCCTTCCTACTGTATTCCTGGTAAGATTGCTTGATCAGTAGAACATCTCATCTGTGCTTTGTTGTTTTTTTTCAAAGCCACAGTTGTGGTGTATTTCCAGCATGTGATGCTTTGGGAGATTACCAGGAAATTTGGTATCAGAATGAAACTTGATCAGGCTGCCATGAAATTTAAAATTTTCCAGGCCTGAAAGAGGGAATTGAATTGTTCAAAATACTGGTCCCTAATTTTTGCTGGACTATAGAAACTACATGGAATAAAAGATACTCTTTAAACAATATCCTACTTTCCTTCTTCTGGCAGCTCTTATTTTAACTCTGTAATTTAATTTTGGTTGGGAGCAGAGGCAGAGGATCTTGCAGGCAGTGTTTCTTTTGCGAGCTGTGGGTTAGGAACTGCCAGTGTAGGAAATAAGTTTAAACTTGTTTGTTCAGCACAAGAATTTGTGAAACTAAGCTTTTATAAGTTATTGATACAGGGGAGGGTGTCTTGATAAGGGATTTTGCTGCTTTTGCTGGTGATCTTAGATAAAGGGAGTTTTTCAAAATTAAGGTATAGAGTGTCAGAGGTGCTTGTTCTCACTCTGAATTTATGCCATTGTGGAAGATTTCTGAGGCCAGGCATATTAGAATAAATAATAATTAGACTTAGTTATTGTTGTTGTTCCAGCCATCTGCTTAAAAGCTCTTCATGTTCTGAACATGAAGAAACAAGCACAAAAAAACCAGTGACTTGCCAAGGTCAAGCAGAAAATCCATGGAGAGGTGGAAGTAGAATTACTGTCTCCTGACTGTTCTTGTTGCTCTGTGTAGTTGTGGGCTGTTCCCTGGGTTTTGACAGGTGACATCATGTCTTCTCTGCCAACTGTGGCTGTGAAGGTTGGTCAGAAGACACTAGACTTCCACAAGTTTTTAATCTGCAAAAGAGAAGGGTATGGTAAGGAAGACTCGAGAGTGACTGTATTCATCATGAATATGTTTTGGTTACAGTGAGGGGATATTAGAATGGACACTAGAGAGCTGCTGCTCTTACATAATTGAGTTAAATGCAATGGTTAGGGCATGACCAGTGGATAAATGTGGTGTGTAATAAAATGAAGAGCTGCTGCAGTGTGCTGTAGCCCTGTTTTTATACTGTAGAGGAAATTATTGTGCATAGGTACTTATTTTCAAAATTGAAAAAATGTCACCACTTTCCAAACCTGCGAGCCAGCTCTGGCTTCAGTAGTGACTGTAAGAATCCAGAAAAGAATAGGCTTCATTGAAAGAGTGCTGTTATTCTGCATGTGTGTGTTTCTTTTCATACTCGCTTAGTTTTGTAGTAGATATACAGTGATGACTAGTAAAATCCTTAATAATGTAATATCTTCCAGAAGTTATGGGGATATAGCAAAACTATTTTGAACGTGTCTTTTCTGTCCAAGTATTTCTCTGGCCAAATTTTTTTTTCTGCTGTTCAGCATTTCTTTGCCAGCACTGAGTCCTGGGATGTTGGTTTTGATTTTTTTTTTTTTTCCCTTTGAATTCTCCTTATGCATTCTAATTTGTTTTTAATTTAGTATTGCTTGGGTGGTGTTGATTTTGGTTTGTTTTGTATATGTGCATTACAAATCTCTCATTAAGTCATACAGAGTAGTTAATGAAAGTAAGTCTTTGGGATCAGGCTTCCCCTTTGAAAGAGGCTTGTAGTGCGCTTGATGCATTGTGACAACTGTTTTAGTCAGCGCAGATGATACTAACACGGAATTCTAATCATGATGTAAAAGTTTGAGAGATCTTTGTATAACTACGAATTTACAAGAGTAGCTTCCTCTTTTAATTGTTTTGCTGACAATTATATAGGTAAATGTGCCTCAGTTCAAGAGAGATAGAAGAATATGTTATGTAGAGATAGAAACCGGAGTTCTCTAGAGCTGAAGTAATTTCTTTGCTCTGAAGGTCATCTGAAACAGGAAAGGCATGAAAACTTATTCTGAGATGTATTTTAGTAAATAATATAAATGTTGGCCAGGTTCATGTTCAGTTTTCATAATACAGTAAACAAGTTTAGTGTTTACAGTGCCTACGTTTAGATAGGAGCACTCTCAAAATACCAAGAACTGTGTTAAATGTGAGAGCTACACCAAAACAGACCTCAGAACTGTTTGCATTTTTATTTGCAATGGGCAAAATATCTATATTTCACAACAGTTAGCAGGCAAAACAAAGGAATTGTTATGAAACAATACTTTAAAAAGGTGTTATTGAGAAGGTTTACTCACAATTAGCTTGTTGAAATGAAAAATCATACTTCAAATGGTAGCAAAGGAAAAGTAGACCAGGCCTTTACATTCATTTGCAATTGTTAAAGGCTGCTAGAAAGTATAGGAAAACTCTTTTTATTGGATTCCACATGCTGTAAGGATAATAGTTGTTCTTTTTGACTAGCTGCATCTGCCTGTGGCTTTTGAGACTCCAGTAAACAAAAGGTGACATCAAAAGATACGCTGATGGTACCTTTCAAGGCAGAGTTTTAAGCCAGTCCTTATGTGAGTGTTGAATCTAGGCTGAATTTCCATATGGAAATAAAATACATAAGCAACAGAGCTCTGGACATATTTCCCATGGCTTTGCAGTGTTTAATTCAAATGGGTTTTTTTGACAAAATATTAACTTTTTAAAAATTGATAAATACCTAGGTCAGTTCAGTTTCTCCGATTATTTGCTTAGTGCCTTACTGTCTCACCATACTGCTGTATGGCACTTAGAATTAGCAATAGACTGGTTAGACGTGTCAGTTTGCATAGTCATAAAAGTCGTATTGCATCAGTTCAAATTTGAAAATTTATCTTTTTTAGTTGGAACAGTTCTTATAAAAAATAAAAAACCTCCAAAAGCAACAGACCTATGTTTGCCAGAAATTACTAGGCAGTGATGAGTATTATATCTGTAGAGATAAGAGACTTCTTCACTTACTGGAAGTTTTCCTCTGTACTTCTGGTGCATAGGATTCAAATTGGGGTACCATTGTAGGAAATGCTTTCTTAACAGATTTTACTAGTGGCGCTTTTGATATTTTCTCTGTTTTGTTCAATATTCTCTACCTAATGCTTTGATTGTAGAAGATTTCCTTCAGTAAAGATAGTGCTTTTTTTTAAGATGAAAAATACTATTCTGCCATTGTCCAAATCGCATTCCTAGCTAATATTTTTGCTTTTTTGTTTTGATATTCACTGAAAAATATGTGTAGCCACTACTTGACATCTCTGATTCCAGTTTAGATCTGGTCAATTCTGCTTTGTTTTGTTACATATAAAGAATATTGAAATAATGTAGAGTTTTGTATTTTACTTAGTTTTTCTCAGTCTTCTGTCCTGATTTTTTTGAGCAGCCCTCAATTAGTTTTCCTTCTACATTTCTTTTTATTTTCTTTAATTATTTTAATGGACTGGTACACCAGAATACTTTCCATGTTTTTTTCCATGAAGGTTCTGTGTAAGTCCTCTTCTCTTTCTCGTGGGCAGTTGATATTCATCTACCTTTGGCCAGAGCAGTACTTTCAGACTGCTTCCCAACATGTTGTTCCTTTTTTCCCCCCTGAATTTTTCCTTTTACTAGCTCTGTAAGGCTTGTGGTGTGCTTAGAGCATCACCACCACCATTATCTACAGAACAGCACGGTTGCTGTTGCTACTCAACCAGTGTGATAATCTAACAACTGTATGTTTTAAATCAAGTCCAGACCCTATTCCTTACTTTTCGGAACTTGACTTTATCAGCGTCTCTGATTATGAGATGGAGTGTCTAATGCTTGTCTTCCCTCTTAAGAACTGGAGAGAAAATAAAATCTAAAGAATTCAAGAATCCCAGATACCTCGTGTAACAAAAGGCAAAACATTGACCCATAGAGAAGAGAAAAACTTAAATTAAATGGGGAAAGCCAAAGAAAGATCCTGTGTTAATATTGTAAAGGCAGAAAATATGTTTTGGGAGGGGGGAAGAAGACAGTGATGGATCACTTTATTTTGGAGGAGTTTTGTTATTTCCTTTTACTAAAATGTTTCAATCCTCTTCATATGTGGGAAGCTATTACTATTTTTTTATCCTTTTGCTACTCCAAAGAGGATGGATAAAATAGAACTTTGAATTCAGACTGCAGTCTGTTCCTAGTGGCTTTGTAGGGTGTATATTGAAAGCTGTGAAGAAGCAGGACGCTTTGTTCTTACGAACATGGCGTATTTCTAAAGCAACAGAACCAGGAGAAAGGATTGTTTTTGAAGTGATGAAAGCATAGTAAAGCTGAGACCAGGTTTTGAAAGCTGAATTCTGTAAATAAGCATTGCCCAAATAGTGGTGGGTGTGTGTCTGTGTATACAGATACACTTTGGGTTGTTTGTTATACAGCTTTGATATACAACTTGAATTAACATTTACTATACAGAAAGTTTCTCCTAACATAAGATGTGTTAACATGTGTGACTTTCCAAATAAAATTGTAACTTTTCTGTTTGCCTAGTTCAGTGGTTGATTAGATTTGCTTTTCTTAATACCTTTTCAAGAACGTTAGAGAAACAGTATCATACCCGGGGTGTTTTAATATAGGTTAAAAATTACTAGTTTCAGTGAAGTAGTTGACTTCTGCATTTTTTGTTCTCATCATAGAAGGCATCTTTATTAGTTTGTAGATTTTGTGATGCATGTTATGATCTTGTCTGCTCTTGTTGCTTCACAAGAAATGTGTATTTGAACGTTTAATATAAGGATATTCTGGAACTTTATGTGTAACAATGGTGCACTTTTTCTTTGAACAGTGAGCCTCAGTTTACTCTTGCTGATTAAACAGCTCATGTAGGTAGCCTCTTGTCTAAAGTATCCTGCCCACGTTATTCTGCAGCAAACTTCAAAAAGTCAAATAGGCATGTCCTTTGGATATCAGAATTGAATAATGGTTCCAAGTCAGTGAGGCTGATGTGTGCAACCTTTCTCCTTTGGTAAAAGGAATCTTCAAACTATCAGTATTGCAACACTGGACCGTAGTTGGGAGAAACAGGAAGCAAACACTTAAGGATTGTCCCAGATCATCATTGCTCCTTCAGTCTGTGGCCTCTTCCTTTTTTTCTGCTGCTTTCTTAATTTCTTTCTTGGAAGCCAAAAGTAGCTTCATGCTGTTCTCCTAAGAGTTGAGTCATTTATCAGCTTCTCCTTTGCCAAATAATCTGTAATGGAATCCACTACATTTTCTTCTGCCTGAGGCCATTTATTCCATTGTCCACTTGCTTGTGTCTTTCTGTCTCAGTCTTTTTGATTGCTTATTCTGCCTGTTTTCTGCTGTGTCTGTAGTTAATTGTAGCTGTTAGAAACATCTTCTTGAGTACTCTTGAGTTCAAGTGCCTTAGGTCTTGGCACTGTGTCGTTCCTGTAAGTAACCTTTATTCAGCTGTCACTCATACTGCTTGCAAGTTGCTGGGTGGCATGCAGGTCCAGGGAGCCCTTTTAATAGGACTCTGGTATACCTGAAAGGATGGACTATTGGTTTTCATTTCAAAACCAGTCAGGAAAACTGGAGCTCTCAGGACTTGCTTATACTCCTTGTGGTTTGGGAAGAGCGGTGGGCTGATGTTGACTATACTTTAGGTTTGTCCCAAGGTGTACTGGCATGGTGGACCAGATCCTGTAACTAGTGAAAGCAGCATAGTTGAAAAGCTGTTGGGTGTCTATCGCGGCATTGGTTGTGTATTTAATGAAGATGTATTTCATAAAGGACGTTGTGCTTTGTAGTTGCCAGTCTGGAGGAAAACTGGAAAATCCTTGTTTAAAAAAAAGACAACTAACTTGAACCAGGAAAACTCCACAACACTGCCCCCTCCCTGCCCCCTTTCACCCTCCAGAAAAATTGTTAGTAGAGATTCATTATCTTTTCCCTTAATGTTTGTGGTTAGCTTTATTAATAAGCATTTGTATTATCACCCCACATGTGACAGCTGGTTCCTGTGCGTCCCTTCACACAGCTGTGGCATTCTGTTGCAGCACTCTGGTCAGTGGTGAACCTCTGTGGCTCCTGAGCCTTGTGATTTGCAGGCTTTTCTGGAGCCACTCCAGTATGAAATTGGGTTTGTGATGTGTTAAAAGTGAATTCTAGTTCTGAGTTTGGGTGGCCCTTTGAAGCTGATCATACTGATGATGCCAAGTTGCCTTGGGATTTCCTTGCACATCTGGTGTTGCCCTTTTGTGTAAGGGAACTCTCCCTTGGTCTCTTCTCTGCCCCATTGGTGCCCAGAGCACATAGGATGTGTCCTTTACTATCTACAGTATGCATCAGCCATGTGAGGTCCAGTTATTAATAAGTTTTGTTCATTTCTTATATCAACATTGGGCTCAAAAATCCCTTGAACTGAAAATAGTCATAGACAGGAGAATGTTCAGGGGAGGTACAATTTAGGCTTTTGTGGTTCTTACTCTTCTTCAGCTGTCTCTTAATGCTGTTGTTGGAAATGGAGAAATGGGTTTCTGGAGTCTTGGCCTAAATAAGAGTAACCCTTGCATCCCCTGGCAGTGGGAGCAGAAGGCTCTGCTCCTCTAGGTGGACTGTCTGGGACTCTCCTTCTTCATCTTTTCCTCACTTTGTAATAGTAAAAGGGGGTGGAGAGGAATGGATGGACAGTAGTCTGGGGTTGGGGAACAGAATGAACTCTGAATGTGAAGGTACACGATAATCTCTGTATATGTGTGTGGAGTCAATCTTCTTTTCTCCTGATTTTTCTACTACTGCAAAGACATTGTCTGAAGAAATTTTGGAGGTGGGAAAACTAGATTTTACAGTCTCAGTATTGAAGATTTTGTCAGATTCTTTACGTTTTTATTTGTTGAGGTATGGAAACATTGGGTGGCTTTTCTATTTTACACATGTTCTTGTATTTAGCTGTAGGGAAGTTGTTCTTTCTCCCCTCAAGGGAGTTTCCTGTGTATATGGAAAAATACAAAACAGAAGTGAAAAATACCTCAGGCTTCCAAACCTGCCATTCACATTTCACTTCTCCCACCACCCTTCTTGTCATACAAATAGTCTAGCAGTTCTTCCTCCGCCCCATAGCAATGCCATCTATTTTAAAAGCTAGACACCATCAGAGCAACTCGGCACACAAAATTGTTATAACAACTTGTGAACCACTGAGGAAATAAAAAATAAAAAATTATCCAGTGTTATCCTTTTCTGGTGTTTAAATGGCCAGAATATTTTATTAGGCTTTTTCCAGGCTAGTAAACATAACATAACTTTATAGTCATAAATAAATTCAATATGCAACTCATGGGCTTCTTTTAAAAAAAAAAAAATTCATTTACAGCAGGGGTCCTAAAATTGTGCGTAACTCAACAGTTGTTGCATTTCACAGTGTATTATTACCCCTAGAAGTTCTGGATACACTCTGCTTACAATCTTGACTATAGAGCAAACAGTTGGTTTCTCTATTTCTTACACCTAGGTAAGCAGCATGTAGATAACAAGTTCAAAAGGCTTGTAAGTTGAAGTGCTGGTATTCAATATCAATGCTGCCTTGACAGTATTTCATCTTTCCAATAACAATATAATTTAAGCAGTTTAAAATTGGCATTCTGATTTTTTTCATTTATTTAGACTGCATTTTATATATATTATTGTCATGTAACAGGGTTTCTTTTTTTCTTGTGTCTCTAAGTTCTATAAACATCAGGACTAAAGAACCTGTGTTTCCTGTACATTTGTACCTTGTAGGGTGAGGAAAGTTTACGGCTCAATACCAGGAGCTCCTTCATCCTTAATGGGCAAAGTGTAGCTGTACTAGAGCTAAGGTATATGCTTGCTCTCTGTCTAAATGGCATATGCAGAGTGACCAGCTATGAAAGAGGGTGTAATTTCCCAGTTCTGCTTGTCTTTTTTGGTGACATCAGTATTTTGGAAATGTCTATTCAGTTTCCAGTTTTCAGAAAACTCATAGCAACTTGATTGTCTTTGAAGCTCTTGTCTTCTTTTTAAACTGAGTTAGAACTGATTTATGGGTTCCAAAGTTACTGCAAGGATGGCTAATCAGTAGTTTTATAGTATTAGCTTCATTTTTTAGTGAATGGGAAAATTAAAGCAATGAAGGAATATTAGTTGTTACAGTACTAAGCTGCTTTGTGGACACATTAGTGTGCCATATTTTCCAGAATGCATTAATACCTTGGAAGAAAAGACACCATGTCTGCAAAATGCTGAATTTTAAGCAGTAACTTCTAATATAGGTCATCCCCTGATATTCTTCAGGATGAGGCTTTTTTTGTTCACTTATCTTGGCTTCATGGCCATCTGCATATTTTCATTCCATAGTTCAGGTTATGTATCTGATTGTTAACCTTAATGATTGCATTTGTCAGTAATTTTTCCTTTTTTTTTGGAGAGCTCAGTCTACCCTGTTTGAAGCAGCAGAAGGAAATCCCCCCACAGATCAGTGTGTTCCACATACTGCATACTTGGTAGTCCTGTGTTGGCAATGATTTTTAAACCGGTCAAGATACATTTGAGGTGGTGGTAGCTGCTAACTGAAGTGACAAATCTGATTGTTTAGTACATCAAAACAGTTTTGACAATTTACTTTCCCTTTTTGCCTGAACATACTTGGAAGGAGGAAACAAGATTTTGGAAAGAGGTTGGACTCAGAGCTCAGCAGTTGGGAGTCTTTGCAACAGTGCTGAGGCACACTTAACCGTGCTGTGAAATCTTGGCAAAACGTTTGTGCCAGCACTGGCGTTATTTTGGGAAACTAGTGTTGCAGCAGTCACAGGTTCAAGATCCTGCAGAAGTTAAGTGCTATTGGGCAAAATTTTCTTTTAAAATGCTAGTTCCTTAAAACCTTAGAACACCTAAGTCAAGTAAAATTTGTCTCAAAAACATTCTTGTTTTCAAGTTGGCTTCATGGTTTATAGTGTACCTCATTAAGATGCAGGGAGAAGTTTTACCAGTAATTTGCATCTGTGTGGAGTTCAAACTTGACAAACCTGAAAAGCGAGACTACTTGAATTAAGTATGATTCACACAATTTCCATTTAAAAAAATGGACAGTAATAACTCCTTTGCATTTGTGCTCTTCAGATGTTTTTTCATATGAAAAATGCCTCATAAAAGCTGTTGTGGCACAATAGGAGCATAGGGAACTATGTAAGAGAACTGTAATATTATAATAGCAGAAGAAAGGATGATAAGGTGTTAGCCTGCTGACATTCCAGCCATGTAATCTAATCTTTTCATGTAGTTATTGTAAATGTACTGTGATAAGGAGGAGTAAAAGTTTCATTTTGCAGTGTCCATATAATTATCTTGTTCAGGGATCATTGACCCACTTACCATAACAGTTATTGAAAGTATTACCGTATTTGATGATAAGCATTGTGGACATTATATTTCTCTAGCAGAGATTATATTTCTCTAGCAATTTGGTTTTAAATATTTAAATTTTGCAGTTTAAAATAGCAATAACTGGAAGAAGCTTCTAGCTTATATTATTTAAACAGAAATATACTTGTTGTACTTACCCTGTTTTCTTCCTTCACCTTCAGGTCAATTTTTTGTTAAATGGGAATCTGAATTTGTCTTTCCTATGTTGGAATGCTCTATTAATTTTTGCAGGGGCTGTAGCTGCAGTATAAATTAATATCATAGAAACATAGAAAGAATTTAACTGTGAATTACTTCAACCACTATGACAAAAACCCCATAGCTTATAAATCTTTCAAAACAATTATGTTTTTATTAAAACACAGGTTTGTAAACTGCAGTTTGAATAGCTCCTAATTTTGCTGTCTAGTTATGTGACTTCAAAGCTTTAAGAATAATTTGCTTATATAAAATGCTTCCCAGTAGAGACCTTCAGCATAACCACACTGAAAAAGATTAACAGTGAAGAATGGCCTCCAACTGATTTATCTGTCCTAGAAGGTTGAAAAAGAGCTTTCTAATTCTCCCTTTTTTCTGGGATGTGTTTATTGCTGCTGTTTTTATATTCATGGGATGATGTATTCATAAGCTTAATTACGAAACAATATACTTGAGATTGATTAATTCTAGGATACTGACAGCTCATTTTGCAACTGTGCCCGGTTAATGTTAGTGTAACCACATAATTCCTGGGTGATGAAATAAGAAAACATCTGATATCGAGGAAACCCTATAATTTTGTAAAACAGGTCGATGCCAAATAGAGCTTTGTTAAAAAGTGTTTAACAAATCCTGTATGCGCAGGATTTGTGTCATCATTTTAACCTACTGAAGAGATTAATTTTATTTGCCAATTTAGAAATTACTATTTGCATGGAGACCTGCTTGGGAGCTGATAACCTATTCTCTGCTTACCTACTGATACAATTGTTGAATTGTTTTACAAGTCTAGGATCAGTGGATGAGATGTAGTTCATAGAAGTAAGCATATAGAATTCTAGCAGTTTCTTTTTAATGAATATAAGGAGCTGTTTCCGTATTACATTTTGGAGGCTAACAGTGTAGAAGTTGGAGGAAGAAAGGCAATGAAGGGAAAGGTACAGATTGTAATACTGTGTTAAAAAAATAAAGAAAAAATTATCTTCTATAAGAAAAAATTGACTGAGTTGCTGGAGGAAGCAGGTGATAGGGACTTGTCCCCATTTCTTAATGGTATTTTTTGAAAGTGTAAACATACAGATATTTAAAAATGGCTCATGCAACATTTGCTTTGGAGGGCTAAGCACTGCGTGTATTGGTGCTGTCAGAGCTTACTAAAACAAGACCAGTAAAGGGAATGTATGAACTGGTTTTTTGTTGTTGCTTTTTATTTATTTACATTATTTAAAATACAATTAAGTGGGTCTTAACTGAACCTATGGGTGCACCAGATTTCTAATAGTGCCTTGCTACCAAACTGGGAAGTTGCATTCTCCTCTGAGTGTGCCTGTTGATTGCATTGTGGTGGTGCTGGCACCCGGTAGGTTTGTGATTTATCTGTGGAAAGGTCTGACAAATGCTGGAGTTCGGTGTGTGAGGGTAGGTCAGCGTAGCCAGGAGGAAGCTGGCAGGCAAGACCTGTTTGGTGGTGACAAATCAGCTCAGCTGCCTGTGAAGCCACAGTCCAACTTGTTTGCCCTGACATAGCACAGAGGTGGGAAAGGCATTTGAGACTGTGGTGACTTAAGCTGTCACACCAGGACTTGTCAGAGGTGGTCTGCTTAAACCTTAGAGAAGTTAGTTTACTTAGCTGTCATTTTGCATTAAGTTCTGACTGCGTTTGGGATGAGACTCTTATAACTATTCTATGCTAAACTTTGGCTAAGGATGTTAGTCTGCTGGTAAGATCTTTTAATTATGATTAAGACTTGGTTTTTGCAAGTAATTTTCCATACAGAATTCTTTTGTAGATTTTCTTACATTATAATTCTTTTCCCATGAGAGTTACAGTTTGCTTAGCTGCTCTTCCTGTGCAGCCTCTTTTGGCTTCTGTTAAAGCTGAATTTGCTGAGGTGACCAAGCAGCTTTCTGCAGCCAACACCACTGGTTTCCCTGTGTCCTGCTTCCCAGTGTATTAATAGAGTGACAGATTGATGGGCTGAGTTAGCCCCCTCTGAAGGTCTGAACTCTGCAGGTCATGCAGGGGAAGGTGTTTGAGGAGCTTGCAGCAGGGGCAGTAAGCCCCTTAGAGACAGATTAGTCTGTTCTTTGTTTTTCTGCTCAGAGAAAGCAGTTACTGTAGTAATAAAGCTCCTTTGTTTATGAGTGCATAGAGTAAGAGAAATTTTGCACATAGGAGAGTGATTATCCTATTACTTTAATATAGCCGTGGTTAAAAATGTTGAAGCTGGCCAATGGCTGTCCCTCTCAAGAACCTGTTACCTGTTTAAGAGGTGTTCCAAAGAAATATGTATTTACCTTTATGGTTAGTGAGGTTTGTCTGGCTTTTTGGGAATCTTCCACCTTTAAAGAATTTGGTATGGTTCTTCACCACTTCCTTGCAAAGTCATTCACAATTTGTCCTATTATGTATTTTTGGCATTGCAGTGAACAATGGTCAGTCCAAAGAAACCCATGAACCTGACGTTTTTGTGCTTCTTTTTCATTCATTTTTGTAAGTTGCCTTCTACACGGAAGATGAATGCTTATCTTCCAGTTAGAGGGGAAACTGTTCTTTTAGCACTGTAGACGTGCAGTCATTGAAATGAAGGTTGAGCAAATCCTTAGATACTATAGTATAGTGCAGGATTCCTATATTGGTAGGAAAGTTGTCCAAAAGGTCTCCTCTTGTATCTAATTTGGGACTTTTTTTCAAGTAATTGAGCAGCAGGAATGAGAATATATTTATTAAAGTTGTTTCCTCATGCATCTAAAAAAATATTTCTTTAGACTAAATCGTATTTGCAGTTATAGGCAGATAGTAACTGTTAAAAGCACTGCTTTAGTACGCAATAGCTCTGTTCATACTGTATTTAGAAATTTATTGTCTTAAAAAGCAGCTGCTTTTTTTTTTAGAATCACTTTCTTAGGAAATAAAATTCAAGTTTACTTGTGAAATATGTGTTCAGAGATGATGTGCAAGGTGAAGTCCAGAGGAGATGGACAAGAAGAATCCTCATAATCCTAAATTGAGCAAAGTAGTTGTCAGTGAAGACCGTGAGATGTTGTAAGTGGAAACATACCCGAGTCTGGTTTTTCATGTCACTGTTAATTTAGTAGTCAATTTTGTGAACTATGTGCAGGTGTTTTCCTTTTTTCGATTACGCACTTTTTTTTGGTTTGAGGGGATGAAAATAAAACTAATGAATGCATTCCCTATGCAGTTGCAGAAGCTGAGCCAAATTATATTGTGTTTTAGGGACTGAGATTCTGTTGGCATGCTGATTTTTACAAGCTGATAACTCTATCAGTTGCTAAGGTAGGTGTGTGCAGATCTGCAGTTTCCACTGAACATTTGAGCCAGTGGTACTGGACAGTTAATAAAAAAGAAATAATAGCATGTAAATAAGAAGGAATCCTAATAAATTGAGTAATTTTTTTTTGTTTCTCACATTCTACAGCACTCCAGCATTTTAATGGTATCCTATGAGTTGATGGTATCTAAGTTCTTTACTATAGTTGGGACCTTTGGACTGCTAGCTTCGTGCTGCAGGTACCTACAGCTGAAAGCAAAAGCTGGTAAAACACACCTCCAGATGTATGTTTAGTCAATTTCTCATTAAATAAGCTGTCATTACTGACTTTATCGCCTCAGTGTGGCAGAGTTGTGTGAGTTCTGTCTGGATTAAAGTTATGTCCTGTTTGGACAAGACCTTTTATTTTCAGAGTCATGAACAAGCGTAGTGATGACTGCATGAAGTTTTTTCCAAATGTAGGTATACTGCAATAAAGTGAATTTGTTTAAGTTTTTTTAAAATGAGCATGTTTATTGATACGATGCAAGCTGTATTTAAATTTCAGTTGTAATTCTGTGATTTTATGGGGTTTGGAAAAGAGAGGGAACAGTAATGAAAGCAACGTGGGAGGATGAAAGCAGATCAGAAAAGGGAGAGGGAGTTTCTAATTGAACCAGTGACCTACAGTGAGAGGGCGTGACTAAATGATGCAGAGCTTTTTCTATTGTATTTTTGTCAGTATTATTTGATATAGTGCCAAAAGCATATACAGTGCTGTAGAGCAGAAGACTTGTTTCAAACCCATAATATGTTCCCTGTGTTGGAGGACTTAAATTCTTTAAGTACAGTCAGGAGCAGTACAGGATAATGCAGTACAAAGATGTGATAGTGCATGGTTGGTGGCATTCACCCTGGAGCAGGTGGGTCTTTTTTTTTTTCATTGAAGAAGGGAAATGTTTTGTGTATTGATCAAAAACTTTCTGGTTTTGTGGTTTGAGGTGCTGCTGTGCCCCCTACTTCCAAAGAGTCACAGTGCAGCTGGACCACCCATCATTCTCTCTTTGTAGAGGAGAGAGACTTTAGAAGTAGGAGAAATGCTAGCATTGTTCATGTCCCTTAGACATTCTTGATTGGTGAGGTTTTAATTAATTTTGTCTCCTTTTGTAGGATGGATAAGAAAATTGGGTCAGTAGTATTTCAAAGCAGATTGGTTGAGTTTCGTTCCTTGTATGCGAATATGAAAATTGTATTTATTTTTAAAAATGGGTTAGCTTTTACTTCAACTCCTGATCTTCAGGACAAAGTTGTTATAGCAAGATTTATTACAGTGGACACCCTAATGTGTGTCAGGGCCTAACTGCTGCTGGCAGGCAAAAGTGAGAGTGAGTTGATGGCTGCACGTGACTCTGTTAGTGCATGTGTTCATCCTGAAGGATGAACCAGCCTGCGGCTTGATGGGTGAGTGGAAGCTGTCAGTCAGTTTGTGGACTTTCATCAGCATTGGAAGGATAGTACTTACAAACACAGTGGTGTCTGGAGGGAGTAGCAGGGGAGATAGGTGTCATTTCTTTAGCAGTTTCTGTACCTCAGGTGTGTGATATTATAGGAAGAACAAAACCATAGAATGTTTAGGGTATGAGTAGTCTAAGGATTTAAAAACTGCTTGCTCTATGATGCTACACAGATAAAGCCACAGTAATTAGGGACACAGGGTAGACTGGTTCGCATTAGACTGTATAGCATTAAGTTATAACAACCTACAAAAATCAGTGGAGGGCAAAAATACTCTAAATATGGGACATGGAGCAGGGGGAGTAGCCTGAGAAAAGTAAATCTGCTCAGAACTTTGTGAAGAATGGAGGTTGTGTGGAATCGTATGCTGTGGAGTACAAAGTGGCTGAGAGAAGAATTACTTTATCACCAGCCCTTTCTTTTGACAATATAAGCTTGGGTTTTTTAGTTCTTTTAGTTCGTGTATTTGTGGTATTTGTTTAGTACTAGATGTTACTGGTAGTAAAACTGTTTCTGTTTCTCGTAATGATCAGACTTTTGTTTTGGAGAAGATAAAATTTTCTTTTTGAAGGCTTTGTTTTAGCCATTTGCATGGTTCATTTATTTAATATCTTCATCCATGGAAAAAATAAATACGAAATGTTCTGTTTGAGCATAAGTTAATTGCTTGTTCTTACTTCCATGTTAACTGAGTTCATATATGCAATTATATGGCTTTTGCATTAATCTCTTAAAAATTGTGTCCTTTAGGTGCTTGGTTTTTTTAGTTGTGTTAAATCTGTAGAACATCACTTTAAGCTGTGCAAATCATAGCAGTGCACTGTTTTCAGATTCATTTAAAAAATAAAGGATATTGGTGTGGAATAAAGTCCACTTACAGAAATCAAATACAGAAAGGTAATGCATCCGTTATCTCCAACAGCAAACATTTAAAAAAATTACATGAATCAAACCACTGTATGAAATTTTGTTATGGTCTTTATATGCCAGCCCATGCTGGACCAGAAATGGCCAATTTTTTTAATACACAGGAAATCTCTTTGGGTCTGTGAAACTACCGGGTGGGATAATGTGACAATTACTGACAGATGATCTTTTCCTTTGGGAGTTGTGCTCTAAATTGTTTGTCATAGACTATGGTTTAGGTGAATGCACAGAAATACTTTCTGTATTTGCATCTTGTCTTCGCCAAAATCTGTGCACAGGAAAATATACCTACATTAACAGAAAAAACCTGTGTTTTAAAGCGTACAGCTGCTGCTTTGCATTTTTCTTATCCTAAATGCAGAAATCTGCAAAACCAAAACAAGTCTGATGTGGAGTAGCTAAGTCTTGGCATGTAGGTTGTAGTATGCTGTTTAATCTGAATGAAACATTTCTAACAAATGGCAGATTAAGGAATTGCTTTTGAGAACTATTCAGGGTGTCCTGTACATGGGCACTATTGCATATGTTGGCTTTGATAATTTTACACATGTATGATGTCCATGAGTATGGACTGTCCTCAGTACTTTTTCAGTTCTTTGCTAATTTGTCTGTGGTAAGCAAATTGAAGTTGGAAATGGACAGAGAACAGAGAAATAAACGAAAGAGAGGAAAGAGTCCCAGCATACTACTTGAATCCATCTCTTTCAGCTTTTCTCAGATGATGTCTCTGTTAGTGACTGAAAAGGAATACTTGAATGTTAATCCTCAAACTTTAAATGAAAACCTCAGTCTTTCACTTTCCTGGATCTTAGATAACTTCAGTAGGTCAAGTAAACCCTTGAGATCTCATACTGGTGAGCTTATAGTTTGGTAGATTTGTGGTAACTGATCACAAAGCAACTTGAAATTTTTTGAAAAGTATTTTCATTTTTTATGGTAGAAAGTAATAGGCCCTGTTATAATGAGGGTCATCTGGTGATAAGGGCTGAATGAACATATTTGACAGATTTTCTAGCTTTCCAGATATGTAGCATTTATTGAACGCTGAGGGAGAATGATAAAAATACCTGTAAATTACTTGTTTTTTGAAAGGGCTTTTGTGGTTCTGTCAAGCCCCAAACTCTTCACATTCTTTCACAAGTTTCATAGCTGTGTAAGAGGTCTAGGAGAGGGCTGTACTGGCAGTTAGTTGACTGTGTTTTTAGAACTGGAATTAAGTGAAGCACAAGAAGTTTCTTTTGTGCTTCTACACTCCTGACTCCAATACACCTGTAGTAGTTGAAATGGCAGTATTTCTTCCTCCCCAATCTTGTCATATCTAATGGCTTGTAGGATACCAGCTATTTGATAGATACTAGAAATGGGGAACTTAACTTGATCCACTCACGAAACTTCATTGTTTCTTCATATCGTTGGAGAGCAAAGGTTGGATTTTCTTACATTCTTTCTTTCTGAATTGCATAGTGTATTCTGAAACGTCTCTAGAGACTATATAAAAACCTGAAATTCCTTTCTTTAAACTCCTGTTTGAAGCATTGTTTCCCTTGGATCTCCTCTGGGGAAGTAAAAACTTTCCTTAGTCATTCTATTCTCTATTTAATTTAGTATTCTTAATCATCTCAAGCCCCTGCACAGCACACTGTATTTGACTCAAAAGCTACATATCAAGAGCTTTATTTAAGGCAAGTGGGGCTTACTACTTAGTGAGTCTGGTCTTATACTGCCCTGGATTAGTGATTGCCATGTCTTATTGGTGACAATGTTGAGACATTTGTGCTACAGGAAACAGAACTGAAACCATTGAACTGAACAGTGTGGGATAGTTTCCTTGTGACACTTGTCTGGGGATTGTTCCCAAAAACCATACTAAGGTATTGCAGTTATCTGTTGTAACTTATTAAAGAGTTCTTCTAACCTGTCCTGCAGCAAACCCTGTGAGATGTGCTATGATAGAACTAATAGAGAATTGATTTCACTATTTGGGAACGATGTTAGCCCTTTGCTAGATCAGTCAAAAGCACCAGCAAGTGTGTAGGTCCGGTTGGAAATTATCTGGCAGTCAGACATTTGGGGGTCAAACTGTTCCAGTGAACAGGCACTCTGTGCCTTTTCAAAATCTGGTACTTGTTTCCCATGCAGAAAGCATCCATTTTTCTTTTCTCGTTGTACTGTGTTTGGCTGGGATGGAGTTAATTTTCTTCATAGCAGCTGTTACGGTGCGGTGTTCTTGGTGACCAGAACAGCATTGATAACACCCTGATATTTTAGCTCTTGCTGAACATGTTTGCACAGTGTCAAGGCCTTCTCTCCTTCTTACTGTGCCTGGTGTCCTTCTCCCCACAGTGATTGAAGGGTGTACAAGATACTGGGAGGGGACACAAACTAACCAAAGAGATATTCCGTGCCATATAATGTCATGCTGAGCAGTAAACTGAAGGGGAGGAAGGTTTAGAGAGGTTACACAGCTTTTACTTAGGAACTGGCTGGATATCGATCTGTTCCTGGGAGGTGGTGAGTGTTTAGCTCATTGTTTCTCTCCTCTTCCACTTCTTTGTTAAACAATTTTATTATCTGAACCCACAAGTTTTCTTGCTCTTTATTCATGCTTTCCTTTTCACTTGTCTGCTGGCAGGGGGAAATAAGCATCTGAGTGGGCAATTAAGCACCGCCTGATCTCTTCATACTCATGTAAGGCAAAAAGAAAACACATCTCAACACGTGGATATCTGCTATAGGTGTAAAATAGAATCACAGCATAGTTTGTTTTGAAAGGAACCTTTAATGGTCATCTAGTCCAAATTCCCTGCAACGAACAGGGACATCTTCAGCTAGATCAGTTTGCTCAGAGCCCAGTCCAACAGGACCTTGAATGTGTGCAGGGGTGGGGCATCTACCAGCTCTGTGGGAAACCTGTTTTTGTTTAATGTTTTTGCATTCTTCAGGATAAGGCAAGTATTTGCTTTTATTTTCAATGTTGAAATTTTTAAGACACCAGAAATGGCTGATGCAGAAAACAGTAACTGGTGTATTTTTACTTGTTGTCATATATTCTGGTGTTAAAGATGAATGTTTCGCCTTGCCACAGGCTTTTCTGGTGCCCCATTTCCCATAGTGTTCTCAGGTCCATTTTTTTCACTTAGCAAGTCTTAGTTTGCCACTCATGTCTTCCCATTCTTAGTCTGCACTGTTTCTGCTATATTCCCCCCATGTTGGCCTCTCAATATGATTGCTTTCTGCTCAGCTGTTGTTCCTGCTGTAGTCAAATTTGACAACTCCCTTTTGCTTTTTCCTTCTCTGGAGAGCATTATTTACAGAAAGATCCATGCTATTCCTACCAGATGCCAAAATGTGTCGGTCTGTAGGCCAAGTGGAGGTAGAATTCCTAACTGCCGAAGTTTGTCTCTATTTGGATATTGTGGAAATACTTTTTTAAGGCTTCTGTGCTTAGTAAATAAAGGTGAAGGGACTTTTTCAGGGACTATTAAAAGGATGTTACTGGCTAAAGACCAATACCAGAAAAATTTGAAGTTCATATTCCAGGCAGGAGGATGCTGGAGCTGTGCAGTGACCACAGCTCTTCAGTCAGAGTTGAGGATGGGATAGCTTCATAATTTTTTTCTTGTAAATGGTCAAACTACTGTGGTTAATTTTCATTTATTTTTTCATCCAAAGTTGACACATAAAACTATTGGAAAAAAAATCACCCAAAATAGTTACAACCAGAAAATAAGGTTGTAATGACAAAAAACATTTAATACTTTTAATAGAGGCATATAACTGCTGATAGATTGTCTTTGTGCTCCTTTGTAGATTCTGGAAACAGTGAACATTCATACTCCTGCAGCCACAGAAACTCTACTCTATAGTAGAGTAAATAACTGTATCCGATCTAGGAATTCCAAATAGGATTTGACATTCTGTTATTGTCTGAAAACATTTGAAACTTGCATATTGTGCCATGTATTTATCTAACCTGAAAAGTTTAAAAGTTTGAGTAAAACTAGCTACTGTACTTATAAGATTAATTCTAGTGCACTTTTTCATTTCCATAGTTGCTTGAAGGACAATAAAAATGTGAAAAGAAAGAGTATGTTCTTTCATTTCTGCGAATGGGGAGAAGAAGTTTAAATGGCAGACTGGGACTTGCTAAATGAAAAGTATGGACTTGAAAAGAGGAATTATTTGGGATGTGATATGGGAGAAAAGCTATGCCTGCAGTGCAAAATGTAGAAGTGAAATTAATTTATGCACAGCATCAGAAGACAAATAAAATACATGAAATAATAGAATAGTAACTAGTGGTTGGAGCAAATACAGGACTGGGAAAAGAATTATTAGGATGAGTACAGCTTAGTCCAAGAGCAAGTGTTTATGCTGTGATTAATGCTTGCACTCATGTTTCCAGTGCAGTGTGTTAGGGAATACTAAGAGAACACAGTTTAAACTGATGTGAATGAAACAGCAACTTGACTTTATGTCCAGAATCCCAATATGGGACACCTGAAACACCATTTACTATTGTATATTAAAATTAAAAAAAAAAAAAAAAAAAAAAAAAGGAAAAGAAAGAAACTTTGTGAGCATTCAGATACAATGATATATTACTTGTAATTAGGATTTCAAATTATAGATATTTATCTTGTCTCATAATCACTATATGAATAGAACTATGATACATTTTTTGTTTCCTCCCCTGTACATTTTTGTTACCTGTTAATCTGCATATTTGCAGAATATAAAGAAAGGAGAAATAGAAATACTGAATATAAAAAGAAATTCCACAACACTGAAAACCTAAAGAAGAAAAGTGTTGCAGTCTCTGTCATCTCTGACAGGTAACCTTGTAATGTCTGCACTGGCTCTTTTTTCAACATGCCAGTCAAATATGAAAGTTTGAAATAGCAACAATCACAGCTTGTGCAATGTCTGTCATTTAGTACAAAGCCATTGATGTAATGTTTCTTGCACTTTCATCAGTCTTAACATCAGAAAAATTAAAAAGCCTCTTAGTCTTTTCGTCTGTGTGGTAGAGGATGGTTTCAGTCCTTCGTGTTGTGTTGTGAATACTGCATCAGTTTGCAAACATATGAAAAGAGTGTACCAGATAAATCATTAAATGTGTGATACTTTTTAAATTTTGTGTCTAGTTTATATATCAGAGTTTTGTAGTGTGACTGAAAATCTGGCATCCTGGATGCAATTGCTGCTTTGGAATATATCTGGTTCATAGGAGTACACATACTGGACTGTGCCTGCTAGTCATCAGCCATGGCTGAATAAGGGTAAATGTAGACTGGTTTGGGTTCTTCTATCTCATGATATTTTCTTTGCTGCTGGTAGAACATAGTTTAGGTTTTCCTGAGAACAAGGTTGTAAAAATAGGTCATTGTACTTAATGGAGTTCTGTACCAGACTTCTGCTTTCAACCTCCACAATATCCTTTAGCAATTTGTTTCACAACTCAGTTGTAACAGTATTTGTAGAGCAAGGAAAAAACATTCTAAAATTTTTCAGATATTAGATATTTTTCCTGATTCCTCTATTTGTGAGACAGAGAGAGAATAACCATCTCCTTTTTACACTTTGCACATCTTTTAGTAGTGTCTTACATCATTGCATCAGTTTGTCACTTTTCTCTCGTTCTCTCATTGAAGGCCAATTGCGTATGAAAGCTATTGATTATCCATAATGATTTTGGTGTATCTTTTATTACTCTGAGATAACTTTTTTCAACTGCTTCAAGTTTCCTGAATTGGGAGGGGGGAAGGGATGGCAGAATAATGCCATGACATGGTAATATCAAGATGCAGTTTCCTTCTCTACCTCTCCCTCTACTGTATATTGAAAGAATAGTAAAAGATCTACCCAATTTACTTTACAGCATCTTGTTGAAAGGTTCATTTTGCTAGGGGTAGCATTTATGTGTTCACAAGTTGATTACAGTGACATCATTAACTTTATTTTGGATGAAGGAGGCTGGGGAAAGCTGGTATGTGATTTAGAAAGATACTGCACTGAGCATCTGATCAGAGTTTACACTGTGCATCTCCAGAGTGACTCAGTGCTTTAGCTCTGTCTCTGAATAATGAGGGGTTTAGTACTTTTCTCCTGTGCTGTATATTCAGAGTTTGACAAGAAAAAGATGGAGTTTATTTCTTTAAGTAACTGCAGCTGTGTTTTGTAGATGCTCTGTTAATAAAATTCTTTTTAACAGTAAGTGTATGTGCAAGGGGAATGGAGCTGCAGTGTTCAAGAGTTCTGCAATGGTACGTGTTGCCTTAGAGCAGTGTCAGGTTTTTGTCTGTAAGGGGTTTTTTTTTAATGCAGTTTCTGATGTACTTGGGTCCTCATCTTGGGTTGGATCTGTTTGGCACGGTGCAAGTAGGTGTGGTGTACATAGTGCCCTCTTTGCTCCAAAATAAGCACCTCTAATGTTTTTTGTGGTGAATTGAGGTGTGCGGGGGGGATTGAAAGACGGACACTAGTTCTGCTCAAAAGCAGGGAGCTAATCCCTAGGGGTGTTGTTTGTCTGTAGGGTATTGCTTAAAGGTAATCTGTTGTCTAGTCAGTGAGTCACAGACAGTCCTACTCTCTGCCAGACTGAATGATCCTGGGTCTTCAGAGGAAAACTACACAGATGGTACTGAGGAGGTGGGATGCACACACCTACTCGCACTTATCCAGGGAAAATCTGAGGCACAGGGTGTGCTCAGGAGGTGAAGCAAGGCAGATCCTGAAAAGTTAAGTGTTAGAAGCAGAAAGACTTTGGATGTAACTTTCCTGCTGCCAAACTGCACAGCTGTTTGGGTTTTTGGTTACCCTTCTTCATTACAGATATGACAATTATAGTCATATGGCAGTGTTACATACCACAGAGAAAAATATAAATAAAGTTTGTGTCCAGTAGACCTCAAAATTTAAAATATATAAAAACAAATATTGCAGCAAGAATTTGGTTTCTTTGTTTCATTTAAAGTTAGAATAAAGGCAGAGAACAAACAGTATGATAAAAACAACAAAGTAAACATGAAAGGAACCTCTGTCTGGCTGGAAAAATATATTTTTATTTAATTGTTTAAGCTCAAAAAAACCCACTTTGCTTTTCATGTTGTTTATTCAATTCCTCTATGTAGACTGGACTGCCAGTACTGTAGAAGACTAATTTCTCAAGTTTTGAAAAGTAACTTTAAAATTTCTGAATGCTATCATTGTCTTTTCAGGAGAGTGCTGTTTTGCACAACTATATAAATGGTAATAGTTATGTAATTACACATTTGTACATTTCTAGAATTACTGAAATTAAATTGGAATGTATAAGATCATTCCACCACCAGCTGCTGTAGAGTCCAAGACAGATCCACTGCACAGACAGGGGTATTTCCTTTCATATCACTTAATGATGAAGTTCTTGTTGCCCTAGGGAGCCTCCAACACTGTCGTAGGGAAATTGCAGGAGATAGTTCTTTTCCCTATCTAAGAAGTGTAAAGGGAAAGATATGCCCGCTTATAAAAGAGTTTGGCAAGTCATAGAGATATTTATGAACACTGGCATCAAAAGCACAGCCTCTTATGTCTCGGTTTAGGTACAAAGGTGTTAAACTAAGCCTGCCTTTTTTTTTTTTTTTTTTTTTTTGTTGCTTTGTGGGTTTTTGTATTCTTTTCTTTTCCTGTCTTTGTCATCATTTTATCTCCTGGTTACACTTGCTTACCAGGTTGAGCAGATGTACATGGCTGGGTACAGCCTTCCTTTTTTCAGTTCTTTTATGTGACCATTTTGGCCTAATCAGAGGATGTTTTTGATAATAAAAATGTTTCTGCTGTGTATAAATTTGGCGTCTTATGTAAATAAAGACTTTTGTGGAAAGTCTTAATCTACTGTAAAGAGTGTTCTCACTCTCAAAAACAGTGCTGAAGCACTGAAGGAAGTATAGCTGTCTCAAAATACTTTATGGCTAAAAACTGTTGAGTGTGTAGCAGGCTATTTCTGGATCAAGTTTAGCTGCATTCCATAGGAGAGATTTTTCCTATAGTTCTGTACTGGCATGTATGAAATATGTTGTCATCCTTTTTGTAAGAAGTCATGAAGGAAAAACAGAATTTTGTGAACTGTCCTGATAGGAAGCATTCACTGTGATTTGTCAGCTCAGAGATATGTCTGGTAATTTCTGTATGTTGATAATAACTGCTTGTTGTTGGCACTTCTGGTCAAATCTGTGCCAAAGATCTCCTGTTTTTTTTATGTTCTTGTGGTATCTGAAGTTTTCAAAAGCGATTCTGAGAAAAAGTGTGAATTAACAAAGAAAATTATCTGGTGTTCCAAATAAAAAGCCTCTGCTGTTATAGGGAAAAGCTGTTTTAAGGCAATTGATATTTTAATAGCCATCTATCTAGGAAATTACAGAGAAAAGACACCAAATTCCAGTGCAATTTCAAAAATTGTAAAATTGGGATTGTATCTCACTGTAAAATTATGACTAAATGCTTTTATTTTAAATTAGCAATTTCTTCTTTTTTCAGGAAATTTGGAGAGCGACCTCAACCAAAACGGCTCACCAGGTAAGCATTAAAGAAACTCTCTGTTTAACAATTTTCTGAAGTTACCCGGTTCATTCTCAGAAGAACTTCTAAGTTAAAAATTGGAGGCTTGCTAATCGTATGATTTTAGATATCAAAGCTTTTCTATTATATATGTAATCATTAGCCACAAGTACAGTTTTGAATAGAGTGGCTTGGTTTTAGTAGGAGACTCAAAATGCATTTTTAGAAATTGAGTTGACTTCTTATATCATTTATTGTAGATTATTCAGTACGATGTGAATCTGCTTAGTTATAAATCACCAGGAGTGAGCTGATTTTGTTTCTTAGTTCAAAGTGCCTTCTGAGGTCATATAAAATAACACTTTTTGCTTCCGGGGTTGAACACAGTGCTGTCGAGTGATCTTAACCAATTTTTGGTGAAACTCAAACAATCAGAGAGAGTATTGAATAGTACTGACAAGTCAATCCAAACTGCTTAGAGTGACTGAAGCACAGTGCCTGGTTTGCTCCTGGTCTGCCTTGGAAGTACTTGTACCAGAGGCTGCTAAGTAGTCACCTTTTTTTTTCAAACTGCTGTAAAACAGTCTATACAAATATTTATTCCATGCCACAAACTGTGCTGATTATAAGTAGCTGCAGACTTTAAAATCCAATGTTTGCTTGAAAGCAGAAAAGATGTGCCATTTGTTCTATAATTTTGTAATAGAGGAAGCCCCTTGTCACTGACTTAACCTCTGTTTTGAATGAAATCATGCCTCATGTAAGCACTTGGGGCAGGGAGCTCTTACATTTTGTTTTATGAATATGTCTCATTGCTTTTCTGGATAAGTTTAGGTTAGCATGTGTCATCATTAAACTTCATTTTAATGCAGAATTGATCTGTACTGATTTATAAGTAATTGAACAAACATAGCTGTTTCCTGTTGACCTGCCAGCCTTCAGGGATATTTGAAGATACTATGTTTTAAGGAATGAGCTGATTTCCATCTTGAGTAGTAACATGTGTTAGTATCACCCTGACCTTACTCATAGGATTTATCTTCTGTGATTTAAAAACCCAACAGAAATAGCATTTATCTTCTGTGATTTAAAACAAGCAACAAAAATAATGACTACTCAGTGAAAGGTCTTCTAACTTTTTACTATAGTTACTGTAAATTCCATGTGCAGGATTTTAGCTACTTGGTGTGCTAGGTCCTCTGCTGTGAGTACAGTGTAGACATCTGTGAAGTGTTAGCCATTCTTCAGAACAGCAGCTTGTAAACCCTTTTTGTGCTGATAGAGGCTGGAAATAAGCAACCTAACTTTTTTCCTGTGAAGAGTAAAATGCTGAAATGGAACAACTGTCACAGAGGTTTTTAAGAGTGATTTATGTAATGCTGTATAATGTGTCTCTAAACCCTTAAAAGCATTTAGTTCAATTATTGGAAAATTATTGTGGGTTTTTCTGTGTAAAGAAGTCTGGATTTTGCTAATAATCTATTTGTTGTTTTACAAGCTCCATCAGAATAACACTACTCTGTTCATACTGTGCTCGTTAGTTTAGATGTAAGCTATAAAAATACAACTTTTCTGAAGAGTTTTAAGATTTAATAACAAGAAATGTTGTGTAAGAATTGCAATGGTTATGTGTTCTCTTTATCAGTGGGAGGGATTGGTGGGGAACATCCCTAGTTCTCCCAGGAGCTTGGATTGTTGAAGCAACAGACCAGTAGAAAAGACAGAATTTCTTCCTCATAAAATGCTAAATAAAAGTTAGATAGCACCTAGTGGTTGTCTGTGTGGGTTACTGGGTTTGAGTGGAGTTTTTTAGTGGTATTCTAGTCAAAAGTTTTTAGTATGACAGATATTCTTAATTTAGTATGACAGTACTCTTGATAGAGTATTTCAAATTGTCAGATTGAAAGTTTTTAAACAAATGCAGCTAATATATCATAATGAAGTACATAATAATTTCAGGGTGAATTGTATTTTGCGGTTTAAAATATATTCTTAAACAGTAGTTGTAAATAAGTAAGTCTTTGTGCTTTGAGGCAGTTCTTCAAGCTGTACTTTGGTAAAACTGATGTTTATCCATGAATGTCAAATATAAGTGGTTCAAGTTAGTCCAACTTTAAAACAGCAATTCTAGTCTTTTCTCTGCTCTTATATTCTGATATTTAAATAGAAAATCTGCACACTAATTACTAGACATTAATCATGTCTTATGCAGGCATGACAAACACAAGATTTGCAAAACATCCTTAGCAAAGCTGGATTGTTGTTTTCCAGCCCACCCCTCTGACAGTGTATTTACTTTGCTCGGTTAAATTGCATGTGGAGATTTCTTTTGGAAAAGGTCTTGTCAATAAAATACTACTTTTTATGTTCTGTCTTTTTTTTTTTTCCCCACTAGAAATGTTTGCTTTTCTAGGTCTGTCCAAAGGGAATTTAATAGTTGGTTCAGTTCACAAAAAAAAAAAGACAAAAATACAACCAACCAAATGAGAAGTTCCCTTTATTTAGGGTTTAATCTCTTCATATAACTTCCTGATAAATTCATCATTTTTTTTCTCTGGTTGATGACTTTGCAGATGAGTGTGTTGGTGGGCATTCAACCCGCACAAACTCCTTCAAGAGCTTAAAAGTGTTCCTGCCAGCACTCCGACACAGCTAATCCTTAGGGTACTGAATTTGGCATGCTGCTTAATGAACAGTTAGATTATTATACAGAAGAATGATAGGGCGTATTGTTCTCTCAGTTCTCTCGAGGAATTGCTGGTGGTGTGTTTGAGGTAATTACAGCGTTTATATGATGTCTGTCATTGCCGTGATGATGAATGATAGAAAAGTTTTAAAAATTAATTTTTTTTACCTCCTGTGCAGAAAGTAGAAGTTTTTTCTAGAAAACTAGATGAAACAATAAGCTGAAGAATTTAGCTTTTTCTTAGTATCTTCGCAACCAAAAGAAAACTTGTATATAAACACTGCACTGATTAGTTAAAAATGTAAACAAATTGTTGTTGTCATGAGATACTAATTTGGTCATGAAGAAAATATTGAATTAATAAAGTATGTTCTAATTGGGTATTTTTGGCATCATACTGTATCTTGAAGTAGAACTTTGAACATGATGTAGTGATTGGCATTGGTACGATTTTACATCATAAGAATCTTTTATTTCTGGAAAACAGAGTAATTGAAAATGACCACAGATCCCTATTGCTAATTTCATGGAAGATAGTTGCTTATTTTTCCTGTGTAATTGTCTTAAACAGTAAGCAAGCATATCTTGACCCTGTTGATGATTGTCTTTTTGGTTTTTCAGGCGTTCAGGTTTTGGGTTTTTTTCCTAAAACTCTTTCAATTATTCTAATTATAAACAAAACCCAAAAAACTTTCAAAGCTTATACTGTCTTTTACATTTTAGGGAAGCAATGCGGAACTACCTGAAGGAGCGAGGTGACCAAACAGTGCTAATACTCCATGCGAAAGTTGCGCAGAAATCATATGGAAATGAAAAAAGGTAAGTCTTTGTGATTTCCTGAATTCCCTCTACAGCTAGGGAAACTATAGTGTGTAGTCTGGTACACAGTTTGCAGAATTCCTCAGAATGCAGTTTAGTCTGAAGAAACACAAAACAAAATACTTTCTCATAAATGATTTAATTATGTAACAAGTGCTGTGGCATTCAGGAGAGTGATGCCTGTTTCTACCAACAGGTTCCCTGTCTGTGGGTGAAAGTTTTCTTCCATTGAAGTAAAATGATTGTTATTTTAAACTTTGCATTTTAAGTCTGGAGTAAATAAGGTGATCAGTGGGGACTCTTTGTAAGGGAGTTTTTTTGTGAATGATTTCAAACTAATATGAACAGGAAATCGCTAGCTTCGGTAAGGAGGTTTTCTGTAACAGGTTTAAAAAGAGTGACAGGTCAATCATGACCGTAGTTATGATATTCCCTTGCAAAAATCAATACAATACTTGTTACAATAATAGGGACAGAATCTGCAGGAAGATGTGAGAATGAATGCCTTTTAGGTAAAGGTGCTTTTCCTGCAGTCTTCTCTTGTAGACTGTGATGTTTTTATTGCATGACTAGTAGAAGCAAACAGGATGGTCCTTTATATACAGGTTTCTAGTCCTCTTATGATGAAATAGAGCATTCTTTAATTATAAGTTATGCTTTTCTACCTTACATTTCACTGAAATAGTGCAGTATTTGGTTAGTTTTCAGATGCTTAGTATTATTAATATTTGTTCACCACACAAAAGACCACATACTCAGCACATTAACAGTTTTGAAGTTTCAACCTTTCTTTTGCCACTGTTATGTAAGTCCTATTCATTACATCACTATGTTTTTACAGCTTTCTGAGCATCGAGGTTTAAGATACTTGTTTATGACCATGTTAGAATTAAACCTGCAAATTTCTCAGTTTATTGCTATCTATCTAAATCACACTTTCTGATGTCTGTGAATCACAGAGATACAGACTATATTTTCAACTGTTCTTCAGTATTCTGTGCCTGAGTGCTTGTCTTTCAATATATGGTGTCTTTTCCGTTAGCCAGTGTCTCAAGTCCTTTCTTTGAGGCAGTATCCAGGTTCTTCAGCTTAGATCTTTGTGGAATTCTAGCTGTGAACCAAGTAGGCAGTCAGGGAAAGAGGGAGGAAGAAGAGCACTAAAGCAGATAAGTGTGTGTATCTGCAGTATAGCTGTACAGCCCTGTTGCTCTCTGCCATGTTTTAGTGCAAAAGGATTGGAATGCCAGGCTGTACTAGCAGTATATGATAACTTTGACCCTTAGAAGCAAACTCAACAGCCAAAAAGATTTATCATGACAATAGAAAGACCTCTGGTTATCTTTTCAGATTGTATTGTCATTCAAGGGTTGCATAGTTAACTTATCTCTGCAGATGAGTTAAGCATACTACTCCCCAAAAATGAGGGGTGTGCCTGCAGATAAAGTGATTTTCTGAACAGTGTGTCTGTGACTTAGTTCTCCTGATGCCAGAGCAGTTCATAAGGACAGGAACATTACGCAAAGCTGTACTGTGTATGCAGCAATTTGCATCAAAAGTGGGGAGAAAATAAAAATATAAAGTATGTAATTTTGATTTTAAAAGTTTCATTACTGTTTGGAAAACTTAAGTAAGTATTCTGAAAAATCCAGGGCAAAGTTTCAAATTGTTATTCGATAATGGTTTCTGAAAGCTCCTACGTTCATTTCGTAGTATGACCATCGATTCCTGTTGCCTTCAATGTATGCGTACACTTCACTTGGTGCTGTAAAGTCACTATGGCATCTAAATTACCTAAGTACTGGTAACGTTTGCCAAACTGGTCATTGGTTTCTCACTGCTTGAAACAATTGCTGACTGGAATTAGGCATTCTTTTACCACCTTTTGTGAGGTGCAGTTCAGTGTCCTATCTCAGCACAACTGTGTTTGTTCATGGAAGGTATCTCGGATTCACATCTTTAAAAATGGAAGCCTGTCAAATGAGTGTAGAGAATATCACAGCTTGGCAAAAGATGGCCAGAAATGAAAATGGTTGGAAGTTGGTTGTCAAATAGTATGATGATGAAGTGATTGCTGTTCTGATTATGGGTGTGAAATGAAAGTGTGAAATCTGAGTCACAGAATTGATAAGGTTGGGAGGGACCACAGTGGGTTATCTGGTCCAACCTCTCTGCTCAAGCAGGGTCATCCCAGAGCACATTGCACAGGATTGCATCCAGGTGGTTCTTGAATATCTCCAGTGAGAGAGACTCCACAACCTCTCTGGGCAATCTGTTCCATGCATTATCACTTGCACAATAAAGGAATTTTCCCTCATGTTCAGGTGGAACTTTTAGTGCGTCAGTTTCTGGCTGTTGCCTCTTGCCATACATACTAGGGTTTCGTTTTTTTCAGTTTAAATATTTTATCTTTTCTTAAGTTTTAGCTTACCGTGTATAGAGTGTCCAGTATTGTTCTGCTAGTTCCCTGGCTGTCAGCATCAGTAATGATTTCCTGTTGTTACCAGCATAAAGAAAAGTGCCAGTTATTAAATCCTTGCATCCATGAGGGCCCTAAGGTACTTAGTGAAACTGAATTAGGAATTAACATATTCCTTTTTTCTTTGTTTATGAGGTTTTTTAAATGCTTCTGTTTTATTTATAGTAGAACATGCCCATTGTTTCTTCATATTTCTGGACTGAGCAAAATTAGTAAAGGTCTAATGTTGCTTTATACAACTGGCCAATCAAATTTTTACCATTTTTACATTCAGTACTATTTCTGAACTGAATTGTTTTGCATACATCTTCTTTATGAGAAGAAACCTGTTTCTATGGAGAAATGTCATATTTTCTGGGGGACTTCATTATGGCATCGATACAATCTGGTTAATTTTTGACCCTTAAATAGTAAGTTAATATATACTATTTTTATAACTAGAAATTCAAGCTACGAAAGGAATTATTTCTTAAATTTTACGTCTCTTTCAAATAAATGTAGAACCTAAAAAAACCCCCTAAACAAACTTCCACCTTTTGTTCCAGTCTTTAAACCTTATTTGTTGCAAGGAAAATGTTTACCATTAATTAAAAGGCATAATTAAAAGTTAGCACAATAACTACCTTTCAGCTTTTTGATGAAGCTTAGCAGACAGTGAAATACTATGTTGAAAACTCACTATAGATGGCAGAGATCTCACATTGTGTGATCTGGTTTAAATAGACAGAAACACAATTTCAGGTTGTTGCCACGTGGATGGAGACTTTCTAGGTTGCTTTGAGAGTTCTTCGTACTTGTCTGTAAGTAACAGTAATGAAAGGAGACTCGTTTCCTTTTTGAGTTGTCTCTTCATATCAGCCTTGCACTTCCCAAAGTTAATGTTTTTTAGTTAAACAAAGAAGCCAGGAGGTAAGAAGCTCAGGGTTGGGCTTTAGTTGAATTTAAGACTGTGCCTCATGTTTCCTGTTGGATGACTGTCACATTTCAAAGGCATTCAACAGATAGAGGCGCAGGTGATATTTAGTCCTGACAGGTGTGGGTGTTTGGCTTGTGCGTGTATTTTTTTTTTTCCATATTTACTAGTAACTGAGGCCTCTCACTTCAGACTGAACAGTATGAACATGTAGCATTTTAAAGGACTGACGTGGTTTGGATTCCAAGACATAGTTCATCTAAAGGCTGTGAGCCGGATTGGTGTATTTGTGTTACATGCTGTTCTGGGTTTAAATGTTATTACTCCTGATTAGCATGAGAATGCTCTCTCTGCATGTCCTTTTACAGCTGTTAGTGAAGGAGCTCCTGTAATTTCTGATCAAATAACCGCTGAACTGAGAGTGCCTGCTGTCTGGATAATGCTCTGAGAGCATAGCCTTTTCCAGGGCTTAGCCCATTGTTGCACCACTCATCCTTAGCATTCCTAGCATCCTAGCACCTAATGATTTTTCATTTGTTTGTTGTTATATTGAATTCCTTAATGGATGTTGTTAGCTCTTTCAGCTCATAAGAACAAAGAGTGTTAAGTAGTTTAATTCTCAGAACAATTTGGCTAATTGACAAACACACCTCCCGCTTGACCAACTTGGAATTGACCAACAGATACCAAGGCAAAACTTCCCTTCTAATGTCATCCTGAATTTAAAAACAACTGGCTGGTAGAAACCTCTGAATTCTCCTGACTTCTGTAAGATGAACACAGGGATGACTTGGATGATTTGAAAAACAAACCTTTGTGAACAGAAGCCTGGGGTTTGAGGAGTTTAGTGTATCAGAACTAGGCAGCAATAACATGAGCTGATTTTGCTTTGCTTTCTACCCATTGCTTCCTAGCAAGTTCAGTTAGGGTAGGTTCTCCACTTGAAATACCACATTTTCTCAGTATTGATTGGCCTAAAATGACTGAAGGAATATTGTTCTCTCTATTAGTGATTGTCTGACTTAATACAATATTCCAGTCACTACCAAAGTTCATACCTGTTTCTCTTTGTGTTATTGCAGTCAGAACTCATAAACCACTGGAAATTGTCCTGTTCTTCCCTTCAAATCATATGGAGTAAAGGGGAGCATCCTTAAACAAATCTTAGCTTGGTTTTCTTGCCATGGAAAAATGCTCAGTTTCCAGTTGGTCTGATGGAACAGATCTGTCAGAACAGATGAGTAACAGCTTGTTTCTGTTTGGTGTCCTGAGTTACTGAGCCTGGAGTCTAACAGGAGGTTGGTCTTTCCTGTTTGGAGCAGCCCATGAAATTACAGTGTAAGAAGATACTATGGGGGTGCCCTTTACTTTTTGGAGGTTGATCCTTTGACCTTTTCTAGATAGTATCAGTTCCAGTGTTAGCTTCATTTAAAACTGCCCATGGTTTTAATTACACTGAACACAAATCCTTGGAAGATTCATAGGAGAAGCATCACAGAGAGCCCCTTCTGAGGAACTAGGAGTTCACAATAATATGTATTAAGGATATGCTAAATACATGAAGTGTTTGCAGAGACCTAGTACCCTAAACTGTTGCCCTGGTTCAGTCACTGTGCTTTATAGCAGCAAGTAGGAAACACTGAACCTGCATCTTATCAATGCAGCTCTAACAAAAGTGGCATAGCTTTTGTCCAGGAATGACATTCCAGGTTAGAATTCCAGTAATGAAAGAGCTTACAGAAGGAATCACTAACAGGTATGTGTTTTGTAGATCAAGTTGTTAGATGTTTACTCACAGAGGAATGTCCTGTGTTATTTAACTGCACATTCAGCAGTGAAATGCCAGCTTGCTCATGACATAGAGAAGAGATATTAATAGAATATGTTACAAATGCAGTGAAGAAATTATATCCTGTATGATTTTTCACTATTAAGTCTTGTACTGAAAATTCTGAACAAGTTCCGAAGAACCAGACATAGCTGCCTGTCCTTGCAATGTAATTTTCTTTTTACTTTTTTTTACTCAGATTAATACTTCTGAGGAATTTTTGCCTCCTACTCAGTCTTACTTTAGTTTTGTGGTTAAAGAGAGGTAGGGCTTGTAAATCAAAAGTCGAAGAAGGAGTATTTTCACTTGTTCCACCAAACATCATCCTACCCTATTTCCCATCAGTAGTACTTGAAATTACTGTACATAAATTACCTTACTTATTTTGGGGAGATGATTTTTCTATTTTCCTCTTTATAGAGGAAAAGTCTCTCACATAAACATTTAAAATCTTATTTACATTGGAAATATTTTATTAATGAGAGAACTTGTTTCCAGCAGTTATTTCATACATATCAAAGTTACTTCCTTTAATCCTTTGTGAGAAATAAAAATATAAAGCAAGTGATAGTTTACTCACACTATATTGGATAGAAAATTTGTAGTTAATTGCTTCTATACATGAGTTTTTGGAACTGTAAATATGAAGTAAGAAACTCCAAGACTGTACTTGTCTATGTCTGAAGGATGAGTAAGAGTCTGTTACATAAGAAAATACATTCGAATTGTGAATGTCCAGACTCTTCTTCGTAGTTTTATCCCAATTTAAAATTTTCTCTGCTTCAGAAGTCTGTTTCTTTGTTCAGTAAGTCATGGGTTTTGAAGGTTTTGTTCTGTGTTCTAATTTTAAAAGAGTACTTTAGTTGTAGTGGCTTGTTTCCTCTTCATCGGTGGGTTACAGTTTGTTTCTTACAGGTCTTCATTGCCATCTAGTGGCTGTAGTTATTCAAAGAACTTTGTTTGGAATAAAGCTGAAATGAGAAAGGATATAAAAAAGTTTGGGAATTTTTTTCTTGTGTTCTAAACAGTAAGATAAATAAAAAAGAGTACATGAGGAGGAAGAAAGGCAATTGTGTATGTGTGCTTTATGGTATTATACTGCTTGGAGTATGAGGGGGTTTCTTTTTAGCAAAGCATTGCTCTGTTCATAAAGGTTGGTATTAATTTTTAGTCTGTGTATAACTTCTTAATCAGAAATAGCTTGTCACCAATGAGAAGAAAATTAGTGGGATGCATCCATTAACACTGTTATTGTCATTTTGGTTTGAGAGTTCAGGAGCTCTATGGCGTGTTAGTTGAAAGCTTCTTCCCCCCAGAATTGCACTTCTTAACCTTGGAGTTAGTTCATAACCCACATTTGAAAAGTATTGTTTTTAGAGGACCACTGTCACATCTCCCTGGTCTGGGATGGCAGAGTAGTTTAAGCCGCTACTTTGCTTTCTGCAGTGCTTGGGCACAGTCATTGTCCTCACTTGACCCCTTGCCAATCTAATAAAACTGTGACTCCTCCTGATCCTCTTGCTTCCTTCCACCCCCATATATATGTGTATATATTTTTTTTTTTAATTGTTATCACAATTGTCTACAGTAGAGATTTTCTCAGTGTAGAGCTAAAACTCATTTCTTTGGGTTTTTTTCCCCTTAAACATACTGAAAGTTGCAGCAACCAGTAGATGAGCCTCTGAGTAGGTTTCTAACAGTTACAATATTTACATCTCGATACAGGATGATACAGGGCATAAAAATAAAATTAGTCATGTAGAAAGTAAATATTCGCGCTGTATTTTTAATAAGAATTTTATAATCTTGACCATTGTAATTGCACTGTCTCCCTCACAAACTTAAGTCCTTTTGAAAAAATTTTTTCTTTAGGGCGGAGAAGTATTTGAGGGATATTAGGTTGTGTCATCTGTTCTGTTTGAAATAAATGCAGTTGAAAAGTAGGAAATGCATTCCTGGTTCTCAAATAAAAAATGTGTAGAAGTAAGGGTAGGATTTAATTGGCATGTAACAGAAACTCATGTTATATTTAAATATACTCCTGCTGCATCATTCAGCATCTTGATGAGGGAAACTGTAACAGAGGTCAGAAAGCAGAAGATATGAAGCAAAAGGTGTAATTGTGATCTAAAAGGGATACACAGTGTGTGCCGTTTGATAATATTTATTCCTGCTCACTTTGTTCATGGTGATTTTCAAATTTCAGAATCTCTATTCTTAGAGCATAAAGTTACAATAACCCATTCTAATGTGAGATAACTACGAATTTTAGCTTTCTGAGTCACAGGCGGGCTAGTGGAAGTATTGTCTTGTGCTGCTACTGTGATGGTGTTAAATTTTGTTTTTGTGTTGCTTTATTGTGTAGTTTTTCAACAGTTCTATCAGGAAACATCTACTTTGCAAATTGGCAAGTTTATTCCTGTCACTTTGGTTCTCCGTGTCTTGTAATTTCAGTTGGAAGAAAAGGATTCCAGAGCCTTCATATGACCAATGATTACCCCAAAAAGTGAAATACAAATAAGAAAAACTGATGCAATAAGCACATGAAAAAAATGTTACTTGTTAAACTTTAAAGAAATTGTTTCTACAAGTGGCTTTCTCTTAGTTTATGTTTCTCTCTTTATCAAAATTTCTATCCTTCAGAACAGTGCAAAGGCAGACAAAGGAGCAAATAATTGTTAAGTCTTTGCTGAAATGGATTATTATCATAGAGGGAATATAACATTTGTTTCTATTTGTTTAGAATGAAGTTTAAAAAGTAATCTGTAGGAGCAGCTTCACAAATTAATTTGGATGCCTCAAAAAGGCAGAAATTGTGATGTCACGTAGTGAGTTGCTTCCTACACGTTCTCTTTTGCAAGTAATCTTTTTTCAAACCCCACCACAATACTCTTGAAAGATGTTCAGAGATGTTTCAGCTGTGTGCACATTGGTATAGTACCCATTTTGCTGTGTTTTAAATAGAATGAATGTAAGTGAAAAATTTTTACTTCAGATTTATTGTCAAGAAAGTAAGTTTGGGGGGATTTTGCCTGCAGGCAGAAATTTTTGTACATTATCAATGAGACATTTTAAATAACTGTAAAACAAAATCTGCTTGTTACTTTGACAGAATATACATTATTTGTGTCCATTAACAAAAAATAATACAAATATTTGAATTTATTCATATGAACTCTTAATATTTACATTTTTAATTATATAATTAGTGACAGCACTTTGGTTTCATCTGTTAAGGATTCTGGTACTCAGAAGAACGTTTTATATCTGTTAAATGAAGGTAATCTTGCTGAATAGGTGAGATAAAGAAGTGTTTTAGACTGGATTTTCATACTAAAGCTGACTTCCACTAATGAAGGTTTATATGGTATTCAGTAGAAATAACAGAACTGTAGAAACCTTTAGGGTGGAAAAGACTTTTAAGATCATCGAGTTTGGTCAGTAACCTGGCACTGTCCTCTCTCACCAAGGACTCCCACAGATGCTTCCAAAACAGAATAATTTTATCCTCAGATCATTTGCTCCTGACTCAGAGCCTGCAGTTCAGTTCATCCACTCCCTGACCACTCCTGCCTGCTGCCTGGGTGCACAACTGGCTGCTGTCCCAGCGTCAAGCCTGCTTCTCCTGCACCGAATTCAGTTTGCCAAGCCAAATTAGCAAAACAAAAAACCCAAACCCAAACCAACAAAACCAAACTAAAAAAAAGCAAACAAAACAAACAAGCAAAAATCCTACCCATCTACGTAGGGTAGGAGTCGTTGGATTTCAGAAGTGCCAAGCACTACTCTCCAATTTGAAGAAAATAGAATAATTAAAAACTTTTTCAGGTTCTTCTCCCTTCATGCCTCCTTATCAACCTCACAACTGGATGTACTCATTCTGCTTTTTTATCTTTGATCTTAATGAAATTATGATAAAAACACTGCAGCTGTTTGCTAACTAAAACCCAACATTTTCAGTGTTTGGCCTTTAACAATTTCCAGAAATGTCAAGACCGATGTATTTTATTCTAATGCTAAATTTAATTTTGAACATATTGCTACAAGTACCATCTAGACTGATTACAGTCAGTGATGCTGAAGGCTAAGTCTTATCTTTTACAGTTACTGATAAAGATATGAAATCATCTATTCCATTTAAAAACTGAAGAGAGATTTATGCTTGGATAGAATAGACTTCCTCCTTGCTAATGACAAAGCATTAAATGTTTAGGAATTGTAGTCAGCAGTTGTCCATTAAATTAGTTTGTTGAACTGTTCTGTGTATTAATGGCGCTATCGTGGTAAGCACATACAAAAGCAAAAGACTAATAACTTCTGAGGCTTTTTTTCTTTCAGAATCTCCTTGCAAGAGTAGAAAGCATTTTCATATTACAGAGGTGCACAGTCATTTATTGAACTGGAAAGATACTCAGTGACAATGCATGTACTGCTGATTTTCCTTGCTTTTATTTCTTGTTAATTTGCATTTTCGAAAATCTTCAAGGCAAATGAAGGGGATGCCTGTATAAACTCAAATGCAAAGTGTGAATGGGCTGAGAAAGCTTTGGGTACATATCAGTTTGTTTTTCTTGAAAGCTGTAACTCCATCGTGTGTTCCTCATTTTCAGGTTCTTTTGTCCTCCTCCATGTGTGTATCTTATGGGCAGTGGATGGAAGAAAAAAAAAGAGCAAATGGAGCGGGATGGTTGCACTGAGCAAGAATCACAACCTTGCGCCTTTATTGGGATAGGAAACAGCGATCAAGAAATGCAGCAGCTGAACTTGGAAGGAAAGGTAGAAGAACTGTAATAAACCACTCAGATTACTGCAAGGATATGGTAGCTACATGGTGCATATTTCAAGGAATACCCTTGCTTATTTTTGGTAGCTTTTCTAACACTGTAAGAGTTATTACATAAGTGGTTTTATTAAAAAAATCCCTGAAAAATATGCAGGAGAGTTGAATAAGTGGATTTGGATCATAGGGTCATAGCAAGGTACTAGCCTTTAATTTGTAGGTTCTTGATGCAGACTCAGCAAACTGCTAGATTATTTGGTAGGCATCAGTCTAGCTGAAATCTCGTTTCTGACCCAAACTCTGTGTCCCTCTCTTTGGCTTGCATGAAGGGATGGATAATGGTAGCAAGGAAGTGTCTGAACATCTGCTGCAGAAATGGTCTTTAAGTCCCTTTGCATAAAAATACAATTAAAATAGCATCTTAAAAACTATTTTTTACAATGGTGTAAATTGCTTACAAGATTTTTTAACAGGTATGTGTGATGACTTGAACTATCAGAAACCAGCCGCACAAGTGCTCATTTTAGCACTCATTTAGGTTTTTTTATTAACCAGTATTTTATAGGTACTTATTCTTTCCAGCATAGTCTACCAGTAATGCTTCATATATTGCTGAATAGGAAAAAATAATAAAAGTTTTCTTTTTTTTCCTTTTTTTTAAGCTTCTGTTGTCACCTAGCATAAACACTTAGCCAAAAGTAACTTTCTCGTGTTTCAAAACCCAGTAATTTCCCATCCTTTCAAGAAGAGTTTGGCTCAACAGATTTTCTGCGCAGGTGGCCTCTCTTGCACACCCACTGTAGTGCCTCTACGGCTCTACTCAAATGTAATTTTTAGCAGTGCTCTTAACCCTTCAGAGATGGCTTTGACACAATTATGGTCTCCAATCATTTTTTCCAGCCCTGGTAAGGGTCTTTAGAAAGACTATAAACTAATGAATTTGGGTGCTAAACTTCACAAACTTCAACAGTAATCATAAAAGAAATCCATGTGGAAGAGATGGAAAAAGCATTTTCTGATCTGTTTTAGAAACTATTGAATCCAACTTCCTATGTTCATAATTAAATATAGATAGTTTCTTGAATTAAGTTGTCTTGAAAGAAGAAACAACATTGTATTTTCACCTACAGAACTATTGCACTGCCAAAACATTATACATATCAGACTCAGACAAGAGAAAGCACTTCATGTTATCGGTAAAAATGTTCTATGGCAATAGTGATGACATCGGTGTGTTCCTCAGTAAACGGATCAAAGTCATCTCCAAACCTTCTAAAAAGAAACAGTCACTGAAAAATGCAGACTGTAAGTATTTTAGTTTTTTCTTTATGTAGCAATTCATTTTGCCTCCTGCTAATTTTTTATTATATATTCTGAGGTCTGATTACAAAGTAAATACAATGACACTTTCAACTTCTGTTTTTTTTATTGTATTTCAGAACCATACACATCAGTGTATTTTAAAATATTCCAATATAGATAAGTGACACTGAGTTTTATATAGTCACAGCTAATTATTTAATAAATATAAAAGGTCCACCAAAAAAACCTGTATTCTGAGGAATGAATCCTTGTAGATGAGTGCATAAAGAATATTCTACCTTAGCTTTCTAAGCCTTTGGATCTCTTAAGCTGCCTTGATCTGGTGCTTAGGATGTTTTGATCAGTATCAAAAAGATTGTGATAAATGAATAGCATCATCTTATCAAAACAACACTCTATCACATCACAGCCACCTTCTTACTCCCTCATGCCATTTTCATGTTGTTTTTATTTTTCTTTTGCATGGTTCCTTTTAAGTAGTTGGTTAAGAAATCTGTATGGTGATATCTCACCCAGATTTATTTGCTTACCATGTTTTTCAACTAACGATATCTCTGGTGCTAATGTATAGTTTGGAACGTTTTTGCTTTTCCTCCAACGTTTTTTGCCTGCATACCACTGGAGCACCTCAAGAGATACCCTTTTTTTTTGTTTGTTTTTCTCTCTCTCTTCACTAGTGCTTTAAAAGGCTCTTCCATCTGTGTTGGGCTGGAACCCATTCACCTATGGAATGTGGATCTCGGGGCCGCTAGCTTGGCACATGACTAAAGGCAATCTGTTGCTGTGCAGTTCACGCCCGTGGGCTCAGAGTATGCACTGTTGAATTTGTATTCAGACAGATAGTTTTGATGGACAGTGAATATGAACCAGGCATTCTTAGTAAATATGAACCAAGTAGAACAACATGCCCATTTTGATGGCAGAATACTAGTTGCTCTTTTTTTTTTAGGGGAGCAAACTTTGCATTTCTCTCTTTTGAATGATCAGTAAGTTCAGATCTAAGAGCGTTTCAAGTTGCATGGTTATAATTTGACATAGTTACATCCGTCTTCCTCTCAATTGCTTGTGATTTGTGAGAATACAAATATACTTCAAATGATTGCTGAAAGTTGTCCAAGTACTTCACAAGGGCAAGCTAAAGCTTCTGCTCAAATCAGTTGTTGAATAATTATGAACAGAAGAAGTTTTCAGCTGGCAAGCACTGGCCTGTTTGGCTAAGTGGCAAAATTCTGTGAGCTAGCATGCCACGTGTAATTTTATTATTATTTTTGGTCTATCACAAATATAAGTATTTTCTAAACCAATATTTGATAATTATTTCATGTGTTCAAGTATTCTTGAGTTTATTTTACAGTATTTACGACTTGTTACTTTTCTGTGTAATAATGAAGTAATTTTATAATCTCAAGTCTGTGTGTGTTCCTTGCAGTATGTATTGCATCAGGGACAAAAGTGGCACTATTTAATAGACTTCGATCCCAAACAGTTAGCACGAGATATTTGCACGTAGAAGGTGGTAATTTCCATGCCAGTTCACAGCAGTGGGGAGCGTTTTATATTCACCTCTGTAAGTAAAAACAAAGCAATATATTTTTTCGCTTCCCTCCCTCTGTCCTCACAAAAAAATATCCTGCATGTTTTCCTCCATATTAATTGTCCATACGGAGATTTGCTTTGTTAGCAAGTATATATTTGATGTAGTAATGGTAATTGTTCTTCTTTTCAAAACAACTAATTCTGAAAATTCCTGTTTCATGCAGTGGATGATGATGAATCAGAAGGAGAAGAATTCACAGTTAGAGACGGCTACATTCATTATGGGCAGACTGTCAAACTTGTATGCTCAGTTACTGGCATGGCACTCCCAAGACTGGTACAGTTTAATTTCTCCATTGCTGTAACTAATTTATAGCTGGCTACTATTTAATGTAATTCCATAGTTGAGTTTGCATTGTTTGCTATTTTCGGCTTTGTACGTTTCCTTTTGTTAATACATATTTTATATGGAAAATAGCATTTACTTTAATGAAAGCATATTTTTGTATCTGCAGATTAATTCAATAAAGAACAAATTGTAAAATAGGCATAGAGAATTTTTCAGAATTCAAGCCTGACAAAGTAGGTTAATCTGTCTATTTTAAAAACATTAGGTTCCCTGTACCAAAATACTTTAAATATTGATATTGAATGGATCAGTGAAATATTTGCAACCAGTAGGACTATTCCATGTGTTGAGTTCAGCACAGCTTTAAAAATGCTTTATTGATTTGAATTTAAAAGTACTTTGGTGTAGTCCTGGGGATACATTATACCAATATCAGCTTCCAAAAATATTTTTTTTACATTTATTAATACTATCTTTTTTAGTATGAAGCATGCAAAGTGCCTTTGGGATAATCAGTTAAGGTTTGTGAACTAAAAAAAAAATTAGTCCTGGATAAACAGTAGTGGTTTTTATAAATGCAGTTAAGTATAAAGATTTTTTTTCCTCCTGTTTTATGTGCTTAATGCCAGCCTAAGTGGAATTTTATGTGACTGATAATAAATAGTACTTCATGTGAGATATAACGTTGTGGTTTGTCAGCCCATTAAAAGTTTCGTAAAAGGCTTTGCCAATTCCACTTTTAGCTAGAAACAATCTTTAGAATGTGACAATGTAAAACCAGCTTTACCTGCATTTTAGTAGGACTGTAATGAGTAATTCTCTCCTGATATCAAACTTAGCTAAAAAAGAACAAAATAGCCTGCTCATGGGACAAAATGATCATTTCAATAGATTTTTTTTGGTTTTTTCTCAAGTCACATTGTTTGACAGTAAAATCCAGGCCTGGTTACTACTGATCTGGTTCAAGCACATGAAACTCAGTAAGATGATGTCACTTTATTTGTGGGCTTCCTGTTTTCTTACTGATGAAAGGAGATGCCATCATTTATTATTCCAGAAGCCTTACTTGTAGGTAGAAATAGGTTAAAACAAATTAGGCTGAAGGTTCCTGTTTTGTTTGCCTTTGGGAACATTTGTCCTGGTGCCTGACAGGACTGATTGAAGGTGATGTGATTAAAAGATAACTTGCACATGTTTTATAGGCTAACACAAAGAACTTTGAAGGAAACAGTTAATCTTGAAACATCACCATTGTAATGTTGTTATTATTATTATTAGCAATATACTGCCTTTAGTATCATTAGAAATCCTAGAGGACATAGTTGGCTTTCTGATTGTCAGCTTAAAAATCTTCAAGCACTTTGCTGCTGATACTGATGTGCATAAAATGAAGTATTAAACTTTTTTCTAGAAGTGGAGTTAAAATTATGAGCTACAGATTTTCACTGGATATAAGAGTAACTTTTTAATTTTGAATTGAAAATGGAAGGCTTGTAAATGTTAAAAAATTACCTTTTGCATCCTTTATTGACTGTACATATGTAATAAAGTCCAGAAATTGTCCTAAATATATATGTACAATTTTCATTCACAGATAATTCGAAAAGTAGATAAACAAACAGCATTATTGGATGCAGATGATCCAGTATCACAGCTCCATAAATGTGCATTTTACCTTAAAGACACTGAGAGAATGTATTTGTGCCTTTCCCAGGAGAGAATAATCCAATTTCAAGTAAGTTTTTTAAAACTATTTCAGCAGATGAGAAGCATGCTTGCAAGGTTTTCCCAGATATTCCCAAAATACGTACAAATGTCATTTTTGCAGTAGGTTTTGAATGGAATTCTAATACTTTGTATTGAGAAGAGAGGACGGAAATCAACAAACTTCATCTTTCCCTTTCCAAATCTGTTTTTCTTTCCTCATAACCTTCTTCGATGTCTGTCTAGACAATGAATTCTGGATTCTCCAATGGACAAAACGGAAGCACACCAGGAACTTGTGCATGCAATCATGATACTGTGGCTTACTTAACATGTTGACGTGCCAGTGGAGTCGCACCACTTACTTGTGTGTCCATTTCCAGGTTACAGCAAATGGGAAATAATACAGTTGATGATAGTCTTGTTTCACTATAAACTCAGCAGTTGCCATGTCTTGCTCTTGGCTAAGAATGTAAACATAGACAGCTGTGGCAGCTGACCACAGTAACTTTTAAAGCCACAGAAATTTGGTTCGTCTGTAAAGAAGTAGTTTTTTCACCAGCAGGTGGAGAAAAATACCGGGGTTTAGTCTCGTGTGTATGTTAGCCTGCTTTTAGCAAACTTTCACAAGACTGTGACTACGTTCAGGACGAAGTACTGCAATTTTCTTTAATATCTTGGGGCAGCTCAAATAGCAAAGGGCGAGAGAGAATATTGTGCTCCAGGAAGATGGCCACACTTGGGAAAGACTCAGGACTTCCTTAGAACAGCTTTAGCTTCTTGAGTAAGAAAAGTAGAGATAGGAAAATAGAAGCTAACTCAAGATTTCCCTTAATTTAAGGGAAGGGACAAGAAGGCTTGATAAAGGCTCATTTGACTTCTGTCCTGAATTGGGACAATGGAACAAGAATATGAAAACTTTTGGTCCTATTTCAGTAAACATATTCATGTCCTGTGGTTCAGGAAAAAAACTCCCAAACCTTTTTTTAGGGTATCAAGTCTCCCTTGGGTGTATGGAAATAGTGCTATATAGAGACCTTGGAGGCTTAGAGCAGAAAGGCTGCAAAAAGTCAGCAAGTGAGCATGAGCCTTGAAATTCAGTTGCTGAAGTATGAGCCAGGTATCTTTTTTAAGACATCTGTGTGTTCTGGAGAACAGAGAAAAAGTATCAGTAAAGCCCCACTGGATCAGAGCACAGTCAGTGTCTGTGTGTAACAGCTGGAAATAGGAGTTGGGACTCATGGGAAGCAGGTGGATCTGGTCACTTGAGGCACTCCAGTGCAGTTGTACCCTCCCAGCAGCCACACTGCTTGTACTGACTGTTGTTAAAGGTGCCTCCCTGACTCTGTCTTTTAGTATCATTTTGCAGATGTGTACATCATTTTTATTACTTTTGAATGTGCTGATGGTCTTTTTCTGCAGTAAGCTGTGGTAGAAAGTTCAAGAGGTTTCCTGTCCTTTGTGTAGTAAACTTTTGCTGTATTTGTTTTGAATGATGTAACAACTTTTGTGAGTGATTCCTATTTTCAGTGTTGCAGGATTTAGTGAGCAAAAGTTCTGCATTCACTTTAGCCATCAGCATCTTAATTTCTTTTCTCCTAGTTGGGGAGTCAGTCTTCTCAATTTCTTCTTACAAGGTCAGCACTCCTACGTGATTTTAGTTGCCCTTTCTGTCCCTTCTCTTTTTTTTCTCCCTGGCTTTCTTAGACAGGGAGACCATAATTGTAGATAGTATTCCAGAGTTAGGTGAACAAAACATATAAACTGGCAAAATAACACTTATTACCTTGTTCTCAGTATTTTTTCTGATGGTGTGCAACATTGTGTTGTCACTTGTTGCTGCCACTGCACATTGAGTTGGTGATTTCAGAAAACTATCAGTATCAACATTAGGATTCCAAGTTGTAACTTCTCCCTCCAGAAGCCAGACAGTACATGTGGTGCTAAGCATGATGTTAAGGCATTTCAATCTTCAAGAGCCATCTGTTTAGAAAATTTAGGTAATAAAGGAAAGAAAAGGGAATAAACATCCCTGCAGGTAAACTGATGTATTTCAAAGTGGCAAGGAGGAATGCTTCTCTAGAATAGGAATCATAATCTTTCAAGGATTTCTGTGACAGGAGTAATGTGTTCCTTAAATGATTCTTGATGTAGCAGGACTTTGAGAACAAATTCTATGGCATTTGCTGTCCACTTTGTGGGTTTCGGAGATCTGAAAGGTCAGTTAAGGATCTTTTACACGTTTGTTCATTTTTTTTATATCCATGGTTTTGTCATGACTCAAAGTACATCAGTCCATGCCAAGAGGAATTGCAATCAGCCTGCAAGAAAAATATCACGCTTCAAAATAATATACAACAGCTCCTATACAACAGCTTCTCTTTTGAATTTGGGTTAGTAATTTACAAGCTCCGTATGTTTCTAATGGAAATATCATTTGGATCTTGAGCTTGGAAAGATTTGTAGTTACCATCCATGTTGCACACCTCCCTTGTAAGCTGTTTTCAGTGCTTTTTTTACATGATCATACCAGAATGAGGAGTCCACGTGAAAATTCAGCTTAGATTTTACCATCTGAACTGTTCAATGCATGCTAATGGAAGTTTATCTGATATTTTGAAGAGGAAAGGTTATGGTAACATACCTAGCTTAATGGAGGAAAATGGAATTTAGGTATTAGAACTTTTGAGTCCCATTTCTTTTTTTCTGTGCCAGTGTTTAACCTATTCACACTTATTGGTTGCAAAATGGTGGAATTGTTCAGAGAGGCTTCTGTTGCCATAAGAAAATAGTTGTCAGTGTATTTTCTGCATATGTGTGTGTTTGTGTGTATATATATATATGTCTACCTATGTATACTAATTTAGTAATATTTAGAGGGAGACAGTAGACAGTCTTTAAGATCCCTTCCAACCCAAGCCATTCCATGATTCTGTTATTCTAATTTGCAAGGTTGTTGTTTCTGTCCTGTCAAACTCTGAAATACAAGTTTGTGTTTTCCCTCATTTTGTAGATGGTGAAGAACTCTCTAAAAATAAAAAATCTTGACCAAGTGGAAATCAAAACTAATGAAAAGTATTCCACTTTTTGCATTAATAGAACAAGATAAATTTTAAAGCAACTACTTCTTGTTGCCATAGGTTTTTGGATAATGGCTGAATAACATTAAAACTTTGAAAGTTGAACTAAAATAAAACTCAGACATGAGGAGAGGTGGCAGTGTCATAGGTGAGAGTTACGATGTTCTCACAAATATTAGTTTTCTAGTAGTTTTTCTGAAATGTATGTAAGTGTTTCTCTAGGTCATTTTGTTAGAGGAAAACACAGGGAAACATGTTCTTGAAATAATAGGTATTATTACTGGTTGAGTTTTTTTTTACGTCTGTGATTTGACAAACGTATCTACAGATCAGATTTAAAACTTTTCTTCTTTTCTAAGGCCACTCCATGCCCAAAAGAACCAAATAAAGAAATGATTAATGATGGAGCTTCTTGGACAATCATTAGCACAGATAAAGCCGAATATACATTTTATGAGGGGATGGGACCGGTCCATGCTCCAGTGACACCTGTGCCTGTTGTAGAAAGTCTTCAAGTAAGTTTGTAGTTTGGTTTAATAAACTTTTTATGTGAGATGATTTTTGTCATACTGATTTAACCTTCATGGTACCTTTCTGGAATACTGTAGGAAAACAGTCTTAATAGCTTTATAAATAGCAAACTTATGTTGTAATAATCTGTCTTGCTTACATTTCAGAATACATGAGCCTATCCATCACAGGAATAATATTAGTATTGTTCTGTAGAATAAGACTTTTATTTCTTAAAATACTATATTTAGTGATATCCTTAGGACTTTTACTTCTGTTTGATTATTTAGAAATTGTTTTTGACTCTTAGACAGTTACAGATCAAAGAGAGTTTTACTAAAAAGTCAGCATTCAGTGGAGGAAGAACTTGAAGCTCTCCTAATACATTATCTGTAAGATTTTGTTCTCTGTTTTTAAAGCCTTGTTGACACCTATTTCCTAAGTGGCCACTGTCAAAACTTGGAAATTCCTTCATAGTATCAAATTAATTGGCAGTGTCTTTTAAATTTGTTACTTTATAGTTCAGTTGTATAGGTCGTGTGTGTTTCAGTTTTGTCCAGCTGATAGAAACCGCACTGATTACAGTTCTTATTTGCATGTGAAGATTTTGGGGCTTCTTCATTGCTTTGGTGGGGTTTTTTGTGGGTTTTGTTTGGGTTTTGGGGAGTGGTTGTTTTTTGGTTGGGTTTGGGTTTGTTTTTTTCCATTTTTCCCGAGGGAGTAGTGCTTGTTTTTATTAATACTTATTTGTGGGGAATTTTCTTCTTTTTTTCTATTCACTTGCTTTCCAGTTGAACGGTGGTGGGGATGTAGCAATGTTGGAACTTACAGGACAGAATTTCACTCCAAATTTGCGTGTCTGGTTTGGGGATGTGGAAGCTGAAACCATGTACAGGTACAGTATTTTGTATTACTGTCATGGTGATTACATTCCCCTGTGTGCTCTGAAGAGTGTATACTCATGTACACACTCAAGTGTATACTTTTCTGCCCTGCAGAAAGGGATCTGGGAGTGCTGGTTGCCAGCGGGCTCAGGAGGAGTTAGCAGTGTACCCTGGCAGGAGGGAGGGAGGGCTGGTCAGGAGTGTGGAGCATTGTTGCCACCTCACCATTAGCACTGTGTGCAGCCCTGAGCCCGACAGTTTAAGGATGTCAAGATAATGGAATGTGTCCAGAGGAGGACAACAGGGCTGGTGAAGGACTGGAAGACATATCCTGTGAGTTATGGCTGAGGACTTTGGGCTCGTCTAGTTTGAAGAAAAGGAGGCTGAGGGAGCACCTCATTCCTTTCTACAGCTTCCTGTGGAGGGGAGGTACGGAGGTGCAGTGCTCTGCTTCCTGCTATAATGTGGCAGGACACCTGGGAATAGTTCAAAGCTGCACCAGGGAAGATTTAGACTGGACATGAGGCAACATCTCTTCACCAAGGGGGTGGTCAGACACTGGAACAGGCTTTCTAGAGAGGTGGTTGATGCCCCAAGCCTGTCAGTGTTTAAGCATATTAAGGGAATTGGCCCTTAATAATATGCTTCATTTTGGTCAGCCCTGAAGTACTCAGAGTGTGGACTACAAGAGTGCTGTAAGTCCCTTCCAACTGAACTACTCTGTCCTGTTCTATTCTGTTCCTTAAGGATATTCTGCTCAGTGGACTCTCCTGTTTTTTCAGATGCGCAGAGAGCATGCTATGTGTTGTTCCAGACATTTCTGCATTTCGAGAGGGTTGGAGATGGGTCCGACAGCCAGTCCAGGTTCCAGTAACTTTGGTCCGTAACGATGGCATCATTTACTCCACCAGCCTTACCTTTACATACACACCGGAACCAGGGCCACGACCACACTGCAGTGCTGCTGGAGCAATCCTCAGAGCCAACTCAAGCCTCATGGCTTCCAGTGAAACAAACACAAACAGCGAGGGAAGTTACACAAGTGTCAGCACAAACCCAACCAATGTCACATCATCTACAGCAACTGTAGTTTCCTAACTACTGTTGTTTGTCTGGACTTTAACTGACTTTCATGTGCTACATTCAAGAGAACTGAACAATTTTTGTGGTTTCATGGGAAAACACCTTTTCATTTTAGGTGATACGAGTTGAACCTTGTTACCTGCAAGTGAGATCTTAAAAACAGAAGCCACAATAAAAAACACAAAACAAAAACAAAAAAACCCCAACATCCGAAACATAAGAACTTTATTGAAAATCTATTTTTCAGCTGGTTTTTTTAGTGGGCAAGAAACAAAAATGTGGCTGGGATACATGTTGAGCAAACTAGAAAACATGAACACAACATAGTTTTTATGGACCAAGGAAATTGTATAAGCTTTAGTATAAAAGGTACATTTTCACCATACCTTTTTTGTATCACAACATATAGTACACTTTTGTTACCAAATAGTTTATATTTTTTTTTCTCTGAGCTTTTGCTCTGAAGTATATTCAGGTTCCAAAGCCTGACCATGCTTGTATAATCTAATTACCATACTCTTCCAGTTTAAAAAAAAAAATATATATTTTTGGTCTGTGGCTGGAACTGTTCCTTTTTTTAAACTGAAGTCTTGTGACTTTTTATGGACTGAAATTGTTTTTATTTCAGCAAGTAGAACCTTGTAAAGGCCAGCATATTTTTTTTAAGATTATATGAAGTCTGTGCAAAAGCTTTAAAAAATGCCTCTGCCTTGCCTGCAATACATGCAATGTATGTTAACTTTAGTGCTCTGTTTTCAGTCATTGTTAATAGTTATTTTTGTTTTTCTTTTTAAAATATGTATTTATAGTGATAATTCATGAGTTTCTAACATTACATGAGTTTTTTTTCCTAAAGTGGCATCTCAAGCAGTCATATTAATGATTGTTCATGTCACAGGCATATGTTGGTGTTTTGAAGGGTTGCTACTGGGTTACTCCCCCTCTTCCTTGCTCAGTCATATTACATCTGAAAATGTTTCAGGATCTGTTCAGGTTTTTCTAATCTTGTATATAATTTGTATTAAATGTAAGTTAAATGTTTTATTTCAAAAGTGGAATGTTCCAAATAACTTCATTTGGCAGCATGTCCTCTGTCTTGTTGGCATGTAACTAAAGTACCATGAGAAGTATGTGCTACAAATGGGATTGGTAGGTGATGCCCTTCATCACTTGAGAGTCACAAGCATGTTTTTCTTCATACTGTTCAGTAAATTAGGCCAGACTTTCATGTAACACTTGTATTGAGAACGTGCTTTCATTGTGAAGTGATCATACCATAATAACTAGAAGTAAATTTTATTACTTAGAAATGGGCAAATAGAAAATCATAAAAGCACTATGAAGATGTCAACTTCTCCCATCCTTGTTTCCTGTGGGTTTCCCTTTCCCTGCCAACAGCTTGTGCAACATTCAAGTCTTCTCTCCATCATAAATTCAAGGCTCATTTGCACTTTGACTTTGTTGGTTGTTGCATTTTATTTTCATTTTGACTTTGCCATGTTTTGTCCCTCCTTGTAGACCTGCCTGCTTGATTTGTATTTGAAAGTATACCCCAGTAGTTCATTTGTAGTAACAGAGCTAGGCATAGACTTGTAGGACAAGTTCTGATAGTGTGATCTTCTCTTTAAAAGCCAAAATACCAATTCCATGACACTTCAGCCTTTTTTATACCTGGAAGCAAAAATCACAACTGCTGTGTAAATGTGAACCTGTGGCTTCCTACAGCAGTGCATTGCTTACCAGATTATTTGTTGACCATTTTCACTGGGTTTTTATTTCTGACCACTTATTGCGGTTTCAACACCCACCACCATTTTAAGGCATCAACTCTGCACCATATTTTCATACTCTGACGCTCCATTCTATTTGTTTAGTGCTCCGCTGTATGTGTGAAAAGGATGTGTTCAAAGGAAGACATTGGTTATAAAGCGTATTTAGCAAATAGTAAAATCAGTGCCACTATCCTCCTAAAATGTGCTTATATTCTACCACAGGCCTTCATGTTTGCTATTCTGTGTTACAAAAGTTGTTCCCATGACAGTCGCGATGCTGGTTCCTAGCAGTAGTGAATGCTGCCTCACCTCATCTCCGTTTCAGTGACCAAGGGCAGAATTCATTGTGGCCTTATCTCTGTTTTAAACTGTTTACTGGCATTTACTTGCAAATCTGTTTACCTTTGTATGTGCTATAAAATTTTGTTTTATTGTGTTGTGGCAGGAATCATTTCACAGTGTTTTTGTTAAAAGGACATAAGTATTTTACATATGGCTTAGTTCAAGAGCCACAGGTTTTTATCACTAATTAGATTGAGAATTAAGCAAGATACATATATCAGATTTAGAGGGTATTCAAAAAACCATGATATACACACAGCAGGCAAACCATAACAAGCCTTTTAACCTTCAAAGACTATTTAAAATAGCTTTTCAGAACTTGACACGTGCTTTTATACTCATTATTTTAAATTTTTTACATATAAATGCAATACTTTTTATATTCAGTTTCTTTACGTGCAGTAATTTTGCCCAATAGATATAATATCCCTTGACTTGTAAAGATTTAGTGTAATTTCTGCTGTTCTACACACTACAGCCAAGTGGGTGAAAAAAAGAACCTATTAAGTTCTGCTTACAAGACCATTTTAAACCCCATTTTCCCATTGGGCTTGTGGCTCTGTTGTTGCCAGTAGTTACTCTGTAGTACAGAAATGGTCTTCCAGGTCCTTACTGTTGTTGATAACGTCCAGTTGTTCAGATGTATAATCTTTCTGAACTTTTTTCTGTGGGGTGATATTGTTACATATATTGGCCTTGTGAGCTGTTAATCAATTTTCATGATATTAACAATATCTCAAGATTTTGATAAAACTACTTATAGAATGTTTCAGTATGAAACTCTGATAACTGTTCAAGTCTAGCTGTTAAGTCTGCTGTTAATTCTGTATACATAGAAATTGAGTCTGTGTTCAGAACGTTGTTAATAGTTTCAACTTTAGGAAGAAAAAGCAAAGTGAGTGCTCTAATTTAGCTATGCCTTTTCTTGTTTTCTGTTGTTTGGAACTGCATTTCAGAATTCAACACTAGCGTAGTCTTTAATAATCTGCTGCTGACGTTTTTCCTAATTATTTGCCCTGAGGGCATCCCACAACTGTGTTAATAATGGTATTCTGTACTTCTTTTCATTGCACAGACTTAGAAAAACAGAATGGTTACCTGAAAAGACATGAACCAATGACATGAATTACTGAATTCCCAATATACAAAATATTAATGCCAAGTGAAACAAATTATCTATTGGAAGTAAGCTACCCACTTGTAGATTAAATGACTCCATAGAGGTGTCCATCTTGAAACCAAGATGCTCTTCAATTATTAACCATATTATTTACTTTCTTTCAAAAGCAGCTGTGTTTATGAGTACTGAACAAATGTGTATACTTTCCTGTGCCAGACTTTTGACTTTGTTTTCAAGCACTGTACTGTGGGATTGAGTGGCAGCTTTGTTAGAAAAAGAAGTATAATGGGGTTTCTACTTAACCCTTTTAGGACTGAACAATTTCTTCCCTTTAGAAGCTGTAAAATAAATGAGCAGTTCTAACTTCGTAAACATTCTGTCTGTATTCAGCACTGCATTTGCCCCATCTGGAGGTGCTATGCTAATGGCATTTTTTTAAATCTGGTAGCATGTGTATACATTCAGTCTTAAAAGGGTTATTTTTACAAACTGTGCACCTGTAAAGTTTCTTAGCAATAAAGGTAGAAAAACGAGCAAGTTTTTACCATAATTTTGTAGAATTAATTGCTCAGTTCCATATTTCATCAAGAAAAACCCTGCAATATGGGCAGTTTTGAGGATTAAATAAAAGTGAAATGTAAACCACATAAAAGTGTTCTTGTCAAGTGTACTCTGTGTGTGTATGTGCATATACTATTGGGTTTCATTTCTTTCTACAAGGCTAAAGATAAAATGCCATGTTACTGTTGATGTGACAACCATGATTGAACATCTGTATGATGATGCAAAAGTACTTACAATTTGAACAGGTGTTGAAACTTGCAACGTTTTTGTGGATTATTTTCAATGTTAACCAAGGAATATGATTTTGTTTCTTGTTTGGTTGGTTTGGGTTTCTTTTCCCCAAATGAACAGTGAGGTCATCTGTGAAACCAGAACAACAGAAAAGAAGACCAGCTCTGGAAATGCAAAGTCATCAGTAGTTGTGAGGCTGTGCACACTGGACTCCACTTAAACGGGATATGGAATGTCCACCCAAAAATCTAAATCAGTTTCATTATTGCTTGTATTATTGCTGAAGTTAGATAAGAAACTGTTTTTTAATAATGTGTAAAAAAAAAGTTTCTCTTTTTTTATATAATTTATTAAATAAGAAAAAATGAACTGTGTTTAATTGTTTAACTTTAGCAACTTTATTATTGCAGTTGGTATACCTGCATTCTTTTCATCCTATTCTTAGTTGCAGACTGACATTTCTTTCAGTTGGCTGGTAATTAGAGCCAGAAGTTTAGCAAATTAGCTTATTTCTTGTTTTGACAGATAGTAAGGCCATGAGGAACAGCTAGAAATTATCTACTCTGTTTGCAAGCATAAGTGACAATCACCTGAAAAAAGTTTCTGAGATAGGGAGCAGACATAGCAAAGAGAGGATATAGAATAGCAGAAGCCTACCAGTACTGGTTTTGTGTTAAACTAATACTAAAACTACTAATTTATCCATAAGACTGTGAAGGGTCCAAAAAGGGCTGTTAAGAAGGGGTGTCAAGAAGCAAGAAAAAAACCCCCAAATCATTTGATTTTAAGGAAAGATTACAGATCTATTGTTATTAAGACACTTAAAATAGTCAGAAACTCAACAGTTGTGGAGCTTCTGCTGTTTGAAACAGGGACAGTATGGACAGATTGCATCTCAAAATTATTTTAAAGACACAGTTGTTTTCTGGAATTATAAATTGATTCTTCTGGAAAAGAATATAAATTAGACCTGAGGTGTTGGCAAAGAGAACAGTCTCTTGCTGAACTTTAGCATTGGTGTCATTGGAATAAACTGCATTGGATGGCACTGGTCTTAGACAACGAACTACATATGTAAAAAAAAATCTCTTCATCTAAACCTTGGCAATTAACTACATGGATAGTCTCAATAATAAATCCTATTAAGATCCAGAGTAGAAGATCAAAAAGGGAATGGGCTGAAAGGAAAGGATTCATGTGGTGTTTACATGTAATACATGCCACTACAGAACTGGGTGAAGCTGTTTACTTTTCACAGTGCCCTGTTTAGATTGGAGTTGCTGCTGCTGAGCTCAATTAGTGTCCCTGTAAAGGTTATATATTTCTGATATCCAGCAGCACAAACTTAGCGTAAGGCCAAAAGCTTGAGGAGTTTTAGCCCATATTACTTATTTTAAAATACTTTTGTATTGAATATCAACATTAATTATATATGCTAAAGAAGTTGAGGAAGTCTCGATTCTCTGTAGAAACAAACTTGTTAATTGCTGTCTGAGAAAGATCTGATAAAGTCTCTTGAATTTGACATCTTTCAGGTTCCGCATCCCCTTCAAATACGGAAATGGATGGTTAGAAGTTTGATGTTGTCTTTTCCATGTGCTATTGCCTTTGTATTCTAGTCTCAGTTCTCTTACTTTTCATGTGTACTTTTCCAGATCCTTAATTAGTTTGCAGTTTTTCTCAGAATGTGTAAATTTTTTCTGCCTAATTTAGGAGAGGAGTTGGGGTTAAGTAAGGTGAACTACAACTTTTGAGACTACATGCTGCCATTGGTGCTGTTGTGCCATGGTATGGGGAGAAAGAAATGCTTGTTGATTGTTTTTAAGCTGCTTTGTAGCTACATGGAATGGTAGGTTCTAAGCTGGCCTTAATGATCTACAGGCCTCTCAGCATGGCACATGTAATTTAGAATAATGTAAAGTTGCCTGTGAATTTTTGTCTTTAATTTAGAAACCCTTTGCTTATTTCTTTTACTTATATTTGCTGTTGCTCTCTCATCTATATTCATTGAAACCTTCAGTCTTCTCTCTTCTTCTATTTGCTCATTTGTTCACTGGGAAATTTGTTTCCACCTCTAAATCACCATGGGTGTGTTCACAGGCAAGATGGGGCCATCCCTCCTCTGTACCCTCCCTCCATCTCATCTCACTGCTTTAGCTTGTCCTGAGTGACTTGACTTTGAGGCCTTTGACATACAAGTAACTAGTAGCAACTGCATTGGTTTGGTCATTGCTGTACCAATACATTATTACATAAATAAACTGCTGTGCATTGCCCATCTGTTACAGAAGGAAGGATTTTGTTACAGTAGCTGCAGCCTTGCAGACCATATAATCAGAATCCTCCTAAGAGCTTCATAGGTCTGTTTGAATAAAAATTTCAACAATTTTATAAAAGTTAGAAGCACAGATCTATACATACTGCGTTTTCTGTCTTGAAATTGTCTGTTTTAATAGCCAACTGGTCACAAACATAGAATTAGTTCTTAAAATCTTCAAGTGAGTTTAATTCTAGTTTGACCCCAGTGACTTTTCTTTGAATGAGACAGTTTGTTCTAGTGGTTCATGCTGAGATCCACGTTGGTGTGTTCATTGCACATGGCAAATATGACAGCAGTGCCTTCAGGCTTGGCCTCTGTCCAAGACAGCTTTGCATGGTACCCCTGCATGTGCAGTGGAGTTGCAGAGTTGAGTTTAGTGCTAAGTGCAAATACTTCTTTACCTGCATAAGCAAGTCCTTTGCAGCACTGCATAGATATCCACACAGACAAAACAAAAGCAAAGACACAAATGGTTGGTTTGTATTTTGTGAGCCTCTGTTGTTCCCTTTCATCCCACTAATCTATTACTATAATGTCTTAAATTACATCCTTTTCCTATTCTTGCAATTTTTTCTCTGTTTTCTTTTTGTTTGTTCTCTATTAGGTAGAATTCAAATTCTGTTCCAGTTCTCTCACTGCCAACAATTCTACTTAGTGAAAATTGGGGAAGGGCAGTAGGGGATTCATGGTGATTGAATTTACTGCCTTAAAAAGCATAGTTGGAAATTCCCTCCAAATGTGAGAGATTCAGCAGCATTATTAGATTTTAACATGAAGGAAATCACTAGGTTAGGAAATGGTGTATCAGAGTTTTTTAATGTACTCATGTCTTGGTCTTAATGGTATTTCTATCCTTTGCCTTTGAAAGCATGAATTTTAAATTTCTCACATTGTTTAACATAATTCTGTGGAATTCCTTGTTTGCAAGATTGAGAAAACAAGCACCTTCGCATACAGGCAATGCAACTGCAGATTGGAGTCTTGATGTCAATGCAGTTTCTAACGCAGCATCTGCTTACTTCTGAGGAAAGAGAGTGGTCCCTTTGCTCAGCTTTTATAGGAGTTGCAGCCTGAGCTCTTAAAGTGATTTCAAGAGTTGTGCTTAGGTATACTTGCTAAGGTGGCACAGTCTGGCAGTCTGCAGGAATACAAAGCTGAATGCCATACAAAACCATTAAAAAAAAGAATGGTGTTAAGTCTTGTATTGACCAAGTAAGCAACTTAAACAACATTCTTGATAAAGGAGGAGTTTGGTTTATTTTTGTTCCAAAGAAAACCTCTTGTGGCAGTGCTGTGCAGGTTACTGATCAGTTACTACAAATTTCAGAAGAGTTCTAAGCAAATTCTTTCTGAAGGGCCTGATGTGGATTAATCTTTATGTGGGCTTATATATCTGTTTTAACAATCCTTGTGCTGCTCCATACTGCTTTTCACAGCATGCCAAGGCTTAAGGAGCCATCTGGGTTTGGAGCTCTGCTTGATATGATGACCGATGTTTATGTCTTCTTCCCACATTCAGAAAGCTTTGGACTTCTAAATCAATTTTTGGTAATCAGTTTTACCTTGGAGATTTAATAGACATGCAAATCAAACTTTAGTCTGAAAAAATGGTTTATTCTTCATTTAATTTAGAAATAATGTTGATAGGGAAAATTCCTTATTTTGGGAGGATAAATGCAATTGGTGAGTGCTTAGGCTTTTAAATACAACTGCACTTCCGACCAAGTGGTTCATTTTTCAAGTTAATGACAATTTTGTGCTATTATTCAAAGAAAAATAATGTGATTTTTATTATTGTTTTGCATTTCTACCTTTAGATACCATAGCTCTTGAGCTGTTGTGACCCAAGTGTGTTTCATCCTAAAACATGATCTGGGTGTCTGTATATCTGAACATCACCTTGAAGTGATACATTTTTATAAAATTCTCCCTTTGCACGACTTTTTACTGTCAGCTTATAGGTAAATTTGTAGAAAATAAATACTGGCTACCAATATAAATGTATTAAATGAGAAAACAAAGAAAATCCATCTCCTCTCACTGGATGATAGGATGGTGAAACACTAAACTAGGCTTAATACCTACAGGGAATTGTCTTTGCAGCAAGGACAAAATTTAAATACATCATGCAGTCATAGCTTCTAACAATTGCATGTAGATCTCTGTTTGCAGCCTGTTATTTCAGGCACCTTGAGGGATACAGTTATGAAATACAGTAGAGTTTTGCCATTCATCTGCTGGGCTCTGAAAAACCTTTATTAACCAGTTGCACATTATATTAAAATCTTTCTCTACTTTCATTCCTGATTTAACAAGTATGTTCTTTGCAGCTGGTCATATTAAAGTGAACACTAGCAATGTTGATATCTTGTTTTTCAATTAATTCAGTATTTATATGCCTATGAAAACTTCATATAGTCTATATATATGTATATGTCATACAGGACAAGAGGATTTATGAATAATTTTGTTCTAAAACCTAGTGATGAAAAATGGAAAAAATTGAATAACTGATGAATGATAATTGCAATTCAATAAGCTGCTGGACTCTACCAGAACTGATTTAAAAACTTGTTCTCTAGCAATTCATTAATTGTTGTTGGTAAGTGATCAGGAACTCAGATAAAATATGAAATCATATACAAGATTTCTACTAGAAAAGCTCAGGCATGTATGCCATTCAAGTTAAAGTCATCTTGAATTTACCTAATCTTAACTAATTTGATGTGTTTTGCCAGGGTCACAGAGAGCAAGATTTAAAAAAAAGGCAAAAAGGGTGAAGAAAAAAGTGTGGTCAAGATAATTTGGATGCAAAGTTGGGATGTGAGTAGCTCTCTTGCATCTCACTGAAATAATTTCTCTGGAGATTTATAATATATTTTCCTTGTTTTTCCAGTAAAGAATAGTTCATAGGCATTGGTAAAACCCCACACCAGGGAGGCTCTAAAGTCTGTCTTTCATGTAACCATTTAGTGAGTCTGTCTTGCCTGGAATGTAGTAAACAGGTTTAAATCCCTTTTCTGAAGCAGGAAGAACTAAAACCTAATTCTCTCTCATCTTAAGTCAGAATTTGCCTCTTGTTTAATAACAGCTTTCTCCCTGAAAAAAAATAAAAAAAAAAAAATTAACTGTGACTGGTTATCTCCACAATTTTTCTGTTATATACTTATAATAGAAAAGCTCCTGACAAACTCTCACTTCATTTCCCAGCTCAAGTTGAATTGTAAAGAGCTTCAAGGAGTGAATTATATTCCTGAGATGGAGAAGTATGAATGGTTTGATGTGCACAAAAGAAAAGTTGTGTTAACTGAGGATGCTGAAGAATCATCTTGATTCTTGATCCCTTGATAAGGATCTGGATGTGACAGACCTTAGGGAAAAATGCAGGGACTGAGAGTGGATTTGTGTATAAAGGACACCGGGGGCTACTGGCCTTCCATCTGCAGCTGCTGCCCAGAAAACTCCTGCCCTGGCAGTTGTTTGATGAGGAATATGCCAATAATGTGCTGGGTTTCTACTTGCTAAGCCACCTAAATAAGTCAGCCTGGTAATCAGCTGAGCTTCAAATGGAGAGCGATGCAGCAATCTCAGAGGCAGAGCTATTAGGAAGGTGAAAGAAGAACTGTTCTTTTGTAAATGATGCAAACCCTCCAGCACCCTAGTACTGCACTAAAACTATTCTGCTTGCCCAAAATAACATGAAAAATTATAAATGAAGCCTGCACTTTGACTGATCCAATGGACTCCCAGCTTCCATGGCCTCCTAAGCCCCAGCCTCACACCACCCTCTGTAGATGGGTGTTTGGGGTCAGAATTAAAAGTCCTGATGGAGCCACCCAGAGCAGGGTTCTGGGCAGATGTGTTTGGGACCAGTGTGGACAAACACTTGAAAACAAACATACAATTTCCTCTTGAATACCCAGAGAAAATAAGTTGTGCTTTATGAATGGAGTAGTTTACATCTGCAACAGAATCTGTAAGTGTAAGCCTAAAATTGTTTGCAGGAGCTGCTGTTTGGCAACAAAGAAGATTAGATGGGATTGACCCAAACTGGGTTTGAAGCAGAACTAGCCAACAAAGTGTATGGGATTTCTGGGTCATCAGTAGCACTTCATGTCTTCTGCATCTTTATTTACACCATTTCTTGCAAGATGTTTCCTTTCTTTTTCAGGTGTAAACTACCTCATTGACTACCCAGGCCAAAAGACATTAAATGTCTTGCCCTTTAAACTAATTTCCTCTCCAATACAGACACAATCTGTGTGCTCACTCAGTGGTCTGGAAATGCTGCTCCTGCTTCACCAGGTGCCAAAAACTTTAACCTACTCCTGCCTTGCTGCCCAAACCTCCACCCTCCTTAACAATGTTTGTGTATGTGCTGTCACTCTTTAACATTTATTGCAGAGTGAAATCTAGAAGACACTTCTATGTCTCCCCTTATTTTCAGTGCCCCTGATCGGCCACTCCATAACAGGTAATTAGTTGTCACATCTGGCTTCAGCCCATGGAAAGAGCTGAAGGGCCCAAATGCAAGAAACCAAAATGTGCAGGATGGTTCAACAATTTTGAAGGCAATTTGTCAGCGCAGACATGAAAATCCTGAAATATTAATAAAATTAGCTTTTAAATTTGATGCAGCCAAACACAATGCACCAGGAGAAGCAATCGCATTTTGCTTTAGTCTCCTGGATACAAAAAAAATAGTTTTGTTGGTGACCTGTGAGATACTCCCCAAGGAAAAGGGGATTTGTCAGAATTAGACATCAGTCATAGGAGGTGAAAGAGGAAGATTCATATTAAAGCTTTAAACAAAGTAAAGGGGACTCATGCCAGATGTGAAATTTTGCAGTATGAAAAAAAAAAAAAGCGTGGATGTAAAGTCACTTGATTGTGTATCTACAAAGCAGGTGTTTCCAAGTGTCCCCCTTCAGAGCCCTCCCGCCTGCTATCTACAATAACTGATCACACAGGTGGGGAGAGTCTCACATGCACAGCAAAGTACTCAAAAGCACTTGCACAAATATGTTCCTCCCGAGAGGACCAAGGACAAATGTAAGTAAATAACAGTTCTTGGCACAGGAGCAGAGCCTGAAGTTGCCCAGATGGCTACGTCCGAGCCCACAGGCGCATGGAAATAATATCAAAGTTCTTCAGCTTGTTTTATGAAGTGGTAGATTAGAAAATATTATCCAAACTAAGTTTGGAGGAAGTGCAGATGCAACATGAATCAGTTATAAAATTACATTTTGCTAAGTTTATATTAATTTAGAAACATGTTGCTCTTGGTAGAGTTAGGAGAATAATTGAACCCACGAGGCACTGTAGCCTAAGCAGACACAGAGGTTTGAAAATTATTATCTAGCAAAGCCAACTGGTAGCACGGAGCTGCAGAGCAGACTGCTGCTGTCAGTCGTCAGAGTGAGGACACAGCAGCTCTGTGGTGGAAAAGAGCTGTAGAAAAGTGAGCTGGAGGTGGGGCAGGAGAGGCAATACCTGGTTACTTATAGAATACTTTTTAACTTCGTTTACAGGATGTTAGTGAAGAGTAGTTGTTTCAGTTACTGGTAACTATTAAATGGAAATACCAGGTCAGGGAGGGGATTGGTAGTGGGAGTTTTTTTGTTTGTTTTTTTAAATTAACCCTTGCTTCGTTAGGTGGCTCTCTTTCTACTTACCCAACTGCAACTGGTTTTTATGGTTTCTGAAACCTTTGTCACTTCCAGCTCTGCCTGACGGAATACGTGGTCCCTGTAGGCTGCCTCCCACCCTGCCAGCAGTATCGGAGCTGAGCTCTGTGCTGGCTGGCTGGCAGGAGGTGGAGGTGCAGCTCAAAGCAGGTCCCATGGCTGTGCAGTGTTCTAGGTATTAGGCTTTGGGACAGAGGAACACAGGTTATGTTTTCCCAGCCCGTCAGCCAGACTAGAACATGGTGTTAGCGTGGCAGTGTAGTTTGAACTCCTCAGGTGAGAGGCGCCCAGCTCCTGCAGGTGTAATGCAGCACGCCCTGCTGCCCACAGGGCTGTGCACACTGCAGGCTCTCCAGGGCCTGAGAGCTCTTCTCCATCTGGCTCCTCTGCTTGGGGCACACTGCAGAGACCCCCAGCTCTGCTGACAGAATCCCTTCAGCAGCAAAACCCCACACAAAGCCTGTAGAAAAGAAATTAATTCCAGAGGAGTTGTTTTCAAATCTTCATTTTCCACCTTGCTTAAAATGAGTGCTTTTCTACCCAAAATGAAATTTGATTTTTCCTTCCATCTTGCTGCCTGGAGAAACTTTTCTCTGCCCCTTCCCCACTATGTGCCTCCTTCCTACACAGGGAACATCTGCCTTTTCTTTTGCTCTCGAGGATCAAGAGGACAATCCAATCTTAAAAAGCATTTGCAATTATTTTCTCTCTCCACAGACCAAAATCATGTTGTCCTTTTCTCCTCACTATAACTTTCCTTTCCCCTCCACCAACTCTACCAGGCCAAAGTGTTTCCTGTTCTCCTTCCCTTCCATTGCTACCCCAGCCTTATGTTTGGGCTCTGCAGAACTGTGTTTCCAGCTGCAAGTGCATCAGATTCAGCTTCAATCCCCATCTTCTTAAATAGTCACTCTTCTACTGCTGTTACTAATCTCTTAGAGATACCACGAAAGCAGTATTGGACTAAGCTGTTCACCTGCAGCTCGCTCTCTCTTCCTTTCCCTCTCCATGCAGCTTCTGCTATCAGAGCCTTCTCAGTCTTGGCTTCACTGTGTAGCAAAGAAACTCTGTCCTGGTTTTAATAAATATTTGATAAATCAGTGCAGTAGAGGAGTCATGCTGGATGTTAATAAACATTTGATGTCTTGTGGAAAACCCTGCCTATCAACAAAGGTTGAGTTCTTTGAATTTTTATCAGCTTTTATGTTTCCCTGCTTGGAAAAAGGGAGGAAGTAAATGCAAAAGAAAAAAAAAATGCTTGAAAAGTACCAGGGAGCAGAGAGCTATGCCTGACAGGCTCTCCTGGACTGTATTGTTTTACTTCAGTCAGTTGACAGTATTTAAACAGGTTTCCTATTTAATAAACACAAGGGCCCTGAGATATGTTTTCTGGATCCTTCTCCTACATCTGCAATCTCAGTGAAGTAAGGGTTTTCATATTAGCAGAACTTTCTTCTTGTTACAAATGTGCTGTGAGAACCTACCTGTCTTATAGCCAAAAATTTGCTTTAGTCACTGCTGATTTTCATGTAACTCACATAAGCACTGACCACATATAGACAGCAAATAAAAAGTGCTCTGTCTTCAAGATGCAGCAGACTCCTTATCCTAAAATAACCTCTATCCTTCCCCATCAGATGGTCAGAGTTACTTTAAATCAGTCATAGCACCCTGGGAAGCTAGAAGGGACATGATGCGTTTTCCAAAGAAGCAACAGCTATGCCCTCTCTGATATGATGAATTAATTTCAATGCCATAACTGTAGTGTTCTTTCTACTACTTGCATGTGGACCATGGCAGAAACATCCTTTGGGCTGCCAACAGAAAAAGCATCTCCAAAGACAGAGTGTCTTGGATGACACTACTATCCTTATATTCCTTTACAATCATAGCAAGCCAGTCACAGCACCCCTGCCAGATGTATCCATAGAGATTTGGGCTGAGTTTTGAGCCAGTTTCAGAGCAAGAAGCAGCTCTGGTTGCTCCAAATCTTTCTTCAGTTTAGCTAGGAAATCCTGAAGACCTCAAGTGATAGAAGGCCTCTGCCAAGTTTGTAGGAATCAATGCAAAGTTCCCAACTGACTGGGCAGTTCTCTCTTGTGTATTGTCATTTTTTTAATGCAGTTGCCCCTTTGTTTTCACCTTTGTGTGTCATTCTTCACTTGGTCATGAATGAGACCACTTAGCAGTTGCTAAATATTCTCAGAACAAGGCCCTGAGCCAATGTCCTTTTAATAATAATAAAAAAATGGTCTCTGACAGCAAGCAAAGAGCATGAGCAGCCCCTTGTCTTTCTTAGGGATTTAGGTTCTGTATGTGTGACTTTTTTTGTGCCTGTTTTGTAACACTGGAATTTGTATGCCATTCACAGGAGCTATGCAGCTATTAGTCCATTGTTTTAAATTAGACTTGGTATATAAGTTGCATTTCTTCATTCTATTGGGAAATATTTTTAAAAATTTTAATAGCTGTCAAAATGACAGGACATCAATTAACTGGTGTTTACCCCATAGGGGATGATTCCTGCTTGATGTTTACTACCAGCTGATGCTAAAGAATATGTTTTGTTCCTGTCTTACCATACAGTGGAACAGCTGACATCTCACTACCTCAAAATTAGTGCTTTTTAGACACAACTGGGAGTGGAAGCCAAGAAAACTCTTCATGACATAGTTATCTGTGGAGATGCAGACAAATAGCTCCTAGCAGGGGTGATTTGCCATTAGGCAAGGAAAGCAGGAGCTTTAGAATTCAGGAACATTTCCTTTCATTTTTTTTTTATTTGGGAGGTGCCCAAGGCAGCCTAACAAGCAGTGCAGAAGGAAAAAATAAAAAGACAATGCTAGAAATGGGTCTTTTTATACATCACTTAGACAGAAATTCTGGCACGTTAAAGGCGTACATTACTATGCTGGATATAACCCATGAGAGAAGAGACAGGGATGAACTGTGAATAAAAAGCTGAAGCTTTAAACCCACGAACTAAAAAACAAACAAACAAACAAATAAAAACCAAAAAAAACCAACCCAAAAACCACCCAGAAGTCTCAACTTTCATTTTATACTCTACCACTCTGTCCCTGATACTGTAATAAGACTACAGCCTCTGCTTTCACATAATCCTTACTCAAAATCAAAATCATTAAGTTTTATCTTTCTTCACTTTCCTTCTAAGAACAGACACCTTTGTCCACTAGAAACCTTCAGTTTAGCTCAACATCCATTCAGTTTAGACTGAACAAAAGAGGCATGTTTATCAAAGTCCTGAGAAATGAAAGAAGTACAGTCCTTGAATCTGAAAACATTTTGTGAGTTTTCATTTGTACAAAAAAGCATCAGCTGTAGAAAAATGGATATCTGAGAAAATAAAGATGAGTAACTGTTCAAATCCTCTTAGCACCTAACTGAACACTTCCAAGATTAATGCTTCATGAGGAAAAGAACATTTTATAAACTGCATCCACCACTGCAATTGTAAGGTTGCAAGATGGTTTGACTGCATTCAGTAAATGCCTCCCACATTCTGGTCTGCACAGAGTATAAGCTTATCTGACCACTGATTAGCTTTGATGATCAGGGTTATACCATGTGCTAACATGACTGTTCATCCAGATTTTCCTGGCAGCCTCTACCTGCGAGGTCCCACAAAAGGCAGCTGTCTCCAGCTCTGCCTTCTGCACTAGCATGGCTGTGCATGTGCTCTGAGCAAGTGCCTGCTTTTAAGGGAAATCCTGCTAAATGCTGTCAGAAAAAGTGTGTGTGGGGGGGTGTTTATTTGCTATGGTTTGGCTGCAATATTTCTGTATTGTATTGTATTATTTCAGTATTGACTAATCCTGAAATAATTTACTCCAAATTAGAGAAGCGTTGTGATGAGCCATGATGTGGGTATGGGGGTGGCACCATCCCTGGGCTCAGAGACAGGAGAAGCAGGAGGGGATGGAGGAGCAGGTGGGACCCTGGACAGCCTCACCACCTTGCCAAGAAGAGCTTGGCAGCCTTGGAAAAGAGGCCATGGATTGTGTAAGGGAGTGTAAACCTTTAGTGGCTGTAGTTCCAAGTCCACATACAGCTTATCTTCAAGAGCACTGGTATTTTGCCTTGGCAAGACTGAAATATCTTTGACCCCTCACCAAGTCCTGTGTTTAGCAGTATTTTAAGACATCAGTCTTAAAGCATGCCCTAATAATAGGGGTTGTAAGTAACAGTGGCAGAAGTAGCAGAGGAGGAATTGGATGCTATTTAATGCTACGCTTTTGTTTTCTGAACTAGTACATACAGCCTGCCCGAGTGTGCCAGGGGCTGGGGCTCAAGAGATGGTGTGTGAACTCAGACATCGGGTCGCACAGAGCGAGTGCAGAACTGCTGTGCTGTGGGCAGGATATATTGCTTGGAGCAACGTGTTTCAGGAGTCTGTCGGCCAGAGATGATAGGGGGGAAATGAAGATGAGAGTGCTTTCTGGGAAAGTAAATCTGGGAAGGAAAATAAACCTGTCAAAGACGAAAAATCATCTAGCAATTGTTGGTGGGAGGAAAGTAACCCAGAGACTGGGAAGCCTACAGGAGAAAAAACAGATGGTGTCATGCAGCTGAAAGAGATAAGACAAAGGGAGGAAAAAGAAAGCAGGAATGGGGAGAAAGGGAAAGAAGATAAAGACTTCAGAGATTTATGGGCATTGTACACCTGAAATTTATTGATTTGTGATTTGTCTACTACATCTAGGAAACAGTTTGCTTTTAGGTGCTGCCCATTGTAGAAGTAAACTTTAGGATATAGGATTTTCTCCCACAATCCCTGTAAACTACTTTTAAAATAAGGAGATTTCTTGAACTCATTTTATTTTGATATGTTTATTCCACCCGTATTTATTGCTGAAGATACATTTTCACCGACATCAGAATCTGAATTAAAGGTGCTGGGAGGATGCCATGCCTCTTTAGCAATGTAAGGGCAGCATATGGACCCAGGAATGACTTCTGCAATGCATGGATCAGGGAAAATGATATTAAGATGCAGAAAGGCAGAAATTTCCTGTGCTGGGACACCAGGGCAGAAGAAGACAAACTGACTGGTTTGCAAAATTGCATTTTAAAAACTTACTCCCAGTTCTTGCTGGAATTCGGTTTATGGCTTTGTGAGATTGATCAAAAGAGTTATTGTGTTGGTTTAAAAGTTGCATAGGGGGCAATGGAGGGGAAGAGTGACTCACACACAGACAGGCCTTGGACAAAAGGAAACGTCCATTCTGGCACATTTCATCCCTTCTCTAATTGTCTCGCAACTACCACTCCATCAGGATCTTCTCCTCATTTCATCGCCTCCAAATTGTGCTCCCTGATAGTTAGGAGTGGGGAATCAATCAGAAACTCTGCTCCTTTCACCCGCAGGTACTGGAGGCTACAGGGGGCTGAGATCTGATTAAGGCATTGTTGAAAATAGCTTTTGCCTTTCAGCTGAAACCACTATCCTTGGACTAAATCAGTAGGAGCAGGTGAATGGTGCACGTCCTGTTACGTCACTCTAAAGGTCCTGGAGAAACTACACTTGCAAAAAGGAATTTGCTGTTGCAAGTGCAGAGGGCTGTGCAGGGGTTTGTCTTTCTATACAGCACATAGCCAGTAAAAGTCACAGCCAGTATATTATTAAAATCTGAGGGTTTTTTGACTTAAACAGTTTTTAAGCTATGACCTATAATAGATCTGGGCTTTCAGATGGTATAAAATACTTCCCAAATATGTTTTCTTCTAACACGGTTCCACACACATCCCAAATCAGGTAAATTTGCTTGTTCAGTTTCAACACACAGGGCAGGTTTGTAGAGGGTCTCAACGTGCATCCTTTAGTGAAGTAAAATTTTCGTTTCATTGTTAGGAATTAAATCCCATAATTTAATTTGTTGGATATTTGCAAAAGGTCAGATTGATGTCAGTAGTCTCAGCACTGCTCCAGGAACAGTTCTACTTTATTAATGTGGCAGGCAAAACATTGTTTCTATGGATTGTGCATAAATAGTGTTGAGATTTTTTTTTTTTTAATTTCCTGCCTGTGGACAGGCTGAATGCAAAAAACTAATAGCCAAAGTTGTATGCTAAGTTGCAAGGGTAAACCATTTCAGGCAATAAGTGACTGCAGAACAGGGATCTGGGTGGCTGGAACTCACAGTATATTTCTAATTTAAAATCATTCTGTAAAGAGGTCAGATTTTCCTGATTAAAAACCTTGAGAGGGGCTATATTTAATATCCACATCTACATTCCATGCTGTGCTCCAATCTAATCTCTGTCTAATAACAAGGTTTTTTAATGGTATTGATTCAGCTAGACGATATAAACATCTCCAACAGGATATTTTCACAAAACAAAATAAGTGATATAACTTCTCCATCTGAGTTCCACAGAGCAAAGGACATGACCTGAACACCCACACTCACCTGTGGGCTGCATAAGAAAGAGACTGGATTCCTTGCTCAATAAAGCACAAATAATTACGTCCTTCAAAGCTGGGTTATTTCTATGTTGAGTCTGTTTACAAGTATGTGTAGTTGGAGAAAACAGTTGCTCCAAAGTTCAGAAAAACTGTTTTCTAACAAAGTCTTCCAGGCTTTGCTCATTGTGTCTGTCCTTTCTGCCTTTCTGCACCCAACGGCTTCTATTTCCATGTGGGCAGTGCTGCCCCTGCAGTGACTGTGAAGGTGCTTGTGGAACGTGTGACTGCCGCAGGCACCAACCTGTGCCTGTAGTCCTGCATCTTTTGTAAAACCCCTCTTTGCCTTATCCCAAGCATTTATCCCTGTGCTCCCCAGTGGTGGGACAACTTCTATGTGAGCCTTTGGGGCTCATCTAAGACCCTGTCACTTGTATGTGTGAGTGGTTACAGCTGCACAGAAGAAAGCACTTCTCTGTGCTTGTTCTATGGCATTTATTTAAATGAAAAATACATTAAATTATATTAACTCGTATTATTGCCTGAGTGAAGAATGCATTCCATCCACAAAGTCACCAATATTTATTTTCATTTTATTAGAAAAAAAAGAAATTATTTTACTTAAAAGCATTATTTTCACATGGACAAGCCCATTCTCCCCACCCCAGAAATCCTGTAAGTGAGCATGACATCAAAATTATCTCAACATGTATTAGCTCAGCTAAAACAATGTGAAAATATAGTACAAATAGAAAGATTTTTGATTATGATGCATAGCTAGTGAAGACTGCCATATATTTACTCATGTTTGAGGATTAGCATCTTGGAAATTTTAATAGATACTCAGAACTGCAGCCAAAAACTGAGCAAAACTGTTGATGTAAAGGACACCATTTTTTTACAGTGGAAGTTATGGCAAATAGAGCATTTTCTAAGGCTTTTTACAAAGTCCTTTATCTTCATAGCCCTCTTCCTCCTTTGTACTTTTGAAGGGAAAGCACCCAGACAGTGATAGCATCCATTTCCCATAAAATTCTCGCTGTGTTTTGCTGTCAACAGAAGTGTTTCATTAACTCAGAACTCAATTGTGTTCAGCCAATGCTACAGTCACTCTCCAACACCAGATGAGAGGCCACTTGTTGCCTCCTCTGACCCAGCTCAGGGGGGTGCAGATGCAGTCATGTGTGTGTAAGAACATTTGGAGAGTGAAGCCCCTGTCGTCTTCCCCTCCTCTTCATCACCAGCCTCTCCCCGTATTGCAGGGGGCCTTTGCTTTGCACAGCAGGTGAAAGTGGCTAGAAAGGCCGTGCGAAAGCGCTTGTTCATAAAGCAGTATATGATGGGGTTCACGCAGGCAGAAGTGTAGGACAACAAGTGGATGAAGGAGATAGGAGCCCCTGAGAGACGCTGGTCTGCCGAAGCGGTGTCGAACGCGCGCCAGGCATTGACACTGAAGATGGGAGTCCAACAAATAAAGAACAAAATCACTATCACCATCAGCATACGGATGACGAGTTTCTTGGCCATTAAGTTGGCAGAAGAGCTGTTGCTTCTCACCCTCTCTATTTTGCTGTGGCTCATAGCAGAGAGCTGTTGCAATGGCATTTTCCTTTTTCTTTTGGTTTTGTTGAGGTAGCATCCATCTCCATCCTCGTATTTGGCACTGCAGGTGCTTATTTTTCGTTCTGTACATATAAATTAGTGTTTAAATAGTTGGCAAAATATCTCTGAACAATGATTCAAAATCAAAAATGAAGAATGAAATCTAAGTCTCAATAAATAACATAATCATAGCTGAACAACTACTGCAAAGAAAGCACTGGCCTACTTCTGAGTCAGTCCTTATCAGCTGCTCTGCATCCACTGACTCCCAATATTCTCATATCTTATCTCTATACAAACTGATGCAAAAGGTATTAGAACATTGTTGAGTCCAGTAATGGTGGAAGACAGTTTTCAAGATTATATGCTTCTACTTTAATTTGACAATTTTAATTTTGGCATTTGTTGACAGAAAGAGTCCCCATCCACAGCCAGAAAAAAAAAATCTTGTTATTTCTGTAACAAACAAATTAGAAATTTAATGTATCCTGCCCCAAGTCTGTGCAAACAAGCCATAGGAGAGGTTTATTTGTTATTGAGTAACAGAATAACTTCAATCAACAAACGCAGCTGGCAAATTCATGACATAACTGACTATAATGATAATTTTTGCAAATAGAAAGTTTTCCTTTTACTAGCCTCAAGATGACTGCTCCAATCTTCAACTGTAACTTAAAAAAACAACCCAAACTTAAGCGTATTGTTACCTTGTGAAGATTTTCTCTGTCTGGCATCAAATTTTATCCCTCTGTAGAGTTCCAAAGAAATTAGGCCATATGCAATCATCATTATAATCCCGGGAATAAGAAAGAGTGTGAGCAGCAGGAAAATGTACCTAAATAATAAAAAGATGAACAGACTGGGGAACAGCATAAAACCAGAAAAACTCCTTTTTATCCTGCTAAGAACTGGGGGAGGCAGGATTTCAAGATTTTTCCTAAATTTTTTTCATGCTAACACAAAGTATCATTTTGACATCTCTGGAAATTTGAAGCTTTCGACCTCTTCTTCTCCTTCCTCCCTCAGAGAAGTACAGCAGGAACAAGGCTGTGCATGGCTGCAAAGGTGCTTCACCCCACTTACACAGCCCCAGAGGACGTGGGCATTCCCATAATGAGTAAAGGGGGCAGGTCTCTCTGCCCATGAGTAACCTGATGAGCACTAGATGCCCCGTACCTTTGGACAATGTAAAAACCACCTTGCAGAAGCCAAATGAGCAGCTGGACCCCCTGGTGCATTAAAAGTCCTTTAATGGTTGGACTCAATGATCTTAGAGGCTTTTTCCAACCTAAAAGATTCTATTATTCTACTTCAATGAGATCTGACTTCCTGAGGGCCGTGGCACATATAGGCAGTCACACACAGGCTTTCATCCCTGGAGCCTGAGGAGGGATCCCAGGGTTGGCAATCCCTTTGCTAAGGGAAGCAGCTTTTACTTGGTTTCACATCTGCTATTCTCCTAGTCAGCTTCTCTGATGTGATTACAGGTTGGGGAAATAATGATGTGTAAATGCATCTTTGAGCCTTTGCCTCTTCTAATCCCTGTGACTTTGGTGCAAAGTAACACACCTGGGAATCTGTAACAACACCACAGAGAAGAGAATTTTGTCTTGGGTCCTTCCTCCTCCTCTGACAAAGACCTGAGACTATGGAAAGCATTAACACAAAGTTTCTCTGTTTGTGGATGCACCATACCAAAGCGGTGCATACTTCAGCCTTTTTCCCAGTTCCAACTGACCTTCAGTATCCAAAAAAAAAAGTCTTACATTTTCTTGGTGCCAGTCAGTGTTTAGTCAGTGTTTAGTTTTATTGCTGCTTAATAGTGCTACTGTTTACTTACTCTGCCTGGATGTGTAGGACTTGGAGCACTGTCTCTCCCCAACTCTCTCTGCCCCTACTCTCCATAAGTAACCTTCAAACAAATTAACAGGCAAGGCAGCACACAGAGGGCGCTTGTGTGTGTGTCTGCGTTTCTCAAAGATTAATCAAGGATTTCTCTGAAAATGCTGAAGTTTATGTATAAATGATGAAAGCAGTATTCCTACTTAGCATGACAGATGCTTTCTTTACAGTGGCAGCTAGGGCTTAGCAGACCATAGTGTGAGAATTATTGCCATGCTGGGTATCTTTCCTATGACAAGAGAAAAGTCATGCAAGTGTCAAAATATAAGCAGCTTAAAAATATAGGGGTTTTTTTACTTCTTAAATAAGCATGATAGAGTGTAAAGGTTTGCTGAAGGTTAATACTTGGTTTTCCATAGGCTTAATGCTACCATGAAATCCTGTTTTCCACCAGACAATTATGCATTTGCTAACAGCCAGTTATGTCTTACCAAGACTGCTGAATGACATCACTTGGCCAAATGAGCCGACACATATTTGCTGTGGTGTTGTTATACTTGGTAAAAGGTACCAGTTTGCTGTAGATTGGGTATGGCGACATGATCGTGAACGAGACACACCAGGTAGCAGCAATCACTCTCAAGGCATGAGATTTTGTCTGCCAGACCCTGGACTGCAGCGGTTTGCAAATGGCACTGTATCTCTCCAAAGATATGGCAACCAGGTTGAATGTGGATACGCTTACAGAGACACCTACATATAGAAAATAAAGAAAAAGGTTATTCTCGTTTTAAAAGTTCATGTTATTTTCAAATGGTCTTGCTGACTTTCTGTATGCATACAGACATTTAAAAATATAGCAAACTCTTTATAAGCTAAAATATCTATAAATACCATACGGTTTAAGTCAGTGAAGAACGTGTGGGCAATGAGTCTGGCTCTCCAGATTGCTCCAGACTGATATTCTTGCTCTGCCTTTCTCTAACTCCAAAAGTCCAAGAGAAACGATACCCTCTGTCAAACCATGAAATTCAGGGGGAAAAGATACTTTTCTCTGCTGCTTTACAATTGCAGAGAAATTCAAACAAGCATTTGAAATCAATGTGGTTATGATGTTAGTTACTCTTTTAACAAAGACATTTACAGTCTCTTTTCTATTGTTTTAATTTTTTGAGTGTCCTGCTTGACTGTTAATCTGATTTTCTCATTCAAGAGAATTAAATATGTTACAACTATTTTAATTAGATGCTAATGGCGTTACAAAGAAGGAGAAATGAAGTCATGAGGCAGAATCTTTGTTCTCTGAGTGCCCTTAATTTCTCTTGTTCATATCTTATAAAATATAGTGCAATGGTCTGTGTTTCTGTCATTGAGGTGCCCAAATTTATCACTGAAAGATTATAAATATTTCTTCTTAACTTTGTCACAGCTCTTTCTTTCAGTGAATGAGCTTTCATTTAACAGTCTTTGTGAATGTTCTAATGTGGGTCAAACTTTAAAATGCCAATATCTTTACAGTTTGCTTTGCACAAGTCATCTGTAATTTAAAATGTCTTTCTACATCTTAAAATGAAAAATTTAACATAGCTGATGAAATGGTTGTCAGTGACTGTTTGCCAGTTGAAGTCTCTGTTACCTGAACCACTAATGAGAAATATCCACATTCCAGCTCTTAAAATAAAACAGCTTCATCATGAATAAGTTCATGTTTGACTAATTTCACTGGATTTTTTTAATGAAGTAATTTATACAGTGAATAAGAGAAAGATGACAATGCTTCAGTAATGCTTTATGGTATTTATGGCAGCAATTCATTATAATTGTGTAAACATGGCCTTTAGTTTTATTGGTTTTATCTACAAAAAGATGTTGATTTCCCATTCGCACACTTTAGGTGTGTACTTTCACATTACATCAAAGTTCTCAAGGGCATGGGTTGAAAGGGAACCTGAGGTTTCTGTAAGTAACAAAGGGTCTTCCAAAGTGGCAGAAACTTTACATAATGTTCTCCTTTCTTTTTCTTTTTTTTTCTCTATTTTTTTTTTCTGTTGAGAAACCAGTAAATCCACAAGAAGTATCAGAAGTGAGACAATGAGTTACACACACATACATAACCCAGGCATTTTGAAACTCCTGGCTCCACAGCAAAAAAGGAGTACAGCAAGGCATAAAAGTGATGCTTCTTACAGTCAGCCTCCAAACCCAGTATCTGTGTTTTATGGTCTCCTAGCAAGCTCTGATCATATTGGTCTGTTCTCAAAGAGTGCTCGCTCTCACTTCCAGCTCTGCAAATTACCCCTACTTTGGCCTATTTTATCTTTTCCTGTATCACTGCTACCAAAAATCTGTGGGAAAAATCTGCCCATAGTGAGTATGTAGAACCCCACCATTTCTGGTGGGTGGTCTGATCACCGCTAACAGCTTTGCCAGGGACAGGTAAGCCAATGTATATGCTGGTTCCTCATTAAAGCATGATCATGCAAACACACTTCTCAATCTGATGCAGCAAAACACATCTGTATGTCATTAAAGTTAGGTACGTGTCTCTGTGTTTTGCTGGATCAGACTGAGGAAACCAGAACCACAAAGGTTTACACTACAAAGCTGTTTCTTTGTGATATTGGTAACTTCAGTGGCAGAGGGAATAAATCACCTTTTTATAAGTCTTTGAATACCTTCTCACCTGTCTCTTTAGTCAGTTTTCAAAACATGTATAAAATTCCCACACTTACCCATGAAATAAGTGGCAGTTTTGCAAACAGCACTACCAAAAATAAAATCTTTCAGCAGGTTGGGAATGAGAGTGAAAGGCATGCAGAAAAGGCAGAGCATCAGGTCGCTGACTGCTAGTGACAGCAGAAACGTGTTGGTGACTGTTCTCATCCGCTTGTTTCTTATCAGCACCGTAATTACCAGAATGTTCCCCAAAATGCTGAGCAGGAATATCAAACAATACAGCAGAATTCGAATTATCTGATGCAAATCTGAAAATTGTCACAAGAAAAGATCAGTTATGAGGTATTCAACTCAGATTAGCATTATATATTTCATCCTTTAATAAAAAAGTAAAAGCCTTTCTTTATTCAGTTTTACTAACGTTTATGTCTTTACGCCAACACAGAATCAGTTAAAGTGCTGAAATTCTTAAATTTATTCTGATGTACCTGAATTGCTTAGCATTAAACTACAATACATGCAATACAGTGTACACTTGGAGAGTCAAATACAACTTCTTAAAGCATGTTCTGCTCACACCACTTAGTGTGCAGCACTCACTCACCACAGGAGTTCCTGCTTTATGCAGAAGTAAGGAATGATACAGCAAACAAAAATATTTTAATACATGGATTTTTTTTCAGCCTCAGACTGCTACGATTTCATATTTAATCACTTTCATACACAGTATAAGGTCTGATCACTCCATTGTTATTGAATTGAGTAAAAATCATGGTTTTCCAAAGCCGTAGCAGAGCTGTTTATATTTTGTGACACATAATGCTACTGTTTTATTTTTCCATTATATCCAAATTTTTTCTTAGTTGAATTTTTAACTTGGAAAACAAGAACACAGAAAATTCTTAGCTGCCTGTTTCTCATCCTAACTTATCAGCAAGCAGTTGATTTTGCACTTCCTCAGAGAAAAAACCTTGCATAGCTCTTCCTTTCTATAGTGCTTCTACATCCAGCTAGAACTAAAACAGTCTGAAAGAAAATCCATTTTTCTATACATACCTTTAGAAGGATATGGTGGATCATCCACACAGAAAAAAGTGTCATTTTCCAAGATGATATCACACAAGAAAGCAGTAATGTTGGTACCGTTCCCAAGGAAGCCAGCATCAACTATTTCCATTCTTCAGTATCCACAGGTTAGCTTTGATGAAGAAGAGGGTGGGTTTGTAACTATCTGCCCATTCTTTCAGTAAACAAATACATTTCTGAATTAAGTCTTCAGGAAAAATGCAAGAGAGGCAGTTGTGCAAGGAAGCTCTTCTGACTCTCTGACAGGAGCACCCAGCACACAGAGCTCTGTTCAGGCTGAACAAGGTTTATTCCAGGGGTGCACAAGGCAGTTCAGAAAAACAAGGCATGTGTGCATATACACACTCACGTGTATGCACATACACACACACACATCCCCTCTGGTACTTTTTAGATCCACCCTCTTCTGTTACTGGACTAGTGTTGGGATTATAAACAGGCTAGAGAAAGATTACAGAATTAACCCCTTGCAAGATCACTTCTACTCTCATTTCTGCAATATTTCTCAGAGGAAGTCTGTTATGCCACAGCCAATAAATGAGAAGCAGTGAGTGATGAGAGTGATAAAGCTGTCTCTCAACCAGCAACATTTAAAATGGTAAGGGTAGTTGAATAAAAGGGCAGAGGAGAGAAAAACATAGTGAAGATTTTGCATGCCTTACATGGAAAGGATTCTTATCTTCATATTTTTCAAAGCAAACTGAAGATAGGAAAGGCTCAAAAAAATAAGAGCAGTTATATTTAGCTCATTTGGTGAAGTTCTATCTTCATAGAAAGGTGCTGTACGTGCCTGATCCAAACCCCAGCAAGTCAATAGAAAAACTAACTAATTTCAATGTTCTTGGATCAAACCTTATGAAAGTATATTAGCATTGTTAGTTAGTATAAGTAGAAGCCTACACATTTCCTCTGTGCAAGGACTCGTATATGACTTGAATACCAACTAGATTAAACTTATAAACTGGGGCACATTGGTTACACACCAGTGTAAATTGCAGTGATCTTGATTGGTTAAAAGTTCTACTTTTTTAATACATAAACATCATCCTCACTGGTGTTTTCACAAAGTCATAACTTCCAGTATACAGCGTGTTTATAGAGAGAAATTTAAATTAATATTAGAAGTTAATCTGATATAACTTGGAAGCAAATTTCACATTTAAAATCTCTTCTACTTTAACAGGCAGAGCAGTAACAAAGTCTTTATAACAAGTCCTGACCCCTTAACGTTGTTACACACAGACTGGAATGCCTGGGTTTTATTTCCAGTTTTGCCTTATAGTTTGAATAATGGTAATAAGTCTGTAGGGGAGTAGATTGTAAAATTACATCTAAAGTTGTAATTTCTCAACCTTTTTATCCCTGGGAGTCCTGGCTGCAGCTGGTCATCAGTGGTCCATAGCGCTGCATGGTCCCACTACCTGCCTTGCTCTCAGTGGGGTGAGGGCTGGCCAGGGCTGCAGGGCACTACAACAAACACCATAAAGCCAGTGCGTGTCTCTCGCATTGGTCTCAAATGTATGTGGGACAGTGTGAAGGACCAGCTTTCCCAGAACAGTAGGAGCCCCTCACTGTGGCGCGTCCCAAGGGATGGGCCCACTACAGTGTCAAGACATGTTTCCTAAGCACATGCAAGAGGGATGAGGACAATGGGGCCAGCAGCTATGGCTGGAGGCTTCATGGAGTCAGCAAACAGGCAAACCGAATGAGGCTGTATTGGATGCAGCTTGCTTTGTGGAGCCTTTTGGCACAGCCAGGTACTGTGCAGACAGCACAAGAGTGGAGAGCACAGCCGTGAGAGGCAGCATGTGCAGCACAGACTTGAAGGGCTGAGGGATGAGTACAGAACCATGACTGACTCCAGAGGGTACTAATTTCAACCAAAAGCAAGTGCAGAATGAGTGAGGGAATGATAACTTGTGCAAATCCCAACAACTGTGTAGTTGCTGTTTAAAACAAACTGGATCATCCTGTTCACATGCTCAGAACTCTAAATCCATGAGGTGCAGCTTTCCTCAATAAATTTATGCAGACTGTGTGTCTAGAGATTTTTATCTGTTATTACGGTCCTCACCAATTTTCTTTCTGTGACTGACAGGCTTACAGACTGGCTCATAATTCCAAGGGTTTAGTTCCCCTGGAGTCCTTTTCAAACATTGTCATCACAAGAACACTATTTTTTTTTCGCCTGGCAACAGCAGAGCTCTAAACAATAGATTGCACATCATGTTTAATAATTTTACTATTTCCTTTAGAAGTTCTGGATGAATACCATCTGGTCCCGGGCTGAGCTGGATTCAGCATCTGCTGGTTAAATTGCCAGAGTAAATGAGTAAGAATTTGCTATGAACTCCTGACTTCCCTCTTGGAGTGGATTTCTGCATGAAACATATCAAGATCAAAGAGTTTTGTTTTTCTAGGCATTTATAGTTTGTATAGATTTACTCAAATGTACAGCAAATAGTCCTAATGTTTGGACAGTTCTGAGTTGCCTTTATAATATCATTGCTCTCCACTACTTCTAACTAATTTCATGACAGATGAGTCTCCATGCAGATCACTATCATCTCATTGTCTCCCTTTAGGAGAGGAAAAAAAAAAAAGAGGTGGTTTCAATTAAATGCTTGCTAATCACAGACGTAATTTTATTATTTAAGAGAAACAAAAACCTGAATGTCTGTCTCACTTGAATGTAATCATGCATTACTTGGGATTTTGGAAGTTTTAGGGAAGAACTTCCTTTGAGCTGGCTGCTTTATTAACTACTTTATTAATAAAATTGTCTTTGCTAATCAAGAAATTATTTAGATACCTTAATGTGCCTGTGTAGATAGTTTAGACAAAAATATGCAAGTTGTTTTTTCCTCTTATTTTTGAAGGAGGCTTGTTAATCCATGATAACAAAAGAATCTGCGTTTTTTTCTTACTATTTTAGCCTTAATCCTGTTTTTCCCCTGTCAAATACTGAACACGCTGGCTTTGCAGCCAAAACAGTTGCTGTGCTCTGTCATTTCCTGCTGTGTGTATATATCTTTTCTCATCCAAAATTAAGCCACATCAATTTATAGTTGCCTCATTCTTCTTTTCCCTGAAGAATAAGCTGTTCTGTTTTTTCATTAATTTGACAAAGATCTTTACTTAAATTTAAATAGAAATTCCCCTTGTAAAATTATGAATTTGGAAAAGCTTATCTTTATCTTGTGTCCGACTTTGGGTTTGTTGCCATGTCTTTTTTTGTCCTGACAAATGAAATAAAATAATTAGAAAAAAATTCTATGAAAATTCATAGTCTGCTTCTGCTCTCACTTGCCAGGTTCATGCTGGCATCAGGCCACTGATTCAGTGGAGTTATTCACACAGGCACAAACTACAGGGAGATCAGGATCAGGCCATGCTTTCGGAGAACACACAAAATTCTCAGGAACACATTTATTTTAAGCTATTTCAAAGTGATGTAAGATTGAGTCCTATCAGTATCTCACAGTTACTGCATTAAACAGTTCATCATGCCCATCAGAACTCAATAACATAATTTACTTCAGAGCATCTTGTTGTACCACCAGTGATTTCTGAAATACCATTCACCAGCTGTAGATGGGATCAAAGGCAAACAAGGTGCCTCTGCAATGCTTCTCCAGATGTCACACACGAGGTGGCATGCTGCTTAATAAATGCCTGGAAGACTCCACATATCTTCAGTGATGACATTCCGTCTGGACACATCTCAAATTATCTCTTAAATTATTTGGGGGTGACCACTTTTCATTCTTTTGAAGTGCCAATTCATAGTGTTTGAATGTTTTGGATGTTTGCAGTACCATCTACCTGACTGACCCGTGGGATGCAATACTGCTGGCCCTTGATGGCTTCATGGGCATCCAGTCAGCCTGTGCTACCACCTTCCTCACATGAGAGGAAATGAGGCCTCCCAGGTGATGGCTGTGACTCCTGCACAATGTTCAAGGCTACCTGATGAATGTGATGATTAAAGCCAGTGGTATGAGGCTCAACAAGACCAAGTGCCGGGTCCTGCACTTTGGCCACAACAACCCCCTGCAGCACTACAGGCTGGGGACAGGGGGCTG
>JAWWEE010000122.1:55283992-55359634 GCA_035221455.1 Xenops minutus | reverse complement strand
ATCCTGGAGAGGAGGAGGCTCAGGGGAGACCTCAGCACTCTGTACAGCTCCCTGACAGGAGGCTGTAGCCAGGTGGGGATTGGTCACTTGTCCCAGGCAACTAGAGACAGGGCAAGGGACACAGTCTAAAGCTGTGCCAGGGGAGGTTTAGGTTAGACATTAGGAAAAAGTTCTTCACAGAAAGAGTGATAGGGCATTGGAATGGAATGCCCAAGGAGGTGATGGAATCAGAGTCCTTGGAGGTGTTTAAGAAAAGACTGGATGTGGCACTTAGTGCCATGGTCTAGTTGACAAGGTGGTGTTAGGTCATAGTGGGACTCGATCTCAGAGGTCTTTTCCAACCTAATTGATTCTGTGATTCTTTGATATTGTCTGTAAATCTTCAGGTCCAATTTCATAGTCATGTTAAAGTTTCTGTGGACTTTCAGGGTGAAAGAACAGCCCAAAACTCACTTTTTTACCAGAGATTGCTATGAAAGTGTTGTATAAAATTTAGAGAAACTTTTTCAAAGAAATACATGTAAATGGTTTGTCTGGTGAAACACAAAATCACATAAAAATCCTTCCAACACTCAGTGACAATCAGCAAGAAACCATTGTGGAGGTTTGGGGTGAGTCACTATCCACTCATTCCTCCTATATATTTTACTGTGCAAGTTACAACTCATGTTGGCACTTCTCAGCCTATCACTGGGCTCCTCTGCATCACCTCTCTCCATACACCTGGCCCTCTAACTATTAAAAACTGAGGGCAGGACTTATATCAATGCTTCCTGAACAACTGAAACTGACCCTTTTCCTTTTCATGGCTTACGGGAACTGATGCTTCAGTGCTATGAGAAATGAATATACATCCCTGAAAGAGGAACATAAATATTTTTAAAAGGCTCCTGTTTCTTTTGCAGGTTATATGTGGGGTTGCATGACCATTTTTTTCCCCTTCACCCTGTGAATATTAGTTTGCCAGAGAAAAAAACCAGTTCAAGCTACAGATGCAAGGAAATAGCCTTGCAAACCCTTATACTGTGGGTGCTAGAACCCAATATCAACTGGCCTGCATCAGTACAGGTCTCAAGAGGTCACCTTTTTTGGATTATAATAACACCCTCAGGTGTTGGTATCACTAATGGGCTCCTTTGAGCATAGCTTTGCATACTAGACGAGCATCAGTGAGTCAAAATCCATCACATGTTCTGAGGTACCATTTGTGTGAGACTTTTTGAGGTAGTCTTGACATGGTTTGTAACAAACAGATAAAATACCAGGAGTTACCACCAGAAACAGCCCCCATAAGTTAAAATGTCAGCAACAAAACGGTATCACTGCCCTTGACAGTACTCAGCCCCTTAGCAAAGCTTAAAACTGCAACAGGCTGCTAAATAAACCCTCACTTGTAACAACTGGGAACCATAATCTTTTATTTTAAGACTCTAGTTAGGCACATAACGAAGAGTCACTGTTCTTTTACCACAAGAGATTTTCATTAGTAGATCTCACAGAGGTATACTGAAGAATGTAACCAAGTTAACTGCAGCTGCTCTGAGTTTCAATTTAAAGATGGAAAAAATGAAGCAAAATATCTGGCACAGGCCACTCAGTGTGAGAGTGGAAGAGTCAGGAAAAGAAAGGCAGCCTTTTCAGACTGCTGCTGTTGAACAGTCTGCTGTCAAAAGAAGTCATGCTATCCTCATAAAGATCAAATAGATTTCCACATTTCCACAGGACTAGATAAAGAGATACAAGTTTCACAACAACAAGTAAGTCATTAAAAGACGGTCGGTGCAGTTGGCAGGGAGGAAATAGAGAAAGTCAGATGATGGGTGAATTGGTAACAGCATGTCTGAAGCCAGGGCTTTAATTTAAGATTCCAAAGTTTATGTGTCTTATTAAATTACTTTGTGTTTCATGACAGTTCACCGCACGTCTACATTTTTAGAGGGGTATCACTTTCTGTTTATTATCTCTTGATTATAAATACCTTTAAGGTAATACTACTGAAATTTGTCCACTGACTGAGTTCCCAAGATTCATCTAATCATTGTCTTAAGGGAACCCAAGCTACAGGAAGCAAGAAAACCATTGTCTCTATTAGACAAATACTGAAAATTACACTTATGTAAGAAGAATTAATTTAATCAGCAACAGTAGTTCTTGAAAGCTTCAGTTTTTTATAGGAAACATTAACTTTCTTTGAACAGTCATCACATTTGACATAAATTTGCACAAATCTGCACAAGAAATGGAACATACAATTTTATTATATTTTGATGAATTCTCTGTTATTCAGTAGCTAAGGAGGGTCATGTAGCCTCACTTTTTACAGGGTAAATAATTGGCTAAATCTGTTCTCAACAACTGAATTCTGAATATCAATTTTAGTCATTTGAGACAATTCAAACCATAAAGTGAGGGTTAAGAACAAAAATTTGAAAAGGTATTACAAAATTTCTCTCCTTTAGAGGACCTTTCTACCATTACTACTGGTACGCCATAGACAGCTACTGTCCTCTATAAACCCTTACCAGCGAACCCCACAAGAAAACAACACTTCTCCTTCAAAGTACTTAACAAAAGTAGGATTTTCATCTAATAAAAAGAAAAGCAAAAGACGATGATAGCTAGAATTTTGTTAGTTTCCCATTGTCTTGATTTTGAATGGAAGAGTACTCAGCAAAGATGACAGGTTGTTCTCTTCAAGTTGTGGGGATTATATAATGAAAGTAAGATTTTAAATTAGGCTCATGGCCTGCGTTTCATTGTACACAATTAAGTATTTTATTGTTTGGCTCTTGATTTTTTACTCTGACAATCTCCAGGCCAGTTTTTTATATAAATGGAACTCTGCTAGCTGACAGTTTGGACTAATTGTTGAACTCAATAAGATGAGCTACAGGGAGATCTTCAGGAGCAAAGATCATTTACTCCAGCTGAAGTTCTGTTCTAGGACTTAATTTCTGGAATGTTTATCTTTGTAAATTAGCTAAATTCTCTTTGCATTTTGGACATCTTTGATAGGTAAAATGCTGTCCAATAAATGGATGTAGAAAGGTGGCAGTTGCAATTCTTTGAGAAACTAAGAGAGGCAAGTCAAATCCATAGCGATAACAAATACTCTGATTTATTTCAACTGTTGTGCTAAGCTGCCCTGGAAGTATTTGATAGTGATTTCAAAACATTATTCAAATTATGAAACACTGAAAATAATAATTTCCAGAGCTACAGCACAGATGGGTTGTTAAATGATACTATTGTTGCCATGCTTTTGTCTATATAATTCCTAAGAAAACATATTCTGAGGAACAATTGCCATAGTTAGTTTGGACTATTTTCCCATGTTTATACAACATTACATTGTGCAGGGAGTTAATGTGACTGAAAGTATGTAAGTTTTAAATTCATTTTCATTGTTTAGTCTTTGCTTACATTACAAAACTGTTTTAAATCTGCCAAGAAGACTCAGCTCTCAAAAGATAGGAGAAACAAGAGTCAAAGGACAAATTCTGCTCTGAATTCTCTGTGCTCACTTTTTGATAGAGCCAGACTCAGGCTGCTGTGGTGCCCCAAATATCCAGGGCTTATAAATCAAACATATCAGAAACTGGATTTTTGGCATGTAATCCTTTTATCTAGAAAAATTACAGGATACACTCTTGACTTTAACAAACATTTGAAAATTTGCAGCTAACTGGATGATTTCTTCTAATATTTCTCTGTGTGTGCCCAAAGTAATTATCTCACATTTGCAATTTCATGCATGCTGGTTTGGCCCTTTCTGTAATCAACTGCACTGGTGCTAAGTGTGGTTTTTACACACAAAGCAGCGCAAAACAGTCACAGATCATACACAAAATGTGCCCACTGTGTCCCTTCTTTGTTACCTTACTTCATCCCAGTGTTCTCCTTTTATTCTAATGCGTTCATTTTGCAATCCTGCAATGTGGGAGAAATTAATAAATTGAAGTAGGAATGGTATCTCTCAAGAGACAATGATAAAAGATGAGTAACAATTTGTATTTTGTTTTTACAAGCTTTGCTTACTGAAGTAGCTGGAGCAAGTAAAGGGTTTTTTAAATATTTCAAGTGATATGCTAGTGAAATGATCCCAGATCATACTTTAACTCACTCTGGTTTTAAACACAGCAGTACTTGAAGTATAATCTTGCTCAAACCATAATCTAAGAGTGATCTTATCCCTTTAATTTACATTTCAATTGGAAAGCCAGAGGTATCAGCTGCAATTTTATACTTTGTAAAGACAAAGTCTTCACGCAATTCTCAATGACTGCTCATAAAACTTGTTATTACAAGTCAGATGTGAATGCTCTGGCCAAAAAAAAAAAGTAACACACTCTTTATTTCATTAGCTGTTAAACTGAGTCATTTCATACCATTTCATATCTTGTTCACAAGACCTTACATAGAGAAGGCTGGAAATTTAAAATCGGAAAATTTTCAAATACATTCTAAATAAATTCTAAAAAATCAGATCATGATATAAATTGATAAATAAATTTTAATTTTCTGTTTCAAGAGGAGTAGCTGGTAGGCCATATACAATATTATCCTACCTAAAAAGATAGGAAATTTTGTTCTTCTGATCTGACATGCTGCTACATATTCAAGGCCTTACAGATTTAATGCTGTTTGAGAAGAAACTGGCAGTACAAATTCATACTTCTTATCAATTCCAGCTCACCTATCAAGAAGGCAGTAAATTTCATTTCCTATAATGGAACAGGGGAATGAGAAACAAATCAGGATTTTTCCTTGCTTACACTTTTTCTGTCATCCTGACAGCATGGCTCACTTAGTTAGTGAAATGATACCAACTTCTTTCCCTCTGTTTCTTCTTCAGTGCATTCTCATGAGTATTTCTTTACTTGTTGTCCATCCTATTTGTGTGTAGTTTTCTCCTTTTTTGGTTAAGCCAACTTAACCAAAACTGTGAATTTGCAAATGGCACCTCAAGTCTAGAGTGTTCATCCCTTTGGCCACACAACTGAGCTGGGTTCAGTAATTTCAACAGTGGTGTTATTTCCAGTTCTAAGGAGGAAATAAATGGTTAAGTCTCAAAGATTTGTGCCTCTTGGATAAAATTATGAAAGCTAGTAGTACCTTACTGCACAAGAATATTATTTAAAAAATATTTTAAATTTTAAAAACTGGTTATTAGCTCATGTCACAGTTAAGTTTCACTGAAAGTTGAAACCATTGCATGGCTATGGATATTTGGGGATTTTGGTGTCCTAAACCACTGCATAATCACACCAAAGTAAAGTGGTTTTCTAAGCAAATGTTTGATTATAAAATAATAACCATATATACATTTTCTCCTCCAAATTCCTTACCAAACCTGCTCTACAGGTTATTTTGAATCTTTCTCCCATTCATATTCTTGCTGCAAATCTTCACAGTTATATTTGGGAAAGCAAAAAATAGACTCCATTTTAAAAACAGCTTCTTTCAAAGACTCAGTGTCATGAAGCTGAGTCAGAGGAGGTTTAGCTTGGATATCAGGAAAAAGTTTTTCTCCCAGAGGGTGGCTGGGCACTGGAACAGCTCCCCAGGGAAGTGGCCACAGCACCGAGCCTGACAGAGTTTAAGAAGCATTTGGACAGTGCTCTCAGGCACGTGATGCGACTCTTGGGGTATCCTGTGTAGGGCCAGGAATTGAACTTCATGAGCCTTGTGGGTCCCTTCCAGCTCAGGGTGTTCTGTGAACCTGTGATGATCTCCTGCTATTATTTGTATGTCAACCATTATATGTATGTCAACCATACATGGGGGGTTAAGGATTATGCATCGTATCTTTGATCTAAAACTTTATTATGCTGCTTTCATTATTAGCCTGATTTTGACAAAATGAAAAGTCCTTCCACTGTTAAACAACTCCAATGAGGTATTTTAATTCTATATATTGGGCTGACACTATGCACTATCCAGCAGAAATTTACCCTGCTCAACTCTCTATGAGTGAAAGCCTCAGTGTAGTTTCAGATAAAGACCAGGAAATTTTTAACCACACTAGCTACCAGAGTGGATCCATATATTTATTCAGGCTGAGAATACCTTTTATTCCATTTGTTCTAGGAAATTTGTCCTATGGTAAACAGTGGGTAAGAATGTTTGCCACAGGGGTCCTGCCTGTGAAGAACAAAAGTGACCAATAATAAATTACATTGCTGTGTGACTTCTTACTCATATTAATGACTCATAGTCTCAGCTAGGCTGTACACTTTTTGGTTTATCAGCGTCGTAACTTTTTTCTTCACTTTTTTGCAATGAATATAAATTTTTTCAACCCTTCCTGAGCCCTTGAGTGCTACAACCTTTGTGAATGTTTTCTAATTTTCCTTCCTGGTCTTTCTGGGAACATGTTGCAATAGAGACTGTAACATGCAATTCTGTATCCTGTTAATTAAAAAAGTAATACAATTTTTTTATGTACTATCACTGTCCTTTTTTTGATTTAGCAAATTTGTTGTACATTTCAAGGATTTCTTCACAGAGCTCTGAACACTGACACAAAACAGAAAACCTAACTGCATTTGTATATTTAAAATTTTGCTTTCAATGTGCAGAGCTTCATCTGAAATCAAATCATGTGGGTTTGTCTGTGCTCCCTAGAGCTGTGCATAATTTTTTTTTGGTCATTTTTCCAGATGTGTATATTAATTTGTATGTTTTGAGTTAGTGAAAGCAAGGTATCCTGCTACTCAATGGCTCTGAATCCAGCCTTCAGAGCTGTGGTTTACATATCTGTGCTCCTCCATCTCACTGTTCCACTCTTTTTCAGGTGAATTCTTAAGCATGCTATTATGATTAACTTATTCCCACAGTAAAAACTTGATCATTTAGTTGTGTTTTATATAAGCACAACAATTCTTGTAACAGGCAGTAGTAGTAAAGGTTTCAGATAATTTTCTGCAAAAATATATTCCTGTATGTAAACAGGGAAACTGTTTTGAAATTAGGGCTCAGTTTTACATTTTGATTTAATCTCTTTTGAAGTAATACAGCACAACTGCATGTATTTCAACCTAGGATTCTTTAGGCCCCACCATGGCCTGAGATCTATCAGAGAAGACTCTATCTCATAGTTGGTGATGATATTTATTCAGTGCCCAGTGCTCCCTTTCAATGATGTGAGGCATTTGTTCATATCGGGAAAGGAAAGCACTATCAGTAGAGACAAAACTGTAAGAAACTTATGAAGGTTCTGCTTGCTGTGTTTACTTCATTCAGCATTTCCTTTTTGTGGCACTTACAGTTATCTTTCCAACAGAGCAGACACCAAGTTAAGGAAGCAAAAATCAAGGTAAAGGATATTTGAAAACTCCACAGAATGGAAATAAAAATCCCCATTATCCAAATTAGAGTTCTCCTTTGAATAGTTAGGATAGCTGGTTAACCATAACCATCAGGAAATAATTAAAAAAAACCTTACATGAGTTTGTTTCTAGTTCTTCTAGGTTTATTCTTTAATTTTGAATCTTTTATTTGAAAGTGTATCAAACAAGGAAACCAAGCTTACTAAGCCTTCACATAAAAAACCAAACCAAACCAAATCAACCACCAAAAACCCCACACAAAATGAAGCAAAACAACAAACCAAATAAAAAAAAAAACAAAAAACAAAACAAACAAAAACAAAATCCCAAAAGAGAAAATATTAATCCACTGTATTTATCAAATCTTAATTGGAAGAATAAAAGATACCCAAGAAGACACCCTTGGTCTGCCACTGAAGTTTATAGTTTTACTTCCTAATGATTAAGGAGAAGGCAACTATTATCTGGACGCTAAATCATGTATCCAAGGTGGTCTGCTGGTTGTTGAAGGCTTGCAACACACACTGATATGACCCTGTAATAAATTGTGTACATTCCAGGCAGTGAAAAAAAGTATAACAAACTTCCTTAAAACATTTATTACAGCTTCCACAGCAGACAAATTCCCCTACTTAGAGCAATAAGTAGGATATAGCGTCAAGAAGGTATTTCAGTGGAGTAATGCTAGGTAAGGTGTAACAAATAAATTGAAAATCAGAGGGTTTGATGTTTTTAAATAGTTGATATAAAACTTCACCACACATATTTGTTTAGATATTTTCATAGAATCATAGAAAAGCTTGGGTTGGAAGAGATCTTAAAAGATCATCTAGAGCCACCCCCCCCACCCCTCCAGGGATGTCACCCACTAGATCAGATTGGTCCTATTTTTATTTTGTTTCCTATCTTCTTGTGATAGAGAAAACACAAGTTCTGCTTGTATTTAGATCACATACACTCACTGGAGTCAATAAGTTTAAAAAAAACATAAAATCTCACCCTAGCATACCCATACATGGATAAACTCTGATCTGGAGATGTTAACTAAGAATCTACTGATACAGCTCTTTTTACTGCATTTCTTGCTTACAGACCAATTGGTTAAAGTTTGTAAAAACCTTAAAAGAAGTAGCTGAAGTAAGCTGTTATGTGTGAACTGAGAAAATGCTTCCTCATAAATGCTGAATCATGTCTTTTAAAAGGTTTGGATAAGTACAATAGTTGTGTAACAACTGACAGACTTGCTGTTGGGTGAATACACAATTTAAAATCAAGATATAAAATATATGCCATGGGTGAAGCACATAAACTACCCAGTATAGAAACTGTATTTGTGATTCGGCATGTGTTTCACCTCAACGTGTATCTAGATCGAAAGATCCCATTCCTGTTTTAAGTCCAAGAAATCCTTCATCTCCATAATTATGTCTTAACTCATGGTAAGTGCACACATGGGATTTTATAAACCAGAAGATACACAATGTTACTGCTAAAACTCATGCCACTTTAATAATAAAACACATGAAAAATGAACTAAATCTAATAACAATAGAAAAACTTGTGCATGTTAGGCTTTTTACATAGCTGAGAACTCACAGTTCCTGCTATGACTCAGCAATGCTATTAAAAAGTACCACTAATAGATATTATGACCTGAGATACATGATCTTCTCTAGGGAGGCTTATACCTATCTAAAGCCATGGTCTGGTAGGAAATTACCTAAAATCCAGAACCTGAAGCAATTGAAAGTCCTAAAACTAGACTGATAATCCTTGACATCATTTGTAGTCAAAGTCTAGGTCTCAAGTTCAGCCAAATATTAGATAAAATATATTACTTCTCATGAAAACTGTCTGCAATAAAAGATGTTTTCTGTTCTGATAAATAAGCTTCCTACATTCTTCAGATTCCATCAGAGTTATTGGGGCAAAAGAAAAAAATCTCATTACTCCATGGGAACTGATTATTTTAAATAAAGTATTGAAACTTTTTAAAACATACACAGTCACTTTTTGGACAGTAATTTGAATAAAGTTTGAAAGTGATGAGAGTGAGTCACTGAGAACTTTCTATCTTGTCACACTTCTCTGTTATCAGCTCCAAACAATATATTGTGGTTCTGACTGCAGAGGGAAACTAGTGGATGTTATAAAGGGGAGCTTGCAGGATTGGCCCGTAACTGAGATTAAGTTTAATATGTATTTGTCTAATATAAAAAATGAGCACACTGAATAAAAGACTGAATGTGATGTTCTCTGAAAGAACCCACTTGGATGAGAAATCCAGGGAGTAGCTGTTGGAACCTGACACTTCAGTTCACAGGGGAAGATCTGCTAATGGCTTGTGATGGAGGATGTGGGCGATGGATTTTAAATCCTCACAAATTAAAACGGTCCCAAGTGGAGAAAAAAGAAATTAAGGTTTGGACAGGAATATCTCTTTAGATGAAAAAAAACACAAACCACCAACATAAAAATCTGGTTTACCTGAGAGGGGATAAAAATGCCCTGCCTGAAGAAAGGCCAATTGAAGGGTTTTGGGGGGAGGGTGAATGTGTTTTTTGGGTTTTTTTAAACATGGTTTTCTGTGGTGCTTGGCTGATCCAGGACACAGCCATTCTTACACCAGACCCAGACTACCATTAGGGTATGCACCTACTATCATCTTCCTGGTAGTATCTCATGCAGCACAAAAGAAAAAGGATTAACTTGGAGATCTACCAAGAATTTATAATACATTTTCAGGGTGAATGCAATGTGTAGATCCCCCTGGATAGCATTAAACCCCTTGGCAGTCAGAGTGCCAAGGAAAGGGAAGTGGCTCACCTACCCTAGTAAGTCCCCAAAATTACATGCTGAGTCCTATTCTGGACCATGCCTCATTCCTTTACCTTGCCCTGAGTGCATAAAGACACCCACCCTCAGCACAGCAAAGAGACAGTGTCCCCTCTCCAGTCTCTCCCCACCTCTGTTCCCCCAGCAGAGAAAGCAGCCCTAAGAGGAGACTTCCAATGTCAATGTCTTGGCATTTCTAGCAGCAAGAGAATGAAAGGTGATGGTGGCATCTGGGCAGCATAAGTACAGTGAAGTGCTTAGGGGATGAGTGTTTTATGAGCAGTTGACTGGAAGGGCTAGGATTTTGTTGACTGTTGAGATTTTGTGATTGGGATTGCTGGGATTTTGTTGACTTCCCTCACCCATTACTCTGTCATCCAACACCATTGCCTCCTTTGGTGATACCTGCAGCTGGACTTGTTTGGTTTTAGGTCAATTAACACATTGCATGGAAAAAGCCAAGCAGACTGATTGTAATTTTTACTTTCCACTACCAAATCGTTGATGCTTTCCAGACCTGCAGTGGCAGATTAATAAAAGACACTTGGGATACCAGTATCAGGTACAGCTAAGTGCTGTAACTTGACATAAAACACACTACACAAAGATATTACACTGTAGACCACTGCAGCTGCAAAGGCAGGAGGAATACAACAGGGAAGAGAATTGGTGTTCAAGGGTACAAGACTGAGACACTGAGAGGGGAACACCAACAACCCAAAACAGAAAAACAATGACACCTACACTAAATCTCATGATAAAAGCAGCAAGCTTCCTCTGGTATGTGGTACTGCACATCAGAACACCACTCTGTGCTGACTGTACTGCAGTTGCTTATTTTCAATTTAAATCATGATAAACAAGCAGTTAATTGTCAAAAACTTATCACATGAACCAAATTAAACCAGTCATGCGATACCAGGGGGACAGGCTAAAGAGTTGGTTGGGATTTCTGCCAAAGCCTGTTATTTAAGTGATACTTTTTAACAACCACCCTGTATTTCTCAAGCTGCTATTCAGTAAGCTCCTTGTAAGGAAACAAAAAAGGTGCATGCACTTAAGCATGCGATTTCTTAACTGGATGTGGTAAGGGTACACAAGAAGCTGTTAACAGCTCTCAGTGAGATACTGCGAAGATTATGTCTTTATATTGCCTTACTTTTTAGCTTTGATTGGCATTTACAAGAAATACGTTTTCCTATTCATAGTGGAGATGTAACTGACCAAAGAGAAACCGAGTGCATAGGAGGAAGGAAACCAGACTAGAAAGAGCCTAGAAAAATGAGGAATGAAGAGTGACAGATGTGCACACGCAGGGGGTAACAAAGGCAGACTAAGAGCAGAGGTAGTCAACTGAAGGAAATTATTCATCTGCAGCTGACATTAGCTTTTCCTCCCTTTTCCTTGAGCTATAGAGATAAGGGTGGACATTGCAGACCTGCAAAGTCTTTTGCATTGCACGTGAAATTCACATGATGTATCATTTCCTGATATTCCCCAGGAGCAGGGGAACTCACACTCCTAATCAGAAAGGTGTTGTGGCTTCTGTCCCACTCCATAACCCGCCATCTGGCCAAAAGCAGTGCCTGCAGACCACAGCATGGAAAACAGCCAGACACTGTGATGTGCTACCAGCAGGAATGTACCCAACCTCTGAGTGCTCACATATCAAGCAGTTCTGATAAAGAACAAGCTTGCTAAATGCAATGTAAGATTGCCATTCCTGTGGCAGTCCACAGGTTTTCACAAAAACTGGAAAGGAAAATGCTGCTGAGGACTATTCCAGGCAAGGAGGGAGGGCTTCCTCTTACACTTGCAGCTGCAATGCAAAAGGCCTGGACTCCAGGCACTGACCTGCAGAGCTTAGTGTCACTCCTTGGGCTTCTGCATGTGCTTGTCTTAACAAATAAAGTTCCCACACAAACAAGTGATCCCCTCAATTTATTTCTTAGAAAAAAAAAAAAAAAACAACAAAAACCTAGCAAACAAAACGAAATGACGAGGGATATTGTCTCCATGGGAACATTTTGCAGAATTTTTTTTATGAACTAGTACAGAAAGCTCTTATACTTTGTATGCTTGTTCACTTGGGAACGTGGACAAAAATTTCATTAACTCTCCATACCTAGAGAAAAAACCCCTGCTCATTGTTGCTCCTAACTTCGTATGTGCATGTAAGAGCAGAACCGACAGAAAACTTGATGTAAAACAGAAGATACTCAAGGCACTGATAGACAACTGGGCACTTGATTGCCCCATGCTACCCAGGAATCGAGAAGCAAGCTCTCCTCGTGTTAACATGTGTTATTTTCAGGTTTCTCTGCAGTTAATTAAAGAACTTTTTATCTATGATCTTGTATTACTATTCCTCTTTAAACTTTATTTTATGCACAGGTAAGTCAGAACACACCGCAGGTAGATGAGTTCAGGTGTGTTTTTATATCTATTATATCTAGTCATTTTTTTATCAATGTAGCTGATGACAACTATCATTTCCTCACATCCGTCACTCTTAATGGTGAAGGAGTCACATCTAATGTTTCGGAATTTTGGAACATTCTTTGTTTTAGAGAGGCCATCCTCAGAGCTGAAAATGGGCACTCATGCTTGGCTTTGGAGGTCAGTGATCAGCTTTCCCATGTTACCTCCTCTCAGCTTATTTATTAATTGTTCCGGGACTTTAAAAATTAGTCTTTTGACTTAGTAAATTAGTTTATTAAGTATAGAACGTGATTACCTGGTTCTGTTACTGATGCACACAGGAATGGACTTTCCCAGAAGGACTAAGTAGATGAAAGTTCCTTGCACGTACATGGCACGGGAAGGTGTACACAGTGCCACACGCTGCTCTGCGGGAATGCGGGCTGTGCCGGCCCTGCTGCTCAGCCTGAATTAATGCCTCACCCTGATGGGCACTAAGGGCAAAATATTCAAGAGAGCAACAAAACTTCACCTCAGTGCAGGCTCACTTGTATTCCTTGAGGAGCACACAGAAAGGAGCCCTGGGACCCGACCCTTCCCCCTCTCCTCCTCTGTAATTCATCTCTTCCTTTATCTCTTCCCTTTCATCCTACCCCTTTACCCAAAATCCACTGCCGCGTGTTTGTACACTATGTCAGGGGCTAACACACCAGTTTCCAGTAACCTACTAACCAACCCCCCTGTTCCTTGCGGCCCCCCAGCCTCCGGCCCTCCCTTTGCCCCCGCCCCTTTAGGAATCCTGGCCGGTTCCGCCGCCCTGGCCGTGGCGCCGGCGAGGGGGGAACCTTTCAGCGCGGCGCCGCTTGCCGCCCGGACGGAGCCGCGGGGCGCGCCCGGCGCCGCCGTTGCCAGGCCACGCGGTGGTGCGGCGGCGAAGGCGGCCTGGCCGGGCGGGGCCGCGATGGCGGAGCCGGAGCGCGGGCTGTCCCTCACCATCGCGAGGGTCGTGCAGCGCCTGCAGGGCTCCAGCCTCCACTCGCAGCTGGAGCGACAGGCCCGGGTGAGCCCCGACCTGCCGCTCTGCCCCACGCCCGCCTCCCTTTCCCGCTCCCCCTCCCCGGCGCTTTGTTCCCGGCTGTCGCCCCCGGCCCGGCCCGGCCCGTGTGGCCTCCGCCGGGGGCAGGACCCGGGGCCTCCCGGCTCCTCTCCACTGCTCCTCTCGCTCCCTGTCTCCCTCCTCGGCGGGGCCGAGCCGTGTGTTTGGTTTCTGGAGCCGTGTTTACAGAGTCTCCCCTTGGGACCGAAGGATTTCGCAGTGAATATGAAGACTATCCCTCTGAAATCTCAGTGCTTCAAATATAGGTCCTGAAACGAATTGCTTCTTTAATCTTTCATTTGGAAAGCTTTAAATGCCGCCCCCCTCCTTCCCGCCCCCCCCCCCGTGCCCCTGAGAAAATGAGGATTTGGTGAAAGGAAGTGAAAATAAATGAGAAAACACGCATGAAAGTACATTTTAGTAGCTGAGAAAACAGTTGGGTTTGTCTTTAGTAGTTTATCAGCACTTGAAAACATATTTTCACATTTCTCCTGGATTTAATTTAGGATGTTTCAGATTAAAATTGTATCCGTTTTTGTGATCATAGTGATGCAGTCATGATGCTATAATAATTATTATGCATTACTGAAATATTTCGGGTTGAGTTCTGTAAAATCTTATGGGTTGTTGGGTGTTCCCCCCCACGAACATTGCTTAAAATTTTACCTTTTTTTTTTTTTTTTGATAAAATGTCCATTATCTGCATTAGTTTTGTTGTGTTTTTAAATGAAACATGATTTTCCTCTTTGAATGTCCCTAAAGCGTTCTATAGCAAGTGACATCACTGCATGCAGTTTGTGTGTTTTGTTTTGTATTTAAATTTGCTGATTTGGTCTCTAAATGCTTTTATAAATGTGTGTCTGCTTTGCTTCTGTTGATTTTGCTCTGGAAATATGTGAGTAAGCAAATGTGCCTGACTTGAGGGGGGCTGGAATCACAGAAGAGTTTAGAGGTTGGGTTCTGCTAAGTGTTGCATTCAACATCCCAACCAGCCTGACATGAGGAGTGGAGAGGCAAGTTCAAGACCTTGTCCTCAATACGGACAGTAAACAGGGCTCTCTTCTGACAACTCTGACACTGCTTAAATAAAACCTGTCTGTACTCACCTCTGCGCACATTCTTTAATCCCTCTTACTGGGGAGACCTGGTTTCACAGTCATTTGATACTTGGCAAATAGGTTTTGAGACTGGGGCAAGCTTGGTGTGGTCAGGACTTGGCGGCTTGTTTCAATGCTGCTGCTGGGGCTGTTTAACAGAGGTGTTTTGGACAGGTGGACACAGGACCTGAGCAGTGCCTTTCCATGGTGGTGGCTGGTGCCTGAAGGGGCAGCGAAATGCCTAAATTCCTTCCTGACTTGATAGCATATCAATTTGCTCAGTACAAGCACAACCTCTGCATAATCAGAGCATTAAAATAACCTATAAAATAAAAAAAAATAGTGTAATAACCTCAGTCAAACCTCTCATGATAGCTTTGCAGAGCACTGTTTCACAAGTGTCTTGTAAAGAACAAAGAAAGGTATTTATGTAGGTCAGAAGATCATTCTAGTCTCTTGAAGTGCTAAGGGAAAAGAAAATAAACAGGGCAACAAATATTCAAGTTGATTCTTAAGAGTAGATGTTTGAAGAGTTTGTAAGAGAAGATTAAGTCAGAGCCATAGTTTTGTGTCATGATCTGAAAGACTGCAAGGCTTATATATATTATATATATAGTCTGCAATGAATTTCCTTTTGGAGCTTGTAGTTTAAATTAGTAGGACCAAATTAAATTAGTAGGACCATGTTTGTCAGGAATCTGTATGCTCTTCCTGATACGGAGTTTTTGATATTGACCTTGCATGAATTTGTGTTCATTTATGTATGGAAGATTTGTTTTCTTTATAATGCTTGGATGGTCTTATTACTGCTGTTCTGTGCAGGTGCAAATGCCGTATCAGTGGGTGACTTCTCTCTTGTCCATCCCTTAGCAGCTGTACAGAATTGGGAAGGTTTCTGAATTTTACTTTGTGTTAAATTAATGCTTGATTTCCCTCCCATTACAAGGAGTATTTATAAAATTGCATTGTCAAATATGAAATCTTTGCTATTGCTATGCATCACACCTGAACTCTGGTTTATTGATAGGATGTGGTGGGTGTTTTTGTCTGCTGGTTAACAGTGCTTGGTCTGCACCAGTTGCAGTTGTGAACTATGGGTAGTCCCTTTTTAGGCAATTTTAATCTGTTTTGGGAGACACATCCTGTATTTTGAGAAGTCTTTGGAAGCAGTGCATCAGAATGAAACTTAGCGTTTTGGATATTTATATGGCAGTTATATTTTACTCATATTCCTCTTCATCTGTTAGTGTAGAAAATTATGTTGCTGATACTTGTTCCTCAGGAATATTTACCCTCTCTGAAAACATGAGGGTCAGAATAGATCATGAGGTCCGTTGTAATATTGCCTGAAATTTTGAGAGGTCATGCAGTCTCACAAACAGTATTTTAACTATTAACAAAAACTACATTTTGTAAATTCTTCTCTTATTGTCTAGGAAGGAGAGCTTAAAATTAACAGTTTCATTCATGAGTTAATAGAATTTTGGGGAAAACACAATACCCTGACATTATTTGTGAGTGGTGATAGAGTAGCCCTGTGGTTATGAACTGATCACACCAGTGCTATGCTTGGCTGTCACTGGGAGCCTGAGCTTGTGTCAGGGGCTGTAATACACAATCTCTTTGAAATAACTTTGGCCTGCGCACCAAATGATTTGTTGTCACAGCTTTACCAAGTTAATCACATTTTTGTCCCAAGGGCTAAAGTAGAGGTAGGGTCATATGCTTGTTAGTGATGTAAAAAAAAAAGTTAGGTTGATTTTTGTAGGTCGAGTTCCTGCAGTTAATACAGAGAGAATAATGCAGGAAAGAATGTTAATGTGCCTATTGTTTGCTTTGGAATTTCTTCTGAGCATGTTTATTAATGTGTTTGAAAGGAAAGAATAACTAAGAGCCAAAATTTTAGATAGTAACTTTTCAACAGGTAGAATTGCTGCTTGGGTTAGTGGGCTAATAGAGGAGAAATTGTATCTTGGTTTCTCAGGTGCAACTCCACTGTGCAAGCTTGTAACCAAACTTGTTTGCTTTTGTCTTAATTTTTCTTGTGTCTTTCTGAATTGCAAGTGTCTTTAAGGTAAGAATTAGAGGTAGAGAAACTGAGACACTGACATCTTTTATGTAATCTTACTAGAGTTTTGCTTTAGGGAGAATCTTGTCAGTGAACTGACAATGAAAATGGAACAGTTCAGAGACATGAAAAAGGTGCTACATTTTTAGTATGTTTTCATTTGAAGACAATTCAGAAACTTTGTTGTTCATCATGTTTGAAATAGGCCAGGCTTTATTAATCAGTTAAGATTAATCAATCTTTGTTTTTGCCAGCCTCTAATAGAAATCAATCTGACTCAGGGTTGCCCAGAACCTCTGCTGGCCAGGGGCAAATAAGTAAAGAGAAAAAAAAAAAACCTCAACAAAACCAACCAACAAACAAAAGCCTCAGAAGTTTATTCCTAAAGAACTTTTCTAAAAGAGGATGTGACAATAAAACAAAAGATAAAATTTCTAAATTAAGTTTTAAATTGAATATGAAAGACTCACAGTGGAAACAGTCCCTCTGGGCATTGTCTGTGTTGATGCTCTCAGTTCTGTTTCTTGTAGGTGTGTCTGTAGTAGGACAACTTGATGTAGAACTTCTAGAAAAACCCGGTAAGGGCTGCCAAAGTGGGCTAAAAGTGGTAACATAAGCATAAGAATGAGCCCTGACACCCTATCCCACCCCCACTATAGTTTGGGAGTGAGAACAGATTTTAGGAGGTACCTGAAGGTATGAAGAAGGTGTGGAGAGGAAATGTCACGATCAGAATCATTGTCTGAGGGAAAGGACTCTGCCGTCATTCTTTCAGCAGACCTGTGATAGAACCAGAAAGGTTTAAAGATAATATTAATCTAAGTGAGAGGTTAGAGTCTTCACAGGACTTCAGATGGGGCAGAGGAGGGGAGCTTGCTTTGGGAGCACAAGGAACATTGCAGCTGGAGTAGTGCCCGGCTGTGTGCTTCTAAAGGGAGTACAGGCAAACAGATTAATTTATCTGGAGTGAATGGCTTGCAAGATATCTGAGGGTATTGTTTTAATGACATTTTTCTCCAATAGTTAAAAAAAAAAAAAAGAAATTGATACTGATCCCAACTTAAATAAAAGATTAAATTAAGGAGGAGAATGTTTCTGTGCAATGTAGCATTTATTTAATAAAAGTTAGAAAATAAATGTGTAGGGTCATGAGTCATCAGAGATAATTAATGATTCATTTTTGGGCATTGTATTTAGCAAAGGACTTACTATCCCTCCTGGTAGAGCTTGCACTTTGTTTTAAATGGTTCGGCAGTAACATTTGCAGTACAGTGAATTTTAAATGGAGTACAGTTGAGCAAATGTTGAACAGATGATGGAGTTCAGAACCAATGCAAGCTTGATTGGCTGAGTATTACTATTTTTAGTAATGTGGATTCTATTTTTTACCTTGTATGTGTATTTTCAGTAATTTATCTTCAAATAAAACCTAGAAAATTTATTAAAACATCAAAATTACATTGTTGAAATATACCCTGCATATCTTGTAGCACAACGTAACATTTGAAGTTGTTTACTCCTGTATGAGGCTAATTGAAGCTCTCTGTTTCAACTGCTAGGTTATTTTTACTTGTATAAGAAAGTTCATTATATTTTTCCCTTAGTGTAATTACTGTAGAAATGTAGAAGGGTTGGAAAATTGTCAGTGTAATCAGGGTTTTACACATACTGAAATTTGTTTAGTTAGGCTCATTATTATTCAATTATTCTTCTTTCTGTTGCAGAAATGTATAAACCAAAACCAAAATTTCTCCCTTAAAATTATAGGATTTTAAATTTTTAGGGAGTGTTTATATTAAAATTGTTGTGGTTGTACTTGAAGTGGTTTTTGCCAAGTCATCTTGATCCTGTTAAAGTCCAGTTATGGCAGAATGGAGTACATAAGCAAAAGAGAATATTTATTAGTTTTCATTGAATTTACTTCTGCTAAAGTTAAACTATATTTGGGGAGTTTTATATATTTATATTTATTGTAAATTGTGAAATAATAGCAATAAAAGTGAAAAACATTGTGCACTTGTGCAAAATCATAGTGAACAGTAATAAATGCTTTGAGAGGGTACATGCTTATCTAAACCAAAAAGGCTTTGAAGAGAAATTGTGGTGGATAGCCTGTAAAAATATTTAGATTGTGTAAAGTTATTTGCAGAACTGTTTGCCCCAGGATAAAAATATGTGTTCACCTGATGCAGTTCCACATTTCAGTATAGTTGGATCACTTCTCTGCAGTGTTTATTCTTGTTGAGAAAATAAATAGTTTAACACCGGAGTTATGCTGGAACACTTTGTTCTGTCAAGCCTCCTCTTTGTAGTATGTTACTGGTTCTCTAGTTATTTTCCTTTACTTCTTTGAATGCTGTGGTTGATGGGTTGTCTGTCCTCTTGCATGATCAGTGCTGCTCCAGTTATGATGATTGAATACCATTTCCAAATTTAGATGCTAATTTGCAAATAGATTGATCCATTGCTCCACGAATCAATTTACTACACTCACTGACTTTTTTATCCTAGTGCTGTGCTCTCCTTTTGCTTTGCTTTCAGCCACATCAGTGTTGAGTGTCTGGATTTTCTTCCATCTTGACATCCAGGCATGGAGAGTGTGCATTTAGGGTATCACTTGTGGTGGGGACTGCCCAGGTCTCAGAAGGATACCTTGCCAAAATCAAAGGCAAAGAAGGTGTGCACAGAAGATTGCTAGTGGTACCTCAGCCACCTGAAAGTTTGGCAAAATTTTGAAAGTCCCCAAACTCTCCTACTGTTCTGTACAGCTGAAGAACAGAGGATGCCAACAAATCCTGTAATGATAGCTTGTTTTGTGAAGGAATGTCTAACAGCCATTTGCTTCTTTATTTGCAAGAACAGGGACACCCAACACTTGGACTACAGTGCCCTATCCATAAGATTGTGCACAATGCTAGTTTTATGGGAAAAGAAACTGTTAGATATTAAAATTTATTAAAAATAATTTGTTATTTCTTGCTGGAATGTGCTACATTCATCCCTGTTTCCTTTCAGGGCCCTGTGTTGGCCTGACTCAGTCTCTGAATATTGTGACCTTTTCCCCTGCTCTGGCTGCCAGTCTACCTTCATGGATTGTTCCTCTATAGTGCTCACTGTCTTTTACCCTCCTTGTGATAGTCTCCGTATAGTACCAGATATTATTTTTCTTCTAGAAGTAAGATACTCTTTTATCAAGATGTGTGTATTGAAATTGAAGTCTGTAGTTCTATCTGGGTGTGTGCTGCATTTTGGTCATGCAGGAAATGAATTCAGTTCATCAGTACAAATCTCATCAAGGTGGGTTGTTTGGGTTTTTTTTCCCCAAAAACCCTAGCCAGGTATTTTTATCTGTGTAAAATTGTAGGAATGCTTTTTATATAACTAAAGTTTTGTCAACTTATTTTTCATTCTACCAAAAACTAATAGAGGATGAAAATGCAAATGAGACTTAGGCAGTATGTTGTACCAAGCAGTTTAAAACAAACCAACCTTACCTAAAATGTAAACACCTAAATGTGTTTTGCAACATAGTAGAACACAGAAATAAGTTACATCATTTAGTCCAAAGGAAAAGTAAAATTATGTGGGAGACCTGGTCCAGTAATTTTGGAACATTAGCCCTGCTAAGTCCCCTTTATTCTTCAGTTTAGTTCCCATAAACACCTGTAGAAATTCCAGAGAGGCACCGTACTGTTGTTACAGCAAAGCAGTTCTGAAGAAATTTCCTTTCACTTACCAAAAGTATTTTCCTGGGTTCTGTTATATAGAGGTAGGGTATGTTCTGTGTGAGAGCTGCAGCTGCTAGCTGGACTGTCTGCCAGATTCTCACCTTTCAGGTATCTAATTTCTGTTTTGAAATCTGATCTGTTTGCCCCAATCCAGTGGGCAATGAGCCCCTAACAGTTTCAGTGGCTCCCGTGCTCTACTTAGCACTTAGGAACGTATTGATGGCAATACAGAAGTAAACAAAAGGGAAAGTGTAAATGGAAGGAGATTTTGGCAATTGAATCCTCCATTTGGAATAGTGGAAACAATTACCCCAGTAATTTGGTGTGGAATTTTCATGAAAATGAAAATTTGATGCAGCAGGGCATTCTTCAGCCAAGAGAAGGACACAAGAAAGAGGCTAAAGACAGAAGTTTTGATAAATTAAAGATTACTCTAAGAATATTTGCTGCAGCTGCAGCCGACTAGGAATAATGAAGTAGAACTTGACTGAATAAATGAGCACAAAGAGGTGAAGGTAACTGGTGGAGGTTAATGCACTAATGTAATCCTTGGAAAAGTGCTGTCCTGCTTCCTTTTTGACTGCCATCCTGCTGCATACTGGAGAGTCACTGGTGTTTCATTCTGCATCTGGGGAACAGGCTCTATTGGTAACAGTGGTTTACAATAAGGATCTCTGTTTTCTTTTGGCCTGACAGGGAAGTAGTCTGTGGACTGAACTCCTTTATGCCCTCTAAAGTAAAATGCTGTATCAATTTCCAGAATTTCAAGGAATCTACAAAACAACCCCAAACCACAAAACCCCAAAAAACTGCTGAGAATTGTCAATAGGAGTGTCCGACTTTCCTTAATAAGCCAAGAGTGCAGAGATAAGTGAACAGCAGAGAATTAAAATACTATTTCAATTGCATTTATGTCATTTCTCACACTGTTTACAGTGTCAAGACAATTACCCTACTTTTTAGTAGATTGTACAGAAGGGGGTTTTTTGTGTGTGATTCATCACCTACCAATGAGTTGTATTTGTAAGGGGTTTTTTTGCATATCTAAAAAACATATTCCAGGCCTGACAGGTAAGTGCTCCATGGACCTTGAGATTAAAATTAGCCATATTTAACTCAGAAGATAAAGTTGAACATTTACAAAAGGGTGCACAAAAACTTCTGAGGAACAGTACTGCAAAATCTGCACAGATTGATGTTTATTACTTTATGTAAAATTCCTACAGGATAGGTACAAAACTGCTGCCCTGCTGCAGAAAAAAACCTCAGCCTGACATACATTGGTTCTAAATGAACACAGGACTTTCCATTAAAGTAGGTTCAAGAGCAATCCTTCACAAAATACTCCTTGAGGCTGTTGTTTAAACAGGTATTTTGTGAGTTTCTCAAGAACTCCCGTGAAAATCTTTGTTTCCCTGACCTTAGCAGTGATCCCTGGCCAGCTTTTACCATTGTGCTGAATGGAATATGTGTTTGTCATTTGACATGAGAGTCATGCAACTTACCATACGTTATGGCCTGTGCCTATGTTGACCTTTCTTTCTCAGAGACCTTTCTTTCTCAGAAAGTATGCTTACATTCTCTTTGCTGTTGCTGTCAATAAACCAAGTATAAAAGCCTTCCTTACCTATAATGGCAAGGTGACTTGAAATACGAGCAGAAATGCTGGTGCTCTGCATTATTGACCATTCCTCTTTTCAGCTAGGGTAAATGGAAAGATTTCCTTAAAATTCTGCATTGTATATTCACCTAGACCAGCTTTTCCAGCAAGCTGTGCAGCACAGAAACACCTTTCAGTGTGTAAATTGTAATGCAAATGATAGGATTGTGGAGTTTTAGGTGTGTGTGATGGACCTAAAGCATGCCGTGCAGTCTGCAGTGGTGTTAGGGCTGGCAAACTGCACAAGCTAGTGCACAAGTTAGCAGCCAGGGTTGCTGGGTTTTTTTCTAAACCTGTAGTTTTATTAACCAGTGTTAATCAACTATTGCCACATTCCATGCTCAGAAAAATATGTATTAGAAGTCACTTCACAGAATCTTCTGAGTTTCTGCCTGTTGTCCTCTTGGACCTTTGTGGTGTATTTGTTTGCTCCTCTTGGTCTAGTTATAGAAGGAGATGCTATAGCAGCTGGTCCTGCAGTTGCTGAAAAATCTGTAGCACCATCTGTGTCGTAGTGACATGGTATGGTTATAAAGCTGGTTGGTGCCTAATTGTCTGTATTGAGTGCATTTCATTACAAGATGTCATACATACCCAGTAGTCACAGCTGCAGTGGGGAATGTTTGGTGCACATTTTTTGGTTGGGGTTTTTTGGTTTGAAAATGACATATCTGAAGGAGGTGAACTGTGGGAGGTTAAGTGAGAATTTATGGAATGTTTTCAGTTTGAGTCAGGTAAAATACAGTGAGTGGCTTCTAGTTTTTTACATGTGTCTATTTATGACCAATTCTTTAATGTGTATAGTGTAGCATTTGTGCTAAGTACGTGGGGTACTTGCTCAGAATATTAAACTTATATGTCACTGCATACTCCTGCTCCTTTCTTCTCTCCTTCCCCACAAACAGCTTTTAGCACTGATGTAAAAGACAGAGACACTGAATGAGAAAAAAGCTGACTGATTTTTCTGTCCACAATTACCATTGCTCAAGGAAGCAGTTGCTTTGTGTGTAACCCTAAGTGTGTATGTGTCTTACTTCATAACTTAAATCATGCAATTTACTTTCTCTTTGGTGCTTGATGCTTATTTATTAATTAATTTATTTTTCATAATAGGTTAGTCTACACAAACCAGAAATTAAACTGGAATCACTAAAAGAGGATATTAAGGATTTTCTGAAGACCTCAGGTTTGTAAGACCTTTTATACATTTGTGAATAGTATAGATCTGTGTAAGCACATAATATGTCAAAAGAGATGAAAACAGTACTTTGTGCAGCTTGGTGTCTTGTCACTGACAGGATCCAGAAACAGACATTCAGTGATTGCAGATTATTAAACCAGCTAGAGAAAATTAAAATGGAAAATGTCATTGGATTCCATCAGCATTTTGAAAAACATACTATGCAAAGAAGTATTTTTATTATTTTATAACACACTGGTAATTTTTTTGAAAGTTCTGAGTGATACAAGAGTTCAGTCACTTCTGAAAATGGAAATCATGGAGGTACTCTTGAAAATTTTACCTTAACTAGATTTCCAATTTGCATTGGAAGTTGTAGGCTATGTAACTATAATGTGAAGATTTTTTGATAAGTGATTTAAGATTTATAATCATCAGGAACACTGTGTCTATCGATAAATGTTTTAATAAAATGATGGCTTTGAAAAAATAGGATGTAATTTTTTAACCAAAACTGTGTTGTAATTATTTGAACAGCAGATGAAAATAAATATTCAGTCTTTATACAGGTTTCAACTTGTAGTTTTCCTCTTTTAATTAGATTGAGGTTTCTTCATCTCTTCCTGTCTGGTAGGTAGACAGGAACTGAGCACAAACAGAAAACTCCAGTGACTGCAAAGCAAACTCTGATTCATGTTCTGTTAATATTAATTCCTGAAGCTGTCTTCTGGTCATTTTTTTATTTTAACAGGTTGGGAAAAGAAGCTTCAGAATGCTGTTTATAGCGAACTCAACGTGTGAGTTTATTTAGTAATTTTATTTAATGAGTTCTGCTCACATGATTTACTTTTGATTCATTTGTCTATGTAGGTGTATGATGTGTTACTATAATCTGCAAGATCTGTCATACCAACCATTTCTGGTATTAAAGTGCCATTATTTCCTTTTCATTCTAGTGAAAAGTTTGGACTCAAGTACATTTTAAAGAATGAGTGAAACAAATATCACCAAATCACCAGATTTTTTTAGTTACTTTGGTATTTTCTTTGTTGCTTTACTTCCAAAGGTACCAGCAGTCATAATATAATTGTTATGTAGATGAGGTAGTTGCTGCAATTGAGTTTGAATTATTTTCAGATGTTTATCCCAGCATTGCACAAATTGTTATATTAATTGTTTTTAAAAATCTTAAAGATACTGGATCTCTAGGATTACCAGATCTGTGTTCATCAGGCTTGGGATATGGTTATAAACACACTAAAATTTGTCAACTTTCCCTTTTATTATTGTTCAGCATACTTTGGATTAGACTTCTGGGGAGCATAAGTTGCTTTAATATTCGGGCACTGTGGAAAGGTGAATTTCATAACAGATATAGCCATAAAAGCAACTATAAAATAAGAAATATGTATGGAAATCTATTTGTGCTAATTTAAACAAGCTTATTAGAGTTACCAGTATCTTAGTAGTACTAGGACTTGATTTAGCAAAATGCTTCTACCTCTTAGTAAGGATTCATCTTCATCCTATCTTTCCAGGGAAGAATATTTGCCTGTCTCTAGGGCTACTGCTTATCCTTTCTTTGAGTTCACGGAAATAAGCAGCAAAATAATGAAATTAACCCTGGGAAATTGAAATTAACTGAGAATACCAAGATTTCATGAGCATTGTGGAAAAGCTAAGAAACAGCATTGCTAAAATCTGTTAGTATTGATTTCGTTTTACACATAGGGACAGAGTAGTCCAGAACTCATTCGCAGCAAGTAAAAGAATGACCTTATCAATTAAAAATGGGAAGAAATTTGGGGAGGGTTTCCCCAAAACATATCTTAGGAACTGACTGAATGCATATAAAAAAATTGAAATTCAGACTGACTATTAGAGAAGCTATATGTAAATTTTTTTTCTTGGAAGACATTTGAGACATTTAAAATTAAGCTGGTTAAAATGTTTGGCAGTAACTCATCTGAAATAATCTGCACTACTGGAAGATAAATTGGTATCTTATGTTTGTTTTTTTTGTTTATTGGTTTTTTTTTAAAATTTTTGCTCCAGCTTTAATATTTTGGCATGTAATTTATGAGTAGATATTCAACATTGCTTGGGTAAACACCTCAAAGTTTTATTTGCTCTTATTGACATATATGCTCACTATTGATTTTTAAAAGGAAATGCTCCAAAAAAATGTGTTGTTTCTTGAAAAATTTAATGCCCCGGAGAGTGAAAGTTCCAGGGAATCATAAAGATGGCATGATGTAATGAAAAGAATACACTTTTAAGATACCTGATTTGTAAATGTAATTATTTGATTTTATATTACAAATATGTGAAATTATAAGGAAGCATTATTTTTAATATAAGAAAAACTGATGTTGAAACATTATGAATTCTTACATATTGTTATATTGTTTGAATCCATAGAATGGATGAGGAAAAATAATTCTAAAAATAATTTTTAGTTTTTATCAACATGCACTGTGTTTTTACTAGTCCTCTCATGAAAGAAGTTTATGTTTAGGTTTACAAATACAGGATTAATTAAACAAAATAAAAAATCTGCACATTAACATATACTGTTTTTTCCTTAAGGTTTCCTTCACCCTGCCATCCTGCAGCACCGCCTGAGCATATTAAAGAACCATTAGCCTATATGAGGAAAGCACAGGTTAGTGGTTATCAGTTTTACCATTCTTACCAGATCTTTAATGAGACTATTTGAAATTTACTCTGTAGAATGTTATTGTACAATTTCTAGGTTCTATACCTTAGGAAAAGAACATACTTGTAAGTGCATCACAGTTAATATTATATATGTGACATTTTGTATGCATACAAAACTGCTCAAGTAATTCTCCAGCCATGAATGAAGTAGGAGATAGCGGCAGGTGGGTGAAAAATGTAGAATAGAGACAATGTGAATATGTCAAACAGGAGAACTTCATTTTATCGCAAAAAAGAAAAAGGGTAGCTATAGGTTATTTCACTTAGGGCTACAAAAACAGTTTTTTGAAGAGGCACAAGCAGCTTCACAATGAAAGGTAACAGGCTGCAGAGATAGTGAGGTCTTCAGAAAGCGGAGATATATTTAGTACTTAAAAATGTGAAAGGAAGATGAAAAATATAGAGCTAAGGAGCTTATGGCATATTGAAGGAGAATAAGAGAAACTGGACTATAAAGATTAAATGAGGATTTTCAGTGTCAGGAAAATAATATTTTTGCTTCACTGTTTTTTTTTTTTACCAATATGTGTCATTTGAAAAAAAATTTAAAAATTCTACATAAAAATAAAAGACTTCAAGAATATGGTCTAACCAAAACATCTGAAATAAGGGTAAAAGTGTATTTAATTCAGCCGTGCCTAGAAATACATTGCGATATTCTTTTGCATGGTATTGAACAAATTGTGTTACTTTTACAGCCGCATTGTTGTTTATTCCAAGAAGCCTTACCTTGCTGTCTGAGGCTTCAGTCTTTAGCATTTGAGGACAAAGGTTGCATTAACCAATTTTTCTTGTGTGGTGTGAAATGTAATGTCACAATTTGCTGCCTCAAAATAATCACTCCTATGAGTTTATTAATGCAAAACCCACAGAGATGTATCTATGTGTATGTTTGTCTAAAGCAGTTTTGCTGGTTATTATATTATAAAATTTATATAATACTTACAGTAACCAGTATTTTTGGCTTTATGTAGAAAGGCCTGCTGTTCCAGTAGTTTAAAAATGAGTAGGAGAAGTCCTGTCTTTGCTAGTTTCAAAATTTGATAGCCCTGTTTCAAAGACTATCAGTCCTTCATGTGCTCTGGGGTGGGTCAACCCTGGAAGGCAGCTCAGCTGCTCACTTCCCTCCAGCAAAATGGGAGAGGATCTGAAGGACAGAAGTGAGTAATCTTCTTATTAAGACAGTTTAATTGGCAAAGCAAAAGCTACACATGACAACAAAGCAAAATAGGAATACATTCACTACTTTCCATTGGCAGGCAACTTTTCTTCTGCTTTTTTATTCAACACATGATGTCGTATGGTCTGGAATATCCCTTTACTCACTTGGGGTCAGCTGTCCTAACTCTGTCCCCTCCCAGTTTCTTGTGCCACCCCCAGCCTCCCTGCTTTTGGGGAAACATTCGAAATAGAAAAGACCTGGAAGCTGTCTATGCACTTTTCAGCAACAGCTAAAACACTGACATGTTATCACCTATTGCTCTTTTGGCCCCAACTCCAAAACACAGCTCCATACCAACTACTATGAAGAAAACTAACTTCATTCCAGCCAAAACCAAGAGATGCTCTTTCAAACCCTTACTTGAAATACAACTCTTTGATAAAGACTTGTGAATCCTTTCCATTGAGAAATACTAGTAAATTATGATAGCTGTGAAATAGTAATACATACAGAGTTAGGGAACTAACATTATCTTTTCTAAAACCACTGAGATAAATGAAGGTGTTTAATTTTCAAGATGACACACATTTATTGCTGTAGATAATGGGTCTGTAAGAAAGCAATCATCATCAGATCAGTTGAAGCACAACTAGGTTTTGTTTTGTTACTCATTTTGATTAAAGAGCAGTAAACAATGTAAAAATCTTACAAAGTCAGTTTTTCAATGATTTTGTTTGTTGAAAATATTTGAAAATACCTAAAATGCAAGCACACAGGTTGCTAATACTTTTGGGAGAGAAATAAAGTGGAAACTTGCTAATTTGCTTCCACAGATACTGAAAATCTAATTAATGTTTTGAAAGTAGAAGACTGTTTTTGTTTTATTTGTAGGTATTTTTTTTTTCACTTTATTTTAGCATCACAGCAGCTATCATGGTGCTATCATCAAAATTTGTTCTGGTAGAAAAATGTTGTCCATGTAAGTAAAATTCTGTTTTTATTAGGCACAGTCACCATTTATGATGCTGATTCCATTTTTGAGTTTGTTGGCAGTGTCTTTATCCTTTTCTATCTAAATTAATTTTGCTCTCCTTCAGAATTCTGGAGAGAAGGGTAATACTGCGTGAAACCCATCTTTGATATCAGTTATTGGAATGACTTTGAATTAGTAATTAAAACTATATTAGGATTTTTCTAGAGTAAATATTAAAATGTTCATAATTAACCCTTCTTCTCCTCAAAATGGTTCTGTTTTCAAAATGGTTGGCAGATGTTAGTTATTATATTGTTTTCACTACCTCAAAAGAAAAACATATTTCTGGTAAAGTTAGAGCATTAACGGCAGTGAATAATAATGCTGTAAGTCATAGACTTATAAAATGGTTTGAGTTGGAAGGAACCTTAAAAATCATCTAGTTTCAACCCTCCCTGCAGGGACACTTTCTACTAGATCAGGTTGCTATAAGCCCCATCCAGCCTGGCCTTGAACACTTTCAAGGATGAGGCATCCACAGCTTCTCTGAGCAACTTGTTGCAGCGTTTCACCACCCTCACAGTAAAGAATTTCTTCCTCATATCTCATCTAAACCTACTCTTTCAGTTTAAACCTATGTCACCTTGTCCTATCACTACATATCCTTCTGAAAAGTCCCTCTCCAGCTTTCCTATAAGCCCCTTTTAGGTCCTGGAAACCATTCTGTGATTCTATGAAGTAGTTTTCAAATTGCAGTACTGCCTTCTTCAGTTTCAGCTATTTTATTGAATGTTATAATTGTAACCATAGCAATCCTATTAGTGTGTTTTCTTAGTGTTAAATTTCTTTGTAAAACTGGAGGAATCATCTTGTAAAATGTATTGTTCCCATCAGTAAAATGACTTTATGAGCTCTGCGTCTGCCTTTTATTTCAGTCAAGGGCAGTGCCTAGTTTCTGCTCACTGCAGGTGACTCCACTGTCCTGGAGAGAGGGGAGGATATCTTGCTTGGAGAGGCTGTATAACCCTTACTTTTATTTTCATTTTTTTTGCATTTATTTTAACACCTTTTATTGGTCGGAGTCTTGGAGGCTGAATTATGGCACAGTTTTAAGAGTATCCATGAGTTTTATTACTAACGTTGCATTCCCAATGCAATAAAAAGATTAATGTCTGGGCTGGCAGTTGTCAGTCACATGAAGAGTATTGACCTCCATTGCTCTTTGGATTGAGCTGGTTCTCAGTCTTGAAAAGCTGCCACCTGCCTCTTTGCTTCTTTTGTAGCTTTCCTATCTTGAAGCATATATGTGGTATTCCCTTCCCCCTGCCCCCTGTCCTTCCTTAATTTTGATGACATCAAGTGTACCCTGATGAAGTTTTCCAGTGGTGCCGCTGAGTGGGGAAGTGGCCACTTCAGAAGGGAGAGTCACCCTGCAGAAAGGCTTGGATATGCTGGAAGAGTGGGATAACAAGAGCAATATGAAGTGCAGGGACAAATGTAAGGTTTTACATGTGGGAAAACATAACCTAGGAGCACAGCACAAGCTGGAATCTACCTGTCTGGGGAGCAGCTCTGTAGAAATGAACCCAGAGGAGCTGGTGGAGAACAAGCTCCATATGAGTGAACAGTGTGCTGCTGTGGCAAAGAAAGGCAACAGGATGATGGGTTGCATCAACAAAGGCATCCCCAGCAGAGAGAAACAAATCGTTATCCCACTCTACTTAGTGCTTGTCTGGTCACATTTGGAATACTGTGCTGTTTTGGTCCCCACTGTACAAAAAAGATGGGAGCAGACTGGAGAGAGTCTAGAGAAGGGCCACAAAGATGATCAAAGGACTGAGAAGCATGCCATATGAGGAAAGGCTGAGAGAGTTGAGATTGTTCAGCCTTGAGAAGAGAAGGCTTAGGGGAGACCTTATTCGTGTTTCAGCATTTAAAGGGTGGCTAAAGAGAACATGAAGACTCCCTTTTTACAAGGAGTCACATGGAGAAGATGAGAGGTAAGGGGAACATTCTGATTGGACACAAGATGAAAGTTTTTCACATTGAGAAAAATTAACTATTACAATAATCTCCCCAGGGAATTAGTGGATTCTCCAAAACTGGACACTTTTAAGATTCAGCTGAAGAGCGCGGTGGCCCATTTTGTCTAGACTGCTTTGCCAAGAAGTGTTGGACCAGATGGTCCTTGAGGTCCCCATTCAACCTGTTTTTTTGTGATTCTATGATCTTGATAATTTCACTTTAATTTTTTTATATTGGCTACCAGCACCTGTGTATTCTGTTTCCACTTTCTTATCCTGTATGGCTTAGTAGTCTTCATGCTCCCTCATTTCTTCTTTAGCAACAAAACCTCACTTCTCAGCAATATAGTAAATGCTCTGTTTACTCTTACTCTGTGAGAGATGAGCCAGTTTGTGACATGGTGTTGTGTAACTGCAGCATTTGGAAGGAATTTAAATGTGATAACACAGTTAAATAAAAATGTTACAGAGTATGATAAAAAATACTGTGATTCGGAAGGTGTTCCTTACAGTCAAAACTCAGATTGTTTTATTTGAGCAAGAGGAAGTGATGACTTGATTGTGAGAAAAAACTTTTGGGGAAAGATAACTATTTTGTTTGATGGAAAAAGGTATGAGAGTATCTTGTAAATGGAAGCTAAAATGAAACAATTATAGACAAGATACATATTTTATTTTTTTAACAGAACATTTGAACATCTGTCCTTCCCTTCATTCGCTTCCTTTTAATAAACTGCAGCCTCTTTTAGACAGCACTTTGAGTACCATGGTTAGACAGTAACTAACTGTTGTAGAATTTGTGTCTAGAGCAAATTATGAGTAATGAATAGAGCTAAATGACATTAAGAGGAGTCTTTGCTTTCATTTGATTGAGGCTTGACTCATCATCCACAGAAAATTATATTAAATATAAAACCCCACACTGGTGCTGTAATCACGGAAGGAAAATCCTGTCAGTTGACAAGGAAGTCAATACTAGTTGGCATTAACTTCAGAGGCATTAGCTATGGGTTAGGCACTGTTGCATTCTAATGCAATGGTCAGAAGTATCTTGGTCTTTCAACTTTCAGCTGAGGTATTGCCGAGTTAAGGTTTTCTTTGATTAGACAACTATTTTTTGAGCATTATGTTAGAAGAACTATTTTTTGAGCATTACAGAATACCAAGTTTCTAACTTTTTTAAACTTCTGACAACATCTAAGATTTTTTGTGGAGAAAGATCCACACTCTCTTCAAGTCACAAAGTGGAGAAAGCATGTGCTATGTACAGTGGATTGACTTGCTTATAATTGTTGGAAAAATTTGCTATATGTTAATCTATAAGGAAACTTGATCCTTAGGCATATATAAAAATCAATAATTTTGAAATACATGCTTTCTTTGACATCTGAAATATGAACGACTAAATTTTCTGGGGTTTTTATTGTATTATAAATGATGAAATCTATTTGATTCCCTTAATATTTTTTTCAGATGTCAGCCAGTGACCCTTGCTGTCCTTTCTTATAAATGACTTCAAAAAGCTGGTTGTTATTACATGATAAATGCAATTTCCAGGAAAAAGAAATTCCCTCTAATTTATTTTTTGTATGTGTTTTAGGGAAGCTGGGAGAAACGAATTCTAAAAAGTCTGAACAGCATGTGCACAGAACTCAGTATCCCACTAGCTCAGAAGGTAATGTGTTGTTAATTTTGTGTTGTCAGACTGACTTTTTTTTTTAATTAGGCCTTGTCTTGCACACTTGTAATGTTCATTCTACACATTGTTATCAAGAGCTACAGGTCCAATATCCAAATAATTTTAATGTAGAATCATTTTCAGGGGTAGTGGAAATGAATGCATCAGCTCAGCTTGGGAGAAGATGAAGGCTATAGGTAGATTTTCCTCTTTGCTGTTGCAATAATTATTGTCTTGAGGAAGCAGCACGTTGAAAAGCTAATTACAGCATTCATTGCTCTTAAACAGAGCATTTTATGTTCAGACCCAGCTCTGTAACTTGTAGCTGTGCAGCTGTATGTGATACAGATGTGCTGTGTGTACTGGAGAAGGCTGTAGTTAAGTTGGTACATTAGGGGAGAAAGGGATACTGGCACATCGCTGATTTTGTTTGTCATTCATTCTGATCTGTTTTCTTTTGGGTTTTGGTGATTTTTTTTAAAATTAATTTAGAGGCTTTAATTTTAAAGATCATGGAATTAGGGAGTAATGTTGGAATTTTTTTTCATTCTACTGTTAAACCTCTGTGATAGGTGGCAGAACCTCTGTGGTTCATCATGAGGTAAAGGTTGCAGCTCTGTTTGTTTTTCATGGCTGCCAGGGAAGGAATAAATCCAACAGCTCTATGGGATAGGCACTAAATTCACTAAATTGAAACTGAGTACTAAATAGTCTACAATTCATTAATACACACCTGAAACTATTTAATGGGCTCCTTTTTTCCTGGAAGTGGAACCTGGGCTTTCTACAGTAGAATACACCTTCAGGCTGGGGCTAATTAAAATAGGCATGTTTTTATTCATTCTGTTAAAAACAAGAAGAGTTACTTTTTGTGCCTTTCAGAGGCCTGCAAGTGAACAGAAAGAATTGCTTAATAAATGGAATGAAATGGGAACTGATGAGCCAGGTAAGGTCAACTAAATATACATGCATTACATTTTTGTACATAGAAAGGTAGCATGCACATTTTACTTATCCATCAAAGATTGATCTCTTATAGGAAAATTGATTTCAATCCTTTTTCTCATTGGTAATAGGTCATTATGAATAATTATTTATTTCATTGTTATTTTAAGTTACTGTACTAATATGGAATCATCACTGAGAGATTGTGGTATGATAGTCCCTATTCCAGGACTTTAGAGATTTATGCAATTATGACACAGCTTCTCTTAGTGTGTAGACTCAGGCTAATAGAAAGAAAAGGTTCAGAACTATGGATAATTAAGCTCAGACTTTTTCTTGACAAAAGATAAAAGTAACTCTTGCACAGAATAGCCGGGGATATACTTTTGGAAAGCAACACTAACTGCCTTGTTCTTTCAGATCCAAGTTCCTTAAACTAATTTTGCAAAGGTGGTAGTTTGTGTCACAGTACCACCTGCCTGATGGCAGATAGTTTTCGTGGATTGTTTATGACGACTCCCTAGTTTCCATTTGACAGCAGTATGTTAAAAGCTGTTAAAAAAATGTCATGCTTTTGACTATCTTATCTCTCCCATGTCTAAGAATGGTTTAGTCTGAAGACTTATGAGGATTAAGTAAAAGCCTCCTGAGACTACTGTTCACTTTATAGAATCATTTGGGTTGGAAGGGACCTTAAAGAAAACCCCTCCCTCCATTTTCCTGGGGTTTACAAAACTAAGGCATTATCAGTAGCATAATCCTGAGAGAATATGTGGTGGTTGTAGGCATGACATCTGTGATAATGTTATGTTGCTCTTTGCTCTAATATGTTATTCAGATTGCGAGATTGTGTTATAGATATGGTGTGTGTTTTTTTCTTCTTTTGGTTTTAACATAGTGTCATTGACCTCTTATTTCAGATCTAAGTCTCTTCCGGCCTGTTTATGCACCTAAAGATTTTCTTGAGGTAAGCATTTATGAAACAATACTCAGGCATTAATTTGTATCCATTGTAGTCTTTTATGTGAAGTGGGGACAATAATTGTTAAATGTGTTTCATACAAATTGTCCTTTATAGCAAATGAAATTTGGCATATTTTTTATAACAGTCTATGTTTGGTTTACAGAACAAAATGCTATTGTGCCTTTTTTTTTTTTTAACTGCAGTTTTAAATTGTACCGGTGATAAACTTCTCTTTCTCCCAAAAACCAGTCTGGGGCTAACTTTTTTACTCTGACAGCAATTCTCCAACTGAGTTTGTAAATCATTTTACAGTTTAAATTCTAGTGCATTAAGCTGATAAATGTGAAGCTGATGCGCTGTTCAGTCGTAGGTTGCAGACCTGTATGTGGTTGAAATTGGAGGTCATCTATGAAGACTGTAAAAAATCAAACATGAAACAAGACTGTGGAATTTGGAGGCTTTTGTTTGTAGTCAAACTGAACCATTAAAAAAAATAGTGACTTTGGATTTAAAGTCAGAAATGACAGTAATATTCGTCTTTATGTATGGCTCGAGCACAGAACATCTTAGTAAAACAGAACTTGTTTTACCAGCTGTGTCTAGAATAGTCACAGAATGGTGGACAATAAAAATGACAACAGTGAACTTAATGGTGACATAGTAGGAGATTTCAGGATTAAAATGTGATTGGAAATAAAATTTTAAAAATTGGTGTCTGTATGTCCTTTGAGTTATACAGGAGACAAATTGTCTAGAGCACAACAGTGTAGAATTGTGGAGTTAAGATGGCCTTCAAATTCACAGAGTAAAACTTAGAAGTCTAATACTGGATTATTGGTCAGAATTAATGTATTACTATTTCAATGTGTTTCAGTGCAAATTTAGTGGAATGTCTTTAGTAGTTGTAGAGGAGATTATAGTGTTTCTGACTTAAGTGTAAATTGTTTCATGGTTATGAGTTGTCCAACAATAAGCTTTCTGTCCATTTGATTACATTTCTAAAGAGCTCCTTTTGTTCAGTTATCATAGTAATTTTGAAAATGTTTCATTTATTCTGTTTTCCATCACTATACTAACAACCAAGTTCTGTATTTAATCTTACATCTGTAAACAAATCAATATTCTTTTTAGCCTTAGTCACTCTCTCTCTTTTATATGGTTTCCTTTCCAGAGCTTGCAGTTTCTTTAAATTTACAAGTCTGACAGTGAGGTTATATGGTATTAGAATACTTACAAGACTGAGAATTGTAGAGGTAGGATGTTATTAAAGAATTTCATAAAATTGGAAACTCATGTTAGAAGCAATACTTGGAGTTCAACATCATATCAAAATTTATACCATGAAATAACAGTATGGAAGAGACTGTAATATAGATCACAGTTACTTATCTTGACATGACTCCTTGTCCTTTAATTTTTATACTTGCTCTAGGTTTTCAATTCTGTAATTATTTTTGTTCTTAAATGAAAGAAGATATCGATATATATATTGTTATTTAGTAAGACATTATTTGAGTAGCAAGTTATGTAGCTCTTTGATTAGAAGCTCCATAAGATGCCAGTATAAGAATATGGATAAAAATTCTTTCAGTGAAATGTGATATTGAAGAGTATCCTGGATATTGTAGCCATCAGAAATATTCTGATGATGTTTGAATAGCTTTGAGGAGCAAGTAGATTTTAGTCAAGACACTACTTTGCAGTCAGCACTTAATCCCATAAATCAAAAAATATTCCTGCTTTTTTATTTCTTATTTTGATCTTATGTATCAAAGAAGAATGTGTTTCCTTCCTTAAAAGTTTGAGTCCTTTTGGATTTTTAAAATATTAAGATACAATTTAATAATTGCATCTATATATAGAAGTTGAGGGAAATGCTTTTATGCTGAATTTACTGTTTCTAATACTGATGATGTTAAAAAGAGTTCTGAATGTAAGTTCAAGAAATGATAAAACTACCATTTTTAAGGTACTGATGAATCTTCGAAACCCAAATTATGAAAATGGAGAACAGCCTAGTTTCAGAAATCATCTGGGGCTAATTCAGGTTCCTTTAAAAGTTAAAGATATTTCAGAATTGGTAAGTACATTCTTTTCATAAAAGAGGTTTCTGTAAGAGTTGTTTTGCCTTGCTAATGAAAAAAATTCTAAAGAGTAGAAAAGAATATTAGTATCATAAATTGCTCCTTTTGAAAGTGAAAAGCAATCTAAATATGTAATTAAAATACAGACCATAAAACAAGCTTTATGAAAAGACATTTTTAATGAAAAATAAAACATAAACAGTAAATTATCTGCCAGTAGGCAAGTTTTGATTTTATGCCACACAGGTTTGATTTGTGCCAAAAATACACTTCTGAACACATTAATCACTTACTCTTTTTTTTTCTGCATAAGAAACTTTAAATATGTAGCTTGTCTTAATTCTGAAGTTTTATTTTATCCTGTACAAGATCAGGAATCTGATAATGAGTTAGCTTCTGATTTTTGTCTTAAACTAACTTTAAATCCCTTTATTGTCAGGTTGTCAATGAATGGAAATGTTTGAGTACTAGTGTATTATAATTATAAAATAGGGGAGTTCTTCTTAATGCTTCACTGATGAGGCTTTTGGGAATTTTATGCTAGTAGGAAAACTTTTGCCCACATTGGAAAAGTGCTGGGAATAAAAGGTCCTTAGCCTGATCTTTCATTCAGCCCTTTACTACACCCAGGTGTCAGTCATAGTTGACATGCAGATTGGGGCCTATAATTAGAATTAGAGTAAGAATTGATGTGAGATTTTTCTTGTTTCAAACCTGAGCCCATATTTCATATGCATTTCATGTTCATTTAAAAAAAATAGTTTGGTTTTGAAAATATTCACATTAATCCTTTCAGAAGAAATCTCTAGTGTTTTGCAGAATGAAACATTTTTACTTTTTCAAGATTTTGTTTCTTTTCAGAAAGAAGACTTCAGTGAACTAGGCTTAAATATAGGACAGCTGGGTATTGATGATTCATCACAGGTGCCTCCTGGTAAGATAATGCTGTACTTCAGTTTTTTAAATAGAACACTAATGAGTAGAATACTTTGCAATTATCAAGTAATTTGTGTATTTTTCCCATAATAAACCGTTAATATTTGTTCTGTAACTATGATTATAATGATTTTATTAGTAAAATATAGCAATAATAGAAAACATTACATATATGAAGAGATTTGAAGAAGATTTAAAATCATCACCTTAAGTAGAAAATACATTAATTTCATATGTTGAAACACTTCAAGATCTAGAGAACTACATTGATTGTTTCCAAAAATACAGAAAATAAATGTTAAGCTAACTAACAGATAGGCATATCTATATACACACACAAATGTATTTTAAATAGCTACTTTTAAGAAAATATTACAGAACGTATCTATATATTAGTATTCAGTAGCTTAAATAGTGCATAATCTCTATTGGTTTTCCATGTATGCATCTATTCCTGTAGAAAGAGGTTTTAAAACTCTCTTTCCATGTAAAAATGGAAATCACTATAGTGTCAATATTATTATCAATATTCTTTTTAAATGGAAACTTACCTCATTGAAAATCTGGGTTCATGTAGTATAGTGCTGCTTCAATATTTGTGTCCTATAGATAAGAAGACATTCTGTAGTATTATTTCCTCTTAGTTTTTAAAAAAGAACTTTGTTGCTGATGCAGGTTAATATTTAGTGATGTTAGCAGGAGTTGAATGTAATGATGTGTAATAAAAATATAAAATACATTACCAGCTGGAGTATCTTTTTTCTTTTTGGCAATTCTTTTCTGTGTCTTTATTTTCTAGAGTTCTTTGAAAACGAACATGTACGTGTTGGACAGAAAGGTATGGATCTGTTTTTATCTGTAATGAACTGTGAGTGGTTAGGAATGTGTTTAGTAAATTTGTATCTTAATTTGCATGTACCTCTTAGAATTTTAAGAATTCAGACAAGCACAAAGCATTGTCAGTAATACCATTGTAATTTAGACAGTCAGTAATACTGTTGTCATTTAGGCAGAGACAGAAAAGCAAACATTTGCAGTCTACCAGTAGCTAGCAGATAAATAACTCCACAGATATTTAATTAAAAATGAAATGGAAAGCACAGAGGCATAGCTTTTTAGTGATAGTTTGACTTATGTCACTACTGAATTTCATTTTAAAATCAAAATACTGTGGACTCCCATCTCTGCACACAAAGTTCTCATCAGTTTAATTAGATTTACGCCTGTGCGTCAGAACAGAATCTTTTTAATGATTGTTTGCAATTGCAGAATATTGCAAAACTTTACCACTATGGAAAACTCACTTACTTGTCTCTGCATACTGCTTTTTCCGAGAAAGTTCCAGGGTTTCTTCTAGGCTAAGAAATAATCTAAAAAAAAAAAAAAAAGGGAAAGGTAAAAGAAATAATAATTTAATAGCTTAAATTTGCTTATAGAAGAAACATACAAGGAATAGTTGAAATCCATCAATATTTGCTTCTTACTGTCTGTTTGATTTCCACTAAACATTAGCACTATCAAAGGAAAAATTAAATGGATACCATCTCAAAAGTGCTCCTTTCCCTCTTTCATTTCTTGCAGTAACAAAACAGTGAACTTTCTTTCTTATTTCTTCTTTTGTGGTTATCTTCCTGTCCTTCATTGTAAGTTTTGTGATCTGAGACCGACTTATTAGGTACCAGCTGCCTCTCTGTTCTTTTCCCATTCTTTCATATAAACTACCTGTCTGGACTCCCTGGGCCATTCATTCAATTCCATATTGTAGTTCTTATTCCTCTGTGTAGAGCAGCCTCTGTTACAGAGAATGCCTTATCTTTTTCTATATGCAAGGACTCCATAATGTATAAAAATGTAAGTGAAGAGTCTTGACCATAAACAGAAATCCCTGTTTATTCAGTGGGAGTCTTGCTGCATACTCTGCATGTTAGTTATGACATTGGTTGCCAATGATGTATTGATTTTGCTTTTATATGGGATGTATGGCCAGGTCTGAGGACTTTTCTTTGTTGTATTTAGTAAAACCCCTCTTATATATAGCAAAACTACTTTTTAATATTTTGTCTCAGTTTAAAAAAAAAAGTAATGTAAACACTGATGAGCACTGAGATGAATCACAGTCTTTCTAAAATTTTGTGGAGAATGTAGGAGTCTTTTTTCTTTTGCCCCTCTTCATTTAGAAACAAAGCATCACAAGATGTCTGTGTTAGAGCTCTGCGGGTTAAATAGAAAACTGGCAGACTGGTCTCTTCAGTATTTAAGAGCAGACAAGAATTAATTAGATTTTTGATTCCAAACCTCATCCTTCTAAGTCATGTCAAGGCAAATATTGTGAATACTAAATTTAGTGAGATATAAAAAAGCAAGTTGTTTCATAGAGACTTCAGAAGAATCAGAGGATACGGATTTGGAAACTTCTGAGCACGAGTGTAACACCTATCTGATGTCTAGATAACATCACAGAAGTTTCTCCCAACTCTCTTTCTGTTGTAAAAGACACTTTGGGTATGAGGGTATTGTTAATGACATAACCTTGGAGGGAAACACTTTTGCCAGGTTACAGTAGCTAAAGATGTATGTCTTTCAAGTGTATAGATTTCAGACAATCTGTCCTGTGGTACGTACCGTACTGTATTCAGCATGAGACCCTTGTGACAGAGTAGCCTAAAGCACTACAACAATGACCCATCTAAGTAAACCTGTCAACAGTAGAGTATTTGTTTTATGTCTGTATGAATACCAAAGTCATTTGAGAAAGATCTTTATCCTCCAGAGTACACAAACCAATAATCAGAGAACTTGACAATACATTCTCTGAAATCAAAAGTTCTTGCCCCACGGTTATCTGTAACTATACTCATATAGTTAACATGAAAACAAGGGAGACACAAAAAAGCCAGAACAAGTGGCAATCTCCTATTTGAACTGAGTTGCCATTCATAGTTAAACAGGAGTACTTTGTGGCTATGTATGACTGCTTGTTCTGCATGATGTCTATGAGCTGCAACTAACCTTGATATAGTCATGGATACATACTGAGTGCTGTTTCATGACAGAGGGTAATATAGCCTTGCTTATTAATACTGATATTGTTTCCCAAGGAACTACTTAATTGCATTGTGGAAACCAAACCTTTTCAGTGTTTTCCCATTAGCTAATGCTTACAGCATGGTAAACTAGTTTTTAAAGTCAAATATTAAGGTATTTGAAAGAAGTCTTGGACTACATCAATTCTTTGCCTGCTTTGTGTCTTACAGTTTTAGCAGAGCAAGATAGTGCTGCAGCTCAACAATATGTTCGTCAGGGATGTCCAACAGCACTCCGAGCTGATCTGTGGGCCCTCATTCTTAATATTTCTAATCAGCCAGAGGTAAGGAACAAAGTGAGAGTAAAATATGAAGACTGGGTAAGAAGACAAAAGTGCAAGCACGTATCTTCTAGTGATCTTTTTCCAAAATAGAAAAACTCTACTGAGTTGTCACAGAAACGGATTAACTCCATGCTGTGGTGGAGTCTTTTAGGCTCCTCCCTAATTTTTTAATAGATATATGAGCAAAATACTCTAGAATGAATTATTAATTTGAGCTGGCTTATGAGGCTTTCTTATATGATGCTGACTTTTTCAGAAGGAGGCAATAAAAAAGTCCTGGAAAGAAGACTGAACCTCTCTTATCTTAGCTAAATTTTATAAAAAGATGTGTTATGTGTTGTTTCCTGGATGTTTGAAGCTGTTACCATATGCATGTACATATCTTATGAATTGCTTTATATATTTTTGCATATACTCTGCATGGGTACAATCAAAAACACTTAAAGAGGAGCTAGTAAGATGAGTGTTGTTTTCATACTCCCTTGTACAGCAGCAGTTTTTGTAGTTGATGCAAGTCCTCAACAATGAAATCTTTTGCAGTATCTGAAGCCATGCTATAGTCAGTATATCTAATATATCTTAAAAAGTTAAATCCCTATTTAAAATGTTTACCAAACTGGGAAAACTTTGATTCAAGGCTTTTATTGCATCAATTAAAAATAGCATGCATATATATAAATGAATGTGACAATTTTACAGTATCTCATGTCTTTTGAGTGTGTAGCCATTTTCTTATAGTACTGGGGCTTTTATTGGTAACTGCATAGTACAATCATAAGATCTTGCCCTTAGAAACAAATGTAAATCTTACTCTTTGACAGCTTACCTAAGGACTTGAAGTTATTTGGACTGGTAATAGAATTACTTAGTTTATTCCTTTTTGAAAAAAATAAAATAGGCTTTCGTTTCTAGTAAATAAAATGCTCAATTATTCGTAGAAGAAGGAGCTGTTGAAATAACAGTGAAATATTATATGTCTTACTTAAGATGGTCAATACTAGAGTTAAGCTGTGATAGTTTGAATTTTAGAAGCCTTTATTTTTTTGAGAGCCAAAATATTACATGTGTGAAATTACTGTTGTTGTCTACATAGCATCTGCCTATATTCTGTTAAATGCATCATATTTTAAAAGCATTTTTATCTTCACTGAAAAATAAAATAATTGACTAAAAAACCCAGGTATTCTGTTTTGATTACTGAAAGATAAGATCATAATCAGAAAAATTATATATTTTTCATCTTATGTTCATGTGAAGTTGTTATGGAAAAAATACATTTTCTGAAACACACATGGATAATTTTCTATGGTTATCTTTTTTAAAGAGGAACAAGTTCTGTCTGCCTCTTAATGTATTTGTCAACCAAACTGTTAGGTTCTTTTAAAGTTTAATTCTAATTTATAGTTGGTTTTAATATGTGCTTAATATGTGTATGATCTGCTGAATTTCATATCAAACACTTCTCTACCTCTTGTGAACAGTTTCTCTGTTGGACTTGAATTGTGTGGCTGCAGTCATTTCTTGGCTGTAATATCTCTGATCTGCAGTTTAGACTCTATTACATTTATAGCTGTATGAATCTCTAATTCACATGAACTGTGAATTTCCTTTCTTTAATGTAAAACATTTTGAGGGTTTAGTATGGGCAGAGTTGTGTGTGCTAGCATCCAATATTGTTGTTTGGAAATTTTATTCAATAAAGCTCAGCCTCTATATAAAGCCAATATGCAGCCAAGCCAGGGATGGTACCAACAATCCAGCATCGTCATCATAAAAGTGATAAACTGTGAGCTCTCTAGGCAGAATTATTTAGAAATGCATAAACATATTGCATGACAATGATTTGTTTATTAGTTTTCATTTGTAATGGTACATTTTAGAGGAACTGTGATAAAAGAGCATTTTTAGGGTTGCAAAGACAAACATTTGAAAGGTGGACCATGTCACAATTAATATTGTCTGTACATACAGTCCAATTTGTGGTATATATATTTCAATCATATGATCTTGAATCACACAGTCACAATTATTTCCTGTGAGCTTTCTTTCTCATTGCACAAAATGGATGGAGCACACTTACTGAGAAACTGTTTAATTTGTCCTTCTGTTTGGAGTGTTACATGATTGTTTATTCATTGCATGCTGTTGAAACAGTGCGTAGAAAAAAATTTGCTCATTGTCTGATGAGCTTTTTATTTTCCTCTATAATTTTTTTGAGTTAATAAGTTGAAAATCTTGGTTCTGAAAATTCCAGCATGCAAAAATTAGTAGTGCTTTACTATACTACAGCTTTTACTGAATGTAGTTTCCAAGGTTTAATAAATAGCTGAGGGAGCATTCTGTATATCTTTGCCTTATCAGAAGTAGTTTTTAGACTAGGATCAGTAACCAAAGGTCCCCATCCAAACAGCAGAGAATCCAGTAGCAGTAATGCACTGTCATCTCTTTTGACTGGAGAAGGATGTACTTTACAAGTAGATTTTGCAGGTCTCTGGTAAAAGGAGAAAAAGTTTTTGGACCCTCTTGGAGGATTTACCAGGAGGGACAGGACTTCCTTTGACTCTTTTATCTATTTTCTCTTTATGTAATCTGATTAGGTTTTTGTTTTGTACATGTTTCTGGTGCTGCTGTTTCAAAATCTACAGGTCACCTAATTAATGTTGGTTACCATTTTTTAGGCATCATCCAATTCCCATAAATCTCAGTGTCTCCTTTCTAGTCTCCCCATTGTCAGTCTTTCTTCATATTCCTAGTTCTGTGCTTCACCCACTCATTTTTTGTATTAGATTTGAGAGGCAAGTGTAGGTGGTGCAGTCACAGGGTGAGAGTAACGAAAAATGAGTCATGAGCTGCCTACAGTTCAGCAGTGAGAGTGCAGCTCCAGCACCAGGGATTTCATGACACGACACAGGTGGATTGTGCCTGCAGAGAGGCTTCTGAGTAATTCAAACATTCATTTCAAAGAAGGTGAATCACCAGATTCTGCTTAAAGTAGCTTTGCTGGGTTCTGTTGAAAGATACTGTTCTCTTGCCCATCAGCTCTCAAGTGTGTACAGTATGAGTTTTGGGGTGAAATTTTGGCATGTGGCTTTGTAAGGTCAAGAGGGCTGGTCACTGCAGTCCTGAAGTGTACTTTACTTCCATTTGGAAAGATTTGGAGGTGTGGTATAAAAAATATATATAATTTTGAAAAAAGCTACAGTCTATATAAAAAGGGAAAAAGTTCACAAAATGAAGGCTACATGAAGATTTGGCAGACGAAGAAATTTTGAATCAGATGAAGGTGGTAAGATTTTGGTTTTATAAGGGAAAACATTTGAAATAGCGTAAGAAATGTAACATGTTTTTGGACACTCGTGAAACTTGCTAGTAGTGAGTTGTCTCATCTGGAGAAAGAAATGGAGCCAATAAATAGTAAAAGGGGATTTGAATCTTTTTTGAATCCTGAGTGAAGCTCTTAAAATATTCCTCTCTGTGTAAGTGAGAGACTGACCACTGGAGAGTCTTGTGTCTTAAAAGTAAATCTGTGACCAATCTTGTTTATGATGCAGATCTAAGGAGTAAATTTATTAATACAGCATCAATCACAAGCCTCTGGTCTTACTAAGAGACCTGGACAAGATCCTCTTATAACTAAGTTGTGACTGAAAACCTGGCACGATTCCCAAACCCAACTTCATTTTGCATTGCAACAATCACAATTTAAGAGAAAATGTATGGCAAGTAAAGAGCTAAAACCTTTGATGATTATGATTGTGTTTGCTTTGCAAGTCTCTTTTCAGTAATTTATGATGCGTTTCTCAAACATTTTGCATGAGTTCTAGTTCAGAGGGACAGCTTGTCCTTCTGGTCTTCTTAGAGTCATAGATGGTTTGGGTTAAAAGGGTCCTTAAAGGTCAGTTGGTTCCAATCCCCGGCCATGAGTTTTGGTTTGGTTTTGGTGGTTTGTTTGTTTGTTTTTTGTTTGTTTGTTTGTTTGTTTGGGGGGGCTTTAGTTTTATGAGGTGGGAAGGAGATTTGGGACAGCTTATTTAATTTAGCAGCTAGTTCAACTCCGTCAGAAACTGTTATTCAATTGTAGGCATAATAGCAGTGTGAAATTTGGGGATTTGGGAGTTGAATTACAACAGTGCAATATTTAATTTTTTTTTTCCTTTGCAAGTTCTTTCTGAGAAAAAAAAGGATAGAATAAGTAAAAGCAAAGAAGTGTTTGTTCTGAGTCTTCTCCATCGTTTCATCCTTATATGTGTTCTATAGACATTCAGGAAGTAACTGGAGTTTTAAAAAGCTCTGAGTTCTTTGTACTCTTCACAAGATTTTTTAAAATATTCAGAATTTCATCTTTGCACAAATTTAAGCTGTTCAGAGTTTTGTATTAGTTTAATCTCAAATATTTGCAGAACTTCCTCAATGCTAAAAGATAAGACAGAACCTATTGGTGGAGAGGTACATGAAAATAGAGGGTTACAAAGAAATAAAGGCTAATGATTTTGAGCATTGAAAAGGTTTTAGGTATAGAGGGAACCAAAGGTTCGAACATAGGGATCTTTGGTTTGAACTAGTCCCTTCATTCTTATTAGTTTTCTAGAGGGGAGCTCATTTTATGATCTCAAAATCCTGAGATGAGCTCAGGTGGTCAGAGCCTGGTGCTAATAGCACCAGGGTTGTGGGTTCAATCCCCACATGGGCCATTCAGTGGGAATTGGGTTTGATAATTCTTGTGGGTCCTTTCCAACTCAAAATATTATGTGAATTTTGGTGAGGTCTTAATTCTTAGGGGTTAAACTAGAATAAACCATGATAGAATGTTTCATAAATATGAAATTATTTTTTTCAGCTGAATGCATGCTGCTTTTTTTTTTTTTTCAATTGCTGAAAATTGAATTTGTTAGTTTAAATATAAATTAAAGTCATGTCTCAGACTGATGATGGTAATATTTTTAATTTTAGGATATCTTGTATTATGAACAGCTTAAGTCAAATGTGATTCAGCACAACCTTCTAGTGGACAGCCTGATTTACAAAGTAAGTAGTTCCCTTAAGAGTGATTAAATGATTTAAATACTTATCACACTGGTATCTTGTTTTAATAATGAGATATTAGATAGTTTGGTTTTAAGGAGTGTAAGAATAATTAGTGTGAACTTACTGTGAACTCATTCCTTTTGCCTGGGTTGTCTCTTGTGAAGACATTAAGTTGTAAAGAAATGGTACCTTCATTTGAACTAGTAACTGGTTTTGTGAGGAAGAAAGAACAGGGTATGAGCTTCCATTTCACATTTTTACTGTGAATACTTAATTATCGTGTTAATACAGTATTTTTAGTTTTAAAATATGGAGTATAAACTTAACTACAGTTCTTTCATAATTCAACGGTGAAACTATCTTCTTCCACTGTGTTAGATTTAGCCTCCATGGGAGTCTGAAGAGAGGTATTTTGGCTTCAAACTGCTGTATTTTTTTATTACAGGATGTAAAGCTGACAGCAAGCAATGATGACTACTATTTTGTATTTGAAGATTATTTATATCAGGTATGTAAATATTTTTTTGGTTAGCCAACTAGGAAGTATAGTTCTGTGGGATTGTATCATGTTTGGAGTGAGGACTGCCTTTGTGTAGGCAGAGTACAGTGGGACACAGATGCATCCATTTGCTGCATTCCATATACTTTCTCTTCTTAATAACAAACTTGTACTCTTAAATAGATTAAGCAGGAGAGGGTTCTAAAACTCCTACAGTGAAGGACCCTACAAAGTGACTTACCAGTGCAGTAAGCAAGAAAATATGAAGTCAGCCATATTCTTGCCCTTTCCCATTTTGCAATAGGAAGAAAACCAATTAAAAGCTGTGGTACACAGAGAAATTAAGACTTGAGAAGTACATTCAGGGTTTCACATTGAAAAAGATTGCTTTAAAGTGACCCACTGCAATAAGTATAAAGGATTTTGTATAGCCATATTTTTAATTTAAAGACATTGATTCAGAATAAGGTTGAATATGCATGCTTACTTTTAGGATTACTCCCGTTCTAAAGCAGCCTCTAGTAATGGGGTACCCAGCTGATTTATAAAAAATTATCTTTGGTTTTGCCTGTCAAATGCCCTTAAATAGAAGGTTACATCTATGAATTTCCTAATATGTAGTTGATTGCAGTGTCAACATAAATGTCATGCAGTGAATTTAACATTTCCACAGTGCTTTTGATTTCATTAGTCCCATCTGTTAGGTTAGACTTGCTTAATTTTTTGGTTTAGAGCTATGTGAAGCTACTAATTTCTTCTTTGGTGGAAATATGTAAAACTGCTATTAATTTAACTAGTCAAGAAACTGTCCTTAATGCTGCTTAGTCCATACATATATAAAAATATGCAGTATTGTTTAAGCATACTATTGTATCATGTCTACATATAATTTAGCATATAAGCATTTAAACATTAATACTTAAAACCTTGTGAAATTAGACCTTTTTTACTTAAAAATAGTTATAATATTAAGATCTCAAGGTCTGTATTCAAATCTGTTCCTGAATTAAAATTTGAAAACTGGCCGCATAATGATGACTCAAACATGGAGTTCACTAGAATGTTTACATGTAGAAGTTTTTCTTGATTTAAGGGTCAAAGATGATCTTCATTATTGTAACACTGTGTTTTCATCATGGGTTGTGAAAATCTTGTTTCTGGTTCATTTGTTACATAGACTATTAAGGCATATCAATTAGTCATTACTGACAGTTCCAGTGGACACAAAACTATAAGCTATGAAGGAGTATGAACTAGTATACCAGATAATCTTTTGTTTTGAGACCATCAGAAATAGATTTTGATTATCATTCTCAATATATAGAACAGTTGAACGTTTTCATTTTGTATATAACTGTATTAACTAAAAGAATGACTACAGAATGAAAATCATGAAAAAGGCTAAACTGTCTTTAGTAATCTGAAAGGGAGTCACCAAAAATCTTCAAAAAATTATGTGGCTAGTTTTACTGCAAGGCTTTCAGGCAAAGGTTGTCTCAAACTTCTAATTATTCGTCACTCTAGTTTGGTTTGCTACTTTGTGGTATTCATCAGACTCTTCTCTAGTAGAAAGTTATCCCTTTTCCTTGATAACTTCCTCTCCCAACCTAATTTGCAAATGCTTTGCTGCCAAATTATTTTGTTCTATAGTCCCTGGAAAAATTCACAGCATGAGTCATTCTGATATGGGATATTATTTATTGATTTATTATGATAACTGGAACTAAATATTGGCTAAATAAAATAGGTAATGAAAATGTTAGTTTAAACCAGATGCATTTTACACTGGTTTTGTGGGCTTTTTTTCTATGACTAGTTACTGCCTCTGAGTTTTCCAAATCAATGAGCAGAGTGTGTAATTTGTCTGTGTGTTGCTTAACAGATCTTTAAAAAGATCATCCATCAAGACAAGAAAATTTGGGTTTAAAATAATGATGAGGATATTTGATTGGGTTATTGGTACCTCTTCATCAGCATGCAATGCTTTTCAGGAAAAACACTGAAATTATGTCATTTATTTCCTTTAAGATCTTTGCTTTCTTTACCCCAAAGTGTACATGTTTTTATTACTTCTTTATAAATATTGAAATAAAATACAGTTAATTTCAATAAAGTAATTTGTTTTTGATAAAAGCTTTGGCTTTATTTTTCTTTTCCTCAGTAATTTGAATTAATTTGTTTTCTTTTCAGTTTTGATTATAAATATCCAGTAGTTTGCCAAACTTTTCTGTACTTTAAATGGGGTTTGTGTCATTGTTTTCTTTAGCACTGTCATTTTGTTAATGACAAAATTAACACATGGATTAATAAATTTGTAAAATCATTATTTCAGGCCAGAGGTTCAATTTGAGTACTTTAGTCTTACATTCTGCATAATGAATACATCCAAAGTACCTCATCCAGCAGTTTTTAGGTATAGACGTAACATATGTTTGATCTAGAGTCTACCTCTTATAAAGATGAACAGTCTGAATCTAAAGACTTCCAGATACTGGTACTGGACACTGTATTCCTAAAAAAGGGGGCCTCAAATTAAGGTTACATTCTTTCCCCTATGAGAGAATATAATTTATGTTCTTTTCAGATTAGTTTCTTTTTCTTTCACCTCACTTAACATACACAGAGAGTTAAATTTGCCTGTGTATTGTTATTGTCAGCAATATTTTGGCAGCTGTGAAAATGATTGTGTATTGCACAAATATAATATTTAGCTTAAACTGTTTGAGATAAAGAAACTGTTTATTTTTTATAAGATATTTGAGAAATAGTTTTGAGGTTCAAAACGGAAAAAGTTTCAAAATACAACCTGCTTTCCATAAAAAAATTGAAAAAACAATAACGTTCAGATGTTTCATTTTGCATGTTTCCTTTTGACAACTGCTGATATCTGGAAGATTTTTGCACTAATTAATGGGGAGAAAAAGTCCATTCATTTTTATTCTCAGGAGATTAAGTAGTGGAATATCATCTAAAACCTCTCTACCTTTTACACGTTGACTGCAGTTAAAACAAACAAACAAGCTCTTAAAACCTGCAAGAGCAGACAGATTCAGGTGTGCAAGTCAGCAGCAGGTTGATGTCTGCCTTACGTCTGCCCTCTCGTGTGCATTTTTGATAGTGCATCCTTTAGTTGCATGAAAACATGATGCTTTTAAAATACAATAGTAATTGTTGCATTCTTTACAGCTCCAGGTAAGCTATGATTCCTTACTGTTATTTTTTTTTCTATGAATGCTTTTACTATTTAATTTTATACTCTGTTGCTGTGAATATTGGATTTTTCATTTATGTTAGCAATAAAACCCACAAATATACTTTACAGAATACAATGTGCATTTCAGAACTTTGGGATACAAGGTGATCTCTGCTTTTTGATAGAGGTGAATTTCGTGCAAGCATTCTGTAAAGATCCTGGGAATGAAAGCAAATGTAAGGATTCTGGAACTGCACACCTGCAAGCATGTTAATGTTTTATTTATTTATTCACTTACTAGGACTTCCCCAGGTCATAGTAACCGAATAGAAAAACAGTCTAGTAGATATCAAAGCAGCCAGTTACGTGGACAGTCACAAATGTTGTGACAGAAAGGGATAAACACAAATGAGGGGGAAAGAGGATGGTTGGAGAATGTGGATATTTAACTGACAACAAATGATTGTGAAGGTAAAATCATAGCAAGTTCAAAGAGCCTGGAAATTTGAACAGGAAAATAAACTAAGTTGATCAAGAGCTTTCAACCTTATTTGCTCTCTTCAACTGCATCTAATAGGTGCCAAAAAAGGCAGGTCCTTAAATTTATTTGACATTGCTTTGTTGATCCAGTAAGTCAGCTGACTGTCATATGCTGTCTTTTCTACAGGTATTACTCTGTTTTTCCCGAGATACATCTGTATTGGAGCACTTTACTTACAGTAGCGCCACCCCACCCAAATCATACATACAAGGTAAAAGTTGTTTTAAAAAAGGTCATATAGATTTCTGTTGGCTGCTGCAGTAATACAGTATGTGAATTTGCTTTGTGTTCATTACACCCAGTGGACTGCAGATAAAAGAATATTAATAAAAACTCAGTGTATCCAGTTGACTTCTGCACAGATTCAGTTAGGACAGTTTTGAAGCTGAACACATAAAGGGCAGATTGCAATGCTGTTCTCGTACTGAAGTTTTCTGTATAAAATTTTGCAGCGTTTTACCAAAAGAAATGAAATACACAACTATGACAATATGATATCTTGAGAATGTCTGTTTTCATTAGAGCTAGAAATTTAAATATGCAGTGTTTTCCTCTGTAACTTCAATAAATTTAGCAGCTGGAAGTGGTTTCAGAATGTTGTCTTCCCAAAGCAGTGAGTTTTGCAGATACTTGTAGACAGGAGTAGAACATGTTGCTGGAGAACTGTGGGCTCTGTTCAAAGGTGTAGAAGAGTAGAGCACAGTTATAACAGATTTTTTTTTTTTTTTAAAAAAAAGCATGACATCTGCAGAGTGTTATCTTATTTTTAGGTGTTCTTTGGCTTAAGTTCTCATTATTTTTCTTAACAATCTTGAATTTATTGGTTCAGCGTTCTCTCCCAGTTTCTAATACCATACCTTTGGACTCTGTTTCCGTGTTTCTTAGAGCCTCACCTGCCTTGACTTTACCCAGAGGTTCCTAATGTTGCCTTCCTTCTTGAATAATCCAGTCACTTTTTTTTCCATGTACCTTTACCTTCTGCATTCCCATTTTCTTCCTTGGTCCCTGGTGCCTGTGTATTTAGCCAAATGGGATCAGCAAGTATTTTTTTTGAGTAGGACCTCTGCTGTCAGTTTTCCTCTTGCTGCCTCTTATATCACTAAAGGTAATGTTTGATTTCTAATTTTTTTATTCCTTCTTTATTGCTTTTGGGTTTTTTCTCTCTCTTTAATGGAATTAGGGAGTTTTCTTTACCTACTTCTGGAAAAGAACAAATGGCTCACCTGAGAGCAGAACAGCAGTGGGATCCCAGATCTTACTTCAGACACAGAGCCAAGGCAGTCCAGAAACACAGCTATGGGGAACATCCTGCTTATTCCTAGACAAATCTGGAGAATGAAGTTGCCGATATCTAAATCTGTGCACTGTAAATCCAAAAGGCTTGTAGGTCCTATTTTTGGATGATTTTCCAAGGGATGTACTTGCTAAAAATACTCTCCCTCTAGCTTACAACTTCTGACTGCACAGCAAGCAAACTGTTGAAAGGAAGAGGAGTAAATATTTCTTAGTTTAATAAAACAATTAATTTCTATAATTGGAAAAGACTTGCTTTTATTTACATGGAGTAGTAGGCAAGAGTTTTGCAGGTTAATTTTTATTTTAATTCAGTCTTCATGCTACAGTTGAACCTGAGAAAAGTTTCCTGTGCTGAATTCTTCTGTGTAGAGTGAACAGAATATACATAGATCTAAAGTATCTCTGAATATTCTATAAATTTTCATTTAAGTAATTACACTTTCTAGTTGATTTTTCTCATTTTAAAACTAAAAAAATTACAGGGTTTAATTAGTGTACAATTATGCATAATAACACCGTTATATTTCTAAATAAATTGTTAATTTTTAATAATGGATTTTTGATTATTAGACTGCTTAAAGTATGGTTTACTAATATGTGTTCATTTTGCAGGAAAGAGAAAATTATATGGTCAGTCTATATGATCTGTGATTTTCTTGACTTAATTAGTCTTTTGTATTCAACAGATGACTTAAATATTTGTTTGTCCTTTTAGAACGGTACCATCCGTCTTCCTCTCTGTTGCAGGCCTAATGAAGCCTTGAATATTTTTTATCTGTGCTTTTATCTGTTTAATTGCTTTTCCAGCCCCTGTGTCAGTCTGCCCTTAGCTTTATTTCCTCATAGAGCTTCACTGTCTTAAAGGTCTGCAGCAAACACCTTTAGAGCTCCTAAGGCACACCCAAATAAAGTCTCTATGAAACAGCATTACTGAAGTTTTCCTCCTTTATTTTGTTGTTTTCGTTGTTTTGTCAGCCTTCTTTGTTGGTGTTGCATTTCAGTTTTATATCTGACACTGTACCTGTCCTGTTGTATTGCTTGCTTGTTTTAGACAAATATCAGATGGTCAATAATGTAATTACTTATGACTTTTATAATTGTAACTTAGAATATACTTTTTTAATTTAAATCTTTACAGCTTTTAACAGCTTAATTACATTTTCTTTGTGGTTTGATGGTTCACAGGAAAACTCGGAATGGAAGAATATGCTGTTTTCTATCCTCCAAATGGTATGAATTATACTATTGCCTCCTCTAGTGGTAGATTGTAAAGATACAGGATTTTTTACTCAAATAAGTGATAAATTCTTTTTCTATTACATGTTATGTTTTACTGTTACTCTGTGAGATTCATTAATTTAAAGGAGTAAGCTGTACCAAAGCTGCTCCAAAACCACATTCAGCCTGGTGTTAGTAGTCACATACAGCATCTGTCTGTGTGTGGGAAGAAGGAAAACAAGTTGTGGTGCAGCAGCTTTTATTCCAGTCTTGTATCACCACTTAGAGGACCTGAATGATACATGCTCACCTTGACTGACCTCCCAGCTTTTCAATACTGAAGAAACCACACCCTCAAGTCTTGTCCTTTCAAAATGTGTGTTCATATTAAAAATTTAGACATAACTAGTCTGTGTAATTTTAAGTTAATATCTTTGCTGTTGCTGTAACTTCAGTTACTGAAATTGGGTTTTTTCCAGTTCTTACTTTGACCACTTCAATCCCTGTCTATTGGATCCTTTCCCTGGTCTTGCACTGCATTTGTATTTTAAAGTCAAGGTCTTTGCTCTTGCTTTCAAGGTCTTGTGTCACCAATCTTAAATCTGTATCCCTGGCCATGTCTTTTATGTCTTTTGTGTTTTAGTGGAGCCAGTTGCAGCACATACTTTTATTTCCCCTTCTTCCACATTTGCCTCTACAATTCCATGCAACTTTGTAGCTAAGAAGCATTGTTCTTACCTTTTGCTAAGGCAGCTTCCTCTTACTGTTCCTGTATAAAAACTAGTGAATGGGAGCAAAAGGCAGCTGGAAAGGAGGAGAGAGTTGTCATGCTGCAACTGCCAAGTACTGTAAATGTTTTATCTGAGTACTACATGAATTACTCGAGGTCTTGGCCTCCTTTGTTTCCTGCTCCATTCTCGTCATTGAATGACATTTACAGGTTGTCATTTATCTGAAATTAGGCTCTGATATCAGCAAAACTTTCATGTAACAACTTCATGGAAACTGAGCTTTACTTGACTTTGTAGGAACTATAACTTGTATTTAATCATGTAATTGGTTGTACTGAAGTAAGAGATCTGTACAAGATTGAGATCTATGCAGGTGCCATACAAGGAAATATTTTATTCCTGTGGTAGGCAGAATACAGTTCAATAACTTGGTGGGGGGGGAAATAACTCTTTTTGCATTGATTAAAAGGACTATAAAAGAACAAAAAAAAGAAATATTTTTGTTTTGTAGGTGTAATTCCTTTTCATGGCTTTTCTATGTATGGTAAGTGTGACTCTCATAAACTAAAACCTTGGGATTGCTTTTTATCATATTGCAGTTTAAAGCTGTATGTACTGCTTCACAACTTTTAACCTTGAGTGTATGATTTTGTGTTTCTTTTTGGATAGACTTCTATATAATTTTAAAAATTCCAGGCTGTTTCTATTGACTTACATTACAGCTCACTACAGTGCGGGAGTTCTTCTTTGAGAACTAATAGCTAAGCTAAGACATGTGTCTGCATGTATGTGAATAGAGGGGTAGAGTTTGTCAACAAAATGCTTTTTTCTGGTGTTTCACTTCTGGGTAGAAAAAGTTACCTGTGAAAAGAGTTCTTAAAACCATGAGTTATGTGAAAAGCCTGTTGCTGTATCCATTTGCCTACAAGAGGTGTTAAAACAGCATTACATAATAGAATGGTTGCTACTTTACAGCACAGAGGAAAGCACAAATATCAACAAGATTTTTAGGAAAAAAACAGAAAAATCTCCTTGGATTTCAGACATTACAAGGCAGCAACTGCAGATGAACTCCATTAATGTGAGACTAGTTGTCTTGACTTTTCATTTTTTCTTTTGATTTATCAAAGGTGTTTGTGGCAAGCAGATTTTAAGATTATATTTAAAATGCCATATTTTGCTAAGAATAACTTTAATGATCATACAATATGTAAATCACACCATTTAAATATGAGATGCAAATTTGAATCTGAGGAAGGAATGTAAAGTCTTTGAACTAATGAGCACTTTAGTTAGAACTCCTCTTTAGGGACTCACTAGAAGGTTTTCACTTGTTCTGGGTGAGCCACTTTTCAAAATGTTTGGATTTGACTCTGCCCTTGAGAACAGTGTCTCCCAAACTTGGGTGTATGTTTTCCTTCCGCTCTCCTGATCAAGATCAGGAGCCCTTGATCTTCACAAGGGCTTGGAATATGCTGTTTGTGAGAAGGAGGGAGTTTGAAAACTCAGGCAGCAGAAACACGGTAGTTTTAACTCCAGGCTGTGGGTACAGTGGGTGGGACCAAGCAGAACGTCCTCTGTATTCCATGCTGTGGTGCTATATGAGGAAGTATCTGGGTCTTTATGTAAATCCTATACACATTTTCCTGTTTGCATGCATACATTTGCAGGGTGCCAGTTGTCAGAGGCTATTCTGTTACCCTCCTGGCCTTTATGTACATATGCACACTGCCAAGTCTCCCACCTCTGTCTTCAATCATTAAAAACATAAACACTAGTAACGCCCTCTGCTTTTCTTACCCTGCGTAAGTACATGTTTCTATGAACATCTCACCCTACCTTAGCACCCCACCTCTCATACACAGACCGATTTCTTTATTAAGCCATTTTCTCTGATATATAGATATGAAAATAAATTAACACATGCATATATCTATATATGTATAAACGTACATCTATCTGTGTCATATGTATACATATGTATGCAGAGAAATGTATCCATATCCCTAGCTTGTGTAAATAAAGGTGAAGGTAGAGATAGACTAGGAGTGTATTAAAATGTAAGCTGTTGTCCAAATGAATACACCTGTAAAATGAAGCAGTCAGCGTGATGAGTGAACAGATAAAAAGGTTGTTCACAAAAAGGTATAAGGACAACTGTCTGTGAAAATACATTGAGTGAATGGAGTATCAGTCTGAGGGAGGTGGTTGTGTTTGTGCAGCATATACATATAACCAATTTATCTGTAGGCTAGACTTTCACTAAACAACAAAAGTTTGAGCTGCTGCTTTACAAATCTAGCCAATTCTTATTTTAAGTCAGGTGTACTAAAAGACTTCTAAACACTAAAGTACCAAATGTCCATGGTTTACAGATCTTGTAAGAAATAAACAGGTCTCTATCAGTTTGTCATACTTATGTGATGTTATTGTGGCAACCAAAAGCTGGTATTTTAACATTTTCATTTTCACAACATCTGTCTTCAAGCAGTCTTGCAAGAGATGTAATGAGTTGGTCACTAACCTCAGGGCACACTGAAAGTTAGAGACAGTTGAATCAAAAACTTGCACTGTTCAACATCCTGTTGCCCTATACCCCAGAGAAGTTCTCCTTAAGCATATTTCTTATGGTTCCAAGCCAGCACTGTAGTAAGCAGTTCTTATTAGTTTAGATTCTCGAAATATATGTAACTATTACCTAGAATGTATCATACTCGCTTTCTTTACTTTTTACATCAAATGATGAAGTATTCTATAACAGTATTTCTAAATAATTGGTTTAGTTAGTATTGTTTTTGTAAATTGTGCTACTATAAATTACTTGGGTTTTCCTCATACTTCATGCACTTAACCATTGAACTCTTTTAGCAGTTTACGGAGTTGAGTCAATTATAATTCTTTTATCCTTTCAGTTGCTCCACTTTGTTTTCTGTACCATGAACCTTCCAAATTGTATCAGATATTCCGTGAGATGTATGTGCGTTTTTTCTTCAGACTCCATTCCATCTCTTCTCATCCCTCTGTAAGTTTGTTAGGAATTAAACCCACTGACTTGATATTCTGTTTGCTACAGAAGAATAATATACAGTAGCATGGTTTTCTATGTGATTGAAATGTATTCTTTTAAATATAATAAAATATTTCAGGCAAAGTTTGGAAAAATTATTAGGTAATTCCAGTTTGGATATTGTTTTCTATGTCAATGTTAGTCTTTGCTATAGAACATCATGTACGTAGTTAAAATAATAAGTTCTCATTTTATGAGGTTGTGGGGTCTTTTGTAGAGTCAAGTTTTTTATGTAATAAGTGTCTCAGTTCAAGGAGTCACAAGATACATACTCACTTTCTTTCATTAATGACATGTAAGTGCACAATGAAGTATTGTCTGGGGTAGAGGGATTAAAATATAGTCATGTGTACAGGTATTGTTTCAATAATATGAAAGTAATGTGTATTTGTTTAACTGAAGTATCTTGGTGTGACAGCACATGCTTTTTTGCACTGGTGGATGAATTTAAATAATTTGTTTATGTTTATGACCAGGACCAGCTCTTTTGAGTGTAAGACAATTGTAGAAATTGGCTTATCTTCTGTTTTTGAAAAATAAAACATAGTAAATATTTTTTCCCCTTCAAAAAGTGCAGAAGTTATATTGCTTTTTGAAAACATTTACTGATTGAAAGAAAATCCTTTCCTTGATATACCATTTCAAGGCTGTGCACTGTGCTTTCCATCATTAATTGGAAATGAGTCAAATAGGAGTCTATTTGTTTCCATGGGAATTCTGAAAAGAAATTCTAAAATGTGTTTATATTTAACTTTTTTTGTAGTTATCACCATTTCTGTTTGGTTTTAGCTATGAGAGAGACTTTTTCTCACACTCTATTTTTTAGTGCAACTGAGGTTTGTTTCATCAAAGTGGAAATATTTCAAGTAGTTCATGTTATAATAAACCACTAAGCACTTAGACCCTGACATACAAACATCATAGGTAACTTAGAACTGAAAGGGACTATCAGAACATGTTGTGTACATATGTAGAATTTTAGAAGCAAAGCTTCAGTGGCTGAAGGTATTAGAGCTGCTTGTGCCTTTCTTACTTGAGATGAATAGTCTCTCATTAATAGTGTTTTATTGCTTGAATTAAAAATTCATGCATACTTACATATTGATACTGTTTTCTCGGATTTAACAGGATGAATGTTCATATTCAAAATGTGATCTTGTTTCTTTAGGGCATTGTATCATTGTGTTTGCTTTTTGAGACTCTTCTACAAACCCATCTGCCCCAGCTCTTTTATCACCTCCGAGAAATTGGGGCTCAGCCGTAAGTACTTCTTTCTGACTTGTTACAGATTCATTGTTCTGAAAATGCTGTTCTGTAGTATTTAATTTATTTAATTTAGTATTTAAGATCTATGGGGAATTACTCAAAAGTGTAATCAGTGTGCCATTTTTCCTTGAAAGTCGGCTGAAGTCCTTTGTCTGTGTATCTGTGCTTTGTGCATTTCTACTGTATGTTCTTTGGAAACGGTGCAATACTCAGCTAAGTTTTGAGTAATTCATGGAACTAAATGATTTATTTCCTAGGGGACAGAAGACACAGATGTGTGTTAGTTACAGCAAAAGGTACCAGAAGGGGAGAGAGAGCAAGAAGCTGTCATTGGATAGTGAACTCATGGCACCAAGTGCAGTAGAACCTGAAAACCTCTCTGCCATGATTGCTTATCCATCTTAATAGCATAATAGCAGAAGGGATGACACATTGAGAGTGATAATAGCTGAGAATCACTCTAATGTGATTGTTTGATCAGAATGATAATGGGAATGATATTAGCACTTTATCAAATGAGGTGCTAAATGGCTTTATGATGGCTGTTGCAAATGAAAACATTGATTATTAATGCAGCAAGAAAAAAATGGCTGTTCTTCCTGGATAAGAAATGCAGAAGCATAATGAAATGTTTTCAATTTATAGAGGATCTGTCTGATCATTATGGGAGGCAGGAATATAATAACTGTTGTTTATCCCTTGTTTGCAGACTACGAATTTCATTTAAATGGATGGTACGAGCATTTTCTGGTTACTTAGCTACAGATCAGCTCTTGCTTCTGTGGGACAGAATCCTGGGATACAATTCTCTAGAAATTCTTGCTGGTAATAGAATTATTTTTACAAAACATGTTAAGTCTGGGTGAATGTAAGGCCAGATACATGTTAGCTTCATTGTATTCTGTGGCAAGAAGGATAAAGTTCTTTGAATGCTGACAGCCGATTACGTATGTGTCAAAGAATATACTTCTAGAAGACTAGAATTGCATACATTCTGCATCTCTTAAGTAAAAATATGTGAGGTAATTTTTTTTATAGTAACACTCAAAAAATGCTTAGTGGTCTCTGAACAGAACATCAGATGGTCTCCCAGCCTCAATGGTATTAGTAAATGAGTTCATCACCTTTCACAAAATACAGAATTCATGTTACTCAGTTATGGCAACTACTTCTTCAGTACTTAAAGCAACTGAGAGTCCCCCTGATTTTGCTGGATTCCTTGCTTTGAAGTGGCATCTTTAAGAGACGTTGAAAGTTTTGTACTTAAATAATGTTTTCGTATTTATGAAGGTTTAAGATGAGGGTTTTAAAGAAGATGTATCTTCAGTGGGGTTAGTTTTTAAATACAAAGTAGGTGAATAGAAGAGAAGAAGGTTTGGTTCCATTTGTATGTAAAAGACAACTTGACCCTTTCAATTAAAAGCTACTCATCTTAAACTCGCATTTTCACTCAGCCTTTTCTGAAGGAATGTTGTGGTTTTTCTGTCTTTTTTTAAGAGTGGCCAAAGAAACTCAAACACAGCCACCTGTTGTATGTTAATCTTCAGAATCAAAATGATTAATCTAGGGAGTGAATGTTGGTATTTTACGTCAAGATTAATTCTAACCACTAATTAACAGGTCAGGAACTTAAATATTGGGCATTTTCTTTCAGTCCTGGCAGCTGCTGTGTTTGCTTTCCGAGCAGTCAACCTGATGGAGGTGACATCACTGGCTGCAGCTGAAGTAAGGATAAGTTTCACTTAGAGGAGATTGAAATAGTTTCTGATGCTTTGCCAATAAGAGTAACTTAAGCTTCACATGGCACATAGTACATAGTGCAAATATTTCTGTCTAAATTCTTACCTTAGATAAAAAGTAAGGAAACTGAATGTGCAGTACATAATGCTGCTTTTTTGGAGTAAAAGAAAATAAAGTATATTTGCTACAAAAATGCAGTGTTATAAAATTATTTTGTGCAATTATATTTTTTCCTGTTGTAATATATAATCTATGTTTGTGAGGTATATTGTTTTTGAAGTATTGTAGAGGTTTGTACCTTTTTCCTCAGCACATTTTAATGGAGTTGCTTCTGTGCTACAAATTACAAAGATTTTGCAAGATTGCTTTGTCAGTATGAATCTGAAATTTCATCATGCATATGTTCACGGGAAATGAAGAAAATTACATCATCAAGATGAGATTATTCTTGTTTATGTCTAGTAACCTGTTGTTGTTTGGTTTGGTTTTTGTGTTTTGTGGGGCTTTTTTCCAAAAATTTGGTGATGGATTTTTTCCAAACTTTGAGAGTTTGTGATCACTTTCTTTGGGATTTTTAAAATGTAATTTCATGAGAAGACACTACCTATTTGAGGAATTACGTTGGACTTACTTCACAAGTACTAGCCAAACCACAGGATAAGGATTCTTAATTCCCAATTATTTTTAGAAGCAAGTTGTAATGTTAGACCTCTTGTTCACCCATGATGCCATGTATATTTGAAGTAAGGCTATAAGGCTAAAGGCTAAAATAAAGTTGCTTGGGTTATATATGTAAACATACGATTTTTCTTTCAAATATTAGAATGAAAAATAATTCAATATAGTACAAACATAGACCAGTATAATTTGTTTCTAGTCCGGTCCAAATCTCATTAGTGACAGTATTGTAGTCAGTATTTAAATTTTTTCTGACTTAACTTGCTTTAAGGAAATTTGATTCAAATGTCAAGTTTAACAAGCCTTTTTGGTTTTCATCCTAGGCTGTACTTGCTGATCTTTCAACCCTGAAAGTTATGCCTCTTCTTCAAATCTTCTTGTTTGCTACTGTCACTTGATATGCTTCAACAATACTGGTACCACATTCCAGTCTTGCTGGGGAAACTAAGCATCAACTATGCAATGTCTGCATAAAACCAAAATTAAAGTCTGTAATATCAGTTTAGAAATCGATACCTTAAAATTTTCTGACTGAAAATGACAGCTTTGCACACGATTGTGTGCAGTGCATGCTAATGAATTTCACTGTCACAGCAATGGTTATTACATGTACATTAAGAAATAAATAATATGAATCACTGTCTAAACTGCATGTCATAATAAATAAATGTAATTTGTGATCTGAGTTTTGTGATGTTAATGTCAGAGTTGTAAAATCTCTCTTTTAATATGAAATTAATTCTTCAAGCTCACAGCTTAGAGGATATCAGCTCAGATACTGTAAATTTAGAAAATAGATACTTTAACTTGCAAGATCTTTTTTTTCTCATTTTCTAAGGAAAAGATAGGATCATACATGACTTCTGCTATCTCTACCTTATTTATTCTCTTCACAGAGGTTTTGTCGGTATTCTTTCTCATGTTAATTGCTCCTGTTGATTCTTTTCATACCTGGAGATGTAGTCACGCGTTCCCCATTCATCTTTGGTTAGGTATACAGCTATCCCAGGCGTCTGCTAAACTCCTGCCCAGAGTCCCATCAAAGGCCCTGTGTTATAGAATATGTTCCCCTGCAGAGAAGGCCTGAGCAAAGCTTCCTTCAGAACTTGTTGGAGCCAGTTCTTGCATGAGACAAAATATTCCTCTGAGAACGATGCCAAGAGTCCTTCTCTGTGCCCCACACCCTCTTTGGGAGAGCAGTGCTACGCCTTTGACAGTTTTCCAGCCTCTGTGATTCTACAGCTCAGGCTTCAGTGCAAGATCCAAACTCGTGTCCATGTGTGACGGATTGTCACTACACTGTCGGGCTGGCATCGTCTGTTAGCTATCATACCTTTCTGTGAGGTCTTCCAGATTTTTTCCACAGATTTGTTGAATACCAGAGTTGGAATCAATAATCTAATTTGATTAAGTGTATCTTAACATCTGAAAAAGGCTCAAAGTAAAAAAAAAATGGGTAATACAGTCACTGTTTTTCAACAGGCCTTTTGTCATTGCCTTATGTACATGTAGTTGTCATTATTTGTCATACATACTGAATGTAAGTCAGTGAAACATGAATCCTTGTAGTTTGCTCAAAACCTCACTAGTGATCTAAGCTGTAGTCTCAGGGTTATGAGTCTTATGTCTGTGATTCTTGTCTCTGTCATGATAATGTTGTAAAAAACATACTGAACTTTTGTAGATTGACAGTAAATTTATAAGGTCAGTTTTAAAAAAGGTACTGTTGTGAACTGGGTATGATCACTTCTTATATAAAGAACCACCAAACTGCTTAATAGATATAATGTATCCAGTGAGAATACTTGGGGAAATTTTGTTCTGGATAACAGAGAAAATTGATCTTTTCCTTAGTATTTGGAAGAAACGGTTTCAACTGTTTAACTAGAGTTTTTTCTCTGACACTTAGTTTTTAAAAAGGCATGTGACAGCTTTTAGCCTTTACAAGTATTGCCCTGTTTCATGTGTGGGAAATGGAGGCATAGAAAGATTACAATGTAAATTCCTAAAAGAGGTGAGCAGTCTCTCCTCCTGAATTCCTGCTTACACTTCTGGATACTCAGTTTAATACTTACAAGACCTTAGTTCTTCAGAGCAACACATAATAAACATTACCTTTAAAATGCAGCATTTTGTGTCTTTTAAAAATCTGTACAATTGGGTAGCAATTTAGAAATTGTAATGTTACAAAGTCGCAAGGATTGTGGCTCAGTAAGGTTATTACAAGGTTACTATGGTTTTTTGGAGAATTAGTAGTATTTACTAAATAGCAAGAGAGATTCCCTACAGGCCTGCTGACTCTAATTCTCATCATTCTGTGCAAGTACACAGTGCAGGATCCAAACATTACCCTAATCCATTGTCTGTTCAGCCTGGAGAAGAGACTGAGGGGAAACCTCATCACAGTCTACAACTTCCTTGTGAGGGCAAGAGGAAGGCCAGGCACTGATCTCTATGATGACCAGCAACAGGCCCGAGGGAATGGCCTGAATTTGTGTCAGGAGAGGTTTAGGTTGGATATTAGACAACAGTTCTTCACCCAGAGGGTGGTTGGGCACTGGAACAGCCTCCCCAGGGAAGTGGTCACAGCACCAAGCCTGACAGAGTTCAAGGAGTGTTTGAATGACATTGTGGGGCACACGGTGTGACTCTTGGGGTTGGTCCTGAGGAGGCTAAGGGTTGGACTTGATGATCCTTGTGGGTTCCTTCCAACTCAGAATATTCTGTGCTGTTTTTTTTTTTTCCCAATAGTTTTGAAAATGTTGTAAATAGGCAGAGGTAGAGACCGTCAGTTTTTGTTTGAACAAGCAGCTTTGTGACTAACAGAATATAGTCTCTTTCTCTGACTTGGCATCTTCTTGGTCATCCTGGCAATCTCACATCTCCTTTTTGTTCCCTCCACCTTCCCCACTTGGGTACTAAAACTCCTGTTCTGGACCTCCCCCGGCGTTTCTCCTGATGGCTGCACAGGGGCCTTCTTTCTCTGCAGCTCATGAGGGTCAGCACACACCTTTGGCCAGGCCGTGGGTGAGGTTTTACTGCAGTGGTATTGTTTTCATGTTCCACTCAGTTATTCATTTAGTTCCAACAAAATATTGTGTTTCAGATTCTGGCTGATACTTGTGTTTTTAATCTCCCTTGCTCAAATAACGCCCTTTAATATAGCTTCTTTTTCAAAAATTAAAATGACTGGTGTCTATCTTACAGTGAGATACTTCTCTTGTATACATAGGTGGTATCAGTTATTTAATTCTTTAACTTCAGAGATCAGTGCAAACTTGTTGATGTCTGTAGTTTATCTTTTGACTCCCAAATTCCTAAAACTCCTTTTTCATTTTTGCTGTCTAAAGTAATGGTCGGATATGATAGTAAAATCATATCTAAATTGATAATTACATTGGTTTAAAGAGGCTCAGCTGAATGTTGAGTGGCTCAATTTAGTCAAATTGTTTTTCTTGGTTTGTTCCTCCTTATCTGAAATCAATATAAAGAGACATTTCAGTACAAGAACCAGTTGTCTCCATATTTATAGATAAAGATCAATTTTTTGCTGCTTACCTTAGGACTCTGGCTATGGTCTGTCAAGGGTTTCTTGTAATGTCAAATAGACTGTTGTAAAAATGCAAAAATAAATAGGCTTGTCTAAAAATGTACCCATGTTATCTTCTTTGGTACTTCCAAAAATATGTTGAAGCTCAAATCTTGATGGCTGGGTAATGGAACAATTGAATAACTAGAACAGTTTATAATTTTTAGTGGAATTTTTTTGTCATAATAACAAATTTTATTATGAGAAATGGAGAGAGTAGGAAAGCTGTAAAACAGATATCCCAGTAAAGTGAAAAGGCTGGAAAGACCTTTCAGTTTAAGACATTTCTACTTGTTGCCAGAAACCAGCAGAAAAAATTATGCTGAAGATTGTGCCTCTTTTAGTCTTCTGATAAATTTTATAAAACTCTTCCAACAAAACTGAAGGGATTCCTTGAAAAAGAATTGCTGTTTAAAGATCAGTTTGGGGAAAGCAATATAGCAAGCTGCTTTCTAACACTAAATAAGCGTTTTATAAAAGATACTGTAACATACTGCAAAACTGAAGGGCTGTGACTTCAGTGAGGAAGGGGAAGAGCCTTTCAACATATTTTAACAAATCAGTATAATATTCTGTCCATTATTTTATGTGAGGAAACAGGGCAGGGAGGGGACGGATGCACTCGGGGTGGTGGGAGCTGCTGGGTGCTTCCTTTTCCCTCCTTTCCTCCAGGCCGTTCCTGTCCATGCCTGGCTGCTTGCAGGTGCTGCACCGGCGGCTTCCATCCCCACAGCCTACACAGGAAAGGCAATTAGCTACAGCACGTGTGTGAGATAACAGAGCTTTGTGTTGCACAGCCAGCTCCAGCAGGCTTCCTCTGGGCAGGGGAGTACAGCGGGACAGGGCAGGGCCAAGGTGAGGGCGCCTGGGAATGAAGGCAGAGGGACATTGGCCAGCCTTCCTGTTGGACGGGGCAGCACCAGCAGGATAAACTACCCCTGTGAATAAGTCCCCCTCCGGTAGCCATAGGAATGATATGGAGTTTCCAAAGGGCGACTGTTGTGGGTTTGGGGTTTTTTTACAGGTTTAGAATTCAATACAGGAGGGAAAAACTACTCTTTTAGAAGACTTCAGGCTTTAGCACAAGGCTGCACTTGTGAGAGACTGTGCATCTGTGAGCAGTTCTGCAAGAACCATTTATTGTAGCAAATAACCACAGAACAACCCGAAATCTCTAGCATCCAGAATTAGTGGTGCTGCTATCACAGAATGATTTTTTCCTGCACACTTCAAGCTCAGCTTTTCCAGTACCTTAACAAATTTGTTAATGCAGGGAAGATCATTTTGATCCAGTAGTGTGACAGTTGTGCTCTGCCTTAAAACAGTGTTAAAATGTCTCAGTTTAGTATTTTTTAAATTAGGCTGTTAACAGTATGCCCACCAAATGATGGCATTATTGGCCAATTATGCTTTGGAGAACCATCTTGGGATGCTTGTTTCTTCTGTGGATGACACAGTGGAGCACAAGTCAGCAGATGCTGGTGGGGACAGAATGAGTCTGTGGTTAGAACAGGATGCCCCTCTTGGGTTCAGCACACTTTGTAAGACTGCAGCATGTCATCAGTGGTAATGCAATCTGACTGTACTAAGCACTGACAGATCAGCCTTAAAATTAATACTAAGGGAGAAATACTGCTTTTTGGCTATTTTTTTTTTTATTTTTAAGGCTTTTTTAAGCCCAAGGAGATTCACCTGCTTCTGTGTCCTGTCAGACATTGCCAGTTATAGGAGGTGAACTTGAGGGTCTCTGAAGAAGCCGTGGGGCCTCTGTGTGCCCACATTTCAAAACCAGCATGTTGTTGTAGATGTCGGACTCCTGATATGTGCAAACAATTATCTCTAGAGAACTGGCTTTATGGAGGACCACAGTACTTTGCCAAGTGACATTGTATTTGGCTGAACAATTTGAACAAATTGTTTCTTTTGGGATTATGACCAAAATAAATGAAATACTTATCTAAAGAGTTAAAGATCACAATTTGTGCAAGACAAAGTGTGTGACCAATTTCTGTGCTTTGTTTTAAACAAAAAAAGTCTGTATTATGTTGCTAAGAGACAGGTTGGAATTTGATACTCAAGGACAAAATATTATGTTATAGCCACCTAATATGTTTTAGTAGGTATCTGAAAGTTCATTTTGTTCAAGAGTTACGTGTTCCATGAATGGTACGTTCTATGATTTTTTCTCTGAAAAGCTCTGTCTAGGAGAGTTATGGCCTGAATAAGTGCAATTATAAATACTGTATCAGCACAAGTATATGTTGTAAAGAGCAATAGTATTTAATTTTCTGACTGTTTGGGACTATTTATTATATAAATTTGTTTGACTGTAAGTCTAGTGTCACAACATTTTCCCCTTTCTCCCATTTTTTTCAAGTGCATCTGGGTTACAAAAACATATGTATTGCTTTGAAGCCCAATCATGGTTCATTAATGTTAACATCAAGTTCTAGCTAAGGAAAACTGGAATAGTTACAGCTTGTGAACTAAGTTCCAGCTGTTTGCAGCATTCACATTAGTGATGAAGTTCTCTCCATAATTTCTGACATAAAAACATAATTAGATACTTAGGTTTTGATAAATTTGAGATATTCTAACCATAACTAGTTTCTGAAAACATTACAGTTAATGGACATGGGAAAGTAGTCTTATGAGTATTAATACTTCTCACTACCAACACATAAGCAGGAGAACCCATCTCCCACCTCTGCCTCATGCTCACAGAATGCACTTCCACTGTGGGAAAAGCTATTCTTGAAAGAAGGGGTGTGTGGAAAAAGATGCTCAAACCTGTGGACTATGACATCTGCAACACAGAAAGGGATCATTTGCTATTTGTATGTTTAACAAAGTACCCTTTCTTTTGCTGACTTAATATTGCATCTCTAGTCAGCAATTAAAACATGTATGTCAAAAGGTAAAAAGGTGTTTCTGAATTCTTCTGAACTTTTTTATTTTAAAAGCTTAAGTAAGTTTTGTTGATCATATGAAAAATAAAGTGTCTTTTTGATACATTCATATGAATTTTGCAATTTAAACTCTGTACTGCTAGATGTTTCTGTTCCAGAGCTTTATCTTCTCCTTTCTTCTCTTTTTCCAATATTCAACAAACATCCTTATATAGTTTTGTCTTATGTAGTTTTCCTGTCTTTGTGAATTACAGCTTACAGAAAATATAAACCTTTATGATTAGGGCTCTTATCTTTCCCTGAGAAATATGTTTCTATTTTGCTGTGAAGAAATCCTGGAAAAACTAAAGATTCAGTATTAGTCCATTCCTGCATTAAGTGGGAATAGAGATAAGGGGTAAATGTCATAGTGGAGAGTCAGTTTACAGCAGGTATTATTTATTTAGGTGGCTATTCAATATTCAGACCTGAAAACACACAATTAAAAGATGGAAGTAGTAGATGTTTGGGCTTTGCAACGATATAGGTTAATAAACACCTAAATAGAGGTTTGAAATCCTAGCCAAATCCTTCAAAGACCTTTCTGCCAGTGCAGTCCTTCCAAAACAGCAGGGACTGGTTCCCATAATGTTTTCTTGAACATCCTATGTCAACATTCTCAATGGAAATGCTGGAGAAACTATGTGGAGAAGGGGTGTGCTACATGTCTGCCAGGCTTTCAGTCGGAAAGGGGATAATGAGAGAGAAGCATGGAAGTTGCAGACACCATAGTAAGTGCAAATTTTCTTAGGCTGGATGTGTTCACTCAAAGGTGGAAAAACATGTCTAAGACCTTATTGAACACCTTCTCTTTAAAAGAAATCACACACGGCCATATTATGTACTAACTTTCAAGTAGGTAATGGAATATATTCCCAGAAAACGCATACCTACTACTGGATTTTGGTTGAGGGAAGGGCCAGGGTGGTAGATTGTACAAATAAACCTTGTTTTGTATACAGTAGATCTTTACACAGTATTCTAGAATATGAGGCTGGGACAAAATAAAAGTATTGTTTCCAGAGGAAAAAAACAGAGAATGGTGAAATGTGGGCAAAGAAAAAGCCAAATATCATCTTACGTGGTATGTACAATAGTAATTTGTGATGTTATAGTCTTTGCACTTTTTTCTAGTTTGCCAAATTTTCCCTCATCGCTGCAAAATGGTGAAATTTTCTCGAATGGTTTGTCAAAATCTCTTTCTTTAAGTAAAATGTGAGCACTTCTTTAATATAAAGAGCAAGAGTCCCTCTGACATGTAAGGTCCATCTTTGTCTATTCAGATGTGATTATTTTTTTCACTGAATAACAAACTTTGTATATTATTCTATATATTTGTATTTTTTCTAGTTTAAAAGCATTAACTGTAATTTTCACATTTATTCTATGTTTTCAACTCAAGGCTGCTATTCTTCTAGCTAAGCAATTCTGAATATTATTATAAAATCTCAGTTCAGTCTGTTTTATTTTTGTAAAAGAAAATATCACCTTTTTTCCAGCAGCACAAACACATAAGCAATGTAAAGTTTTATAGAAACAATAGAGCCCCATAGATACAGATTTTTTTGTTAATAAATTCCAAACAGTTTAATGAAAAATATTCTGAGTTAAACTGGCTTTTTTAGTCCTGTTTTTGTAGAATTTACTGTAGGTCTCTCAGAAAACTTGGACACAACCCAACTGAAATGAACATGTTCTCCATGTAAATGCAAACCACCTTTACAATTTTCTCTAGACTGAAATTTTGTCCCTTTTTAGAAAACACCATGGTGAGATTATCACATGACAAGAGCAGAATAAATTACTCTTTCCAGACTTCAGCCCAGGCATTTAAACAGAGAGATGGCTACTGATACTGCTCAGGAAATTGTTCCAATACAAATAGGTCGACTCTGCTTTTGATGGGACTGGACCATTCAAAGGCAGGGCTATTATGGGAGAGAAACATTCTTTCGAGGCATGTGTAAAAGTATTGGGACAGCTGTTGGTCATTTCCTAGTGGATAAGAGACAGAAGATCACGCACTTTTTTTCCTGAAAGTTGACTTGCATCCCATCCCCTCCCCTCCCCGCTTCTCTTCTCATCTCGTGTTTGAAAAGAAAAGTTGTCAGATCCTAGATGCTATTTTTAGTAAGAAATTAACAACCTGAAGTTCCTATTGATCTCTATTGATTCTAAAGGGATTAGGAGTTGACTGTCTCCAATTTAGACTTGTAGCTGAGCCCTTCCCCATATTTCCTATTAACTACCATAAACAGTTTAAAAGGACTGCTAAAACTCATTAAATAGCAGATAATAAATAATATGACCTGAACTATACAGGTCATATCAGGGAAAGCTGACAAACTTCACTGAATGTAGAACTTTTTTGTCCCACCTCTAACGATTTCATCATGAAGTCAGATAAAGGAATAAAAAAAAGTCCAGATCCAAGGAAGATCATGAAAGTTTGTTCAACCAGTGCTCAAGAAAGGTTAGCATATTGCATACAACCTTCCAAGAACCACAACCTGCAAAGCAGGCAGCAACAAAAATGAACTATGTATACTGTTTCTGAAAATGTAAGCAATGGATGAAATTTTACTCTCACTTTCTTTTTTCTTTTCCTTTTTTTTTTTTCCCCTGAGAAATACAGCTGTTTGTAGTAAGTCATAATGCCAAATGCCCAAGGTTGTGTTCTGACAGTATCAAAACATTCTGTATCTAATGACCTTGTAACTAACGATATGGTCTCTGATGCTTTTTCTCTATTACCCAAACCCAAACATATAAAAAGGACAAAATACCTGTTATCTGATTTTCTCAGCAGTGGTTTCTATATCTCCTTCAAATTTCTGTGTGATTTGAGACTAGCTGTCTCTACCTCTGCAGAATGATCTTATTTATTTGGTGCCATGTCACACTCAGTACCTGGCAGTGCATGCCCTGGATCTGGAGAGCTCCTATTTACAGGATGTGCAACTTGCCTGCAGAAATTCCAGGAAACCGTCTGCTTGCTGTGACCTTAGACAGCCATTTCAATTTACCACAAACCACCTGACAATAGAATTGTATTTACATGATACACATGTTCACTAGGCTTTTTATTACTCTCTGTTAGTCACAGATCATGGGAATATAATCTCCCACTCACTGAAGCTCTGGCCTCTGAGTGATTGCTCATTCCATGTTTCAATCAACAGCTGCTAAAACTACCAAAACCAAACTTGAAGTAAAAGTTCTGGTCACTTTCTTCTTGCTTCATCATAAGGTTATAAATAGTCTTTGATCTTATCCCAAATATTGTCTTATAGGGGCAAATGATTTCCACTGTAAATAATTAATCTGACAGCACTTTTCTGACCGTTGTCATTCAAGTAAAGAACAGCTCTATATATCACAAGCTACAGCGCTTTAGCTCCTTATTTAGAAAAAAAAAATAAAATCTGAAAGTTACTACTTACATTATTTTTAATGCAACAATTACTTTACAGCCATTGAGAAGATTATAACTGATCCCCAGAATGCTTCTATCAGCCTGAACAGGCAGACTTCATCCTGACAGTTCCTGTTACAAGCAAGGAGGAACTTTTCTCTCTGAGTGGAAACATACCCATGCACATCCCAGGATGCAGCCTTCAATACTTGCTGCAATCACGACTATGTGCTGAATTATTATGCCCAAATGACATTTTTTTAAAATCGTGATTTTTATTCTATTTTTTTGTATACAGTCAGTCAGTATGCTTATTATAAGATAAAAGCTACTTGTGTGCAGTAGTGACTTTCATCACCTCCTGATTATGCTTTTCCTTGTTTCCTGTCTACCAGGAAGGAAGGGAATAAGAAGACACAAAGCACTGACTGTCTCTGCTTAGACAATGGTGGATTTAGAGATTTACTCAGATTCAGAGAAGGTGAAAGACAGATTATGTACATACTGAGCTTTTTTTTTTCCTTTCATTTGGCAGTGAAATCATCTGTACTCCTTTTCCTCTAAGTTAGCCTTTTTCACTGAGTCACCTCTATAGCTATCACTTCTCTGTTGAAATGGGTTGAATTCACACATTGCTTGAAAACTGAAAAAGACAGCCAGCAAATTATTTTTAATGTATGGATCCATTGTGTTTATATTGCTGTTCATTAAACATCGGGAATAGTTATATTGATAGTTTAAAAAACAGTTTGAACTACAAATGAACTGATTATGATTTTGCTGTGGATGCAAAATTGCCATAATCTAAACCTTCTTAAAATTTAATAAGATGTCCAGACTTTTACAGTCTGGCAATCAATTTTGGCAAAACCAGTTATAGTGAGGTATGTTCTGAGTAGATCAGGTGATGTGAGGAACTCTGTTACATCATGGTCTCCAAGATTGTACCTTGGCAGTTTTTAACATACTTCTGGTCACCTAAATCTGTGATGTATTCATTTCCACAACCATTTTTGTGTTACTCCAAATGTCCTTTGGCTGTCAAAGCATCACTTTGTTGTAACTGAACTGACGTGCCAAGTAATACTTGGTGAGATGACAAGATCCCTGCTCCTGCATCACCAGTAAGATTGTGTCCTGGCAAGCTGCTTGGCTCCTACTACAGATTTCAGAAATCAAAGTGCTGCCTGAAATATTTGATCCACTCATTCTGCCATTATTTTCCTTCAGACTCTGTATCTCCGGATGTGCTTCCAGATCTTGTATAAGCAGAGTGAGTCTTTGTTTACTTTTGAAATAAACAGAATCCAACCACAGTCTGCCTACCCAACATCTTCTAGCTGGAATGGCATCTCTGTTCCCATAAAGAACTCAACAAATTGAAAAAAGGATAAGCAAAGCTTCCATGAAAATAGGAGACTCAGCTGCAATGAACATTTGCTGAACATTGTGTGGTGCAAGACTTTTACATTTGTCTTTACTCCATAAATGTTATAGAAAAAAAAAATCTTCTGCAATACTAGTGACAATGCTGACTGAAAAAGATATTTAAAATTAGGAGACAATCAAAAAGTTCTTTGAGATCTTCAGCTCTAGTTTTCTCTTAATGACTGCCTGTTCTTGCTGATTGAAACACATTTTGTCATTTTTTCAGCATTTTATCCTATTACCAGGCAATTTGCTCATTTGAGAGATACCTACACTCTTGGTCATTGATAAGCAGATCATAAGGGCTAATACTCTCATCAGATAAAAGAAGATGTTCCATTCACTTCCATTCTCTGCATTCCAATTTCATTACTGGACTGCGATAGCTTGTATGACCCATAGTTTCTTAGCCTGTTAACACTTGGGAATACAGGACCACTTAAAAAACTTAGTTAACTTTTCTCTTGAACTAATGACTTTCCCCTCTCAAAACATAAACTTTAGTAATCCAGAAACAACTGAGAAGGGCTTTCTAAACTGATCCTCTCATCCTCACAAGTACAAAGTCTATAAAATTCCACCTTCATCTGAGATATTATGTGTATGAAATCCAAGAACAAGAGAGTTTTATAATTTGAGTGCAGATAAGAGTAACTTCTGCAATCAGGAGAAGATATTTGAATTTTACTTTCAAGCTTGTTCAAAAATTAATGTTTCTTTTCACATAATCTGTAGATTTAAATGTTTCTTGGACAATTTACCAATAATCTGGTGGTCATCACTTATCTGAACTTGAACTTCGTCAGTTTGTATTTGCATTGTATTTTAATAAATTTTATTGCCTAAATCTTCTTTTCTGTAATGTGACTTTCCAGCATTTTTTTCAGCTTGTGCTTTGTTTCTGTTTTGCCAAGAAGGTTTCTTTCTCCTTCTGTTATTATCAGCCTGGTTTATAATTTTGCTCATGAGTCCTCACATCTACCCAGAGCATTCACAGTTTGTAGTTTGGAGAGATTGTAAACAGGACCAAACAGCACCATTTTTTCCCCCCTTTATTGTACTATTCAAACCTTCCTCGAGGTTATTTTGAGAATGGTCTGAAGATTATTTCCTCTCCCTTTTTCTGTTCAGATAAATCAATGTGGTGGTTAAGGCTAGGTGAATGATAAAATTGCTGACAGAAGTGGTAACTCAAACAGTAAAATACACACTAATAAAAAGAAAAAAAAGCTTTCTGGTCCAAAGATCAAGGGATGGAGGACTGGACTCAAAAAAAGCCTCTCAGGTTATCCATATAGCAAAGTACACTCAGAAAATTCGACCAAGACTGTAGGAGTCCATTAATACGGAGCAGGGTTCATGACAGAAAATAACATAAATGGCTGAACTCTTAGGCCTTTGGACCAATTTGCTTCCTAAAAAAAAAAAAAAAAAAAAAAAAAAAGATAAACATAGGTATTTGTGGGAAATACTCTTGCAACACTGTGTTGGCAATGGAGCCCATGCCAGTGGCAGAGGGTCTGTGGGGAAGGTGGATGTATTTAAAGCAGACAGGGACATGTGCTTCCATGGAGTCCATATGGCCATGGGGCACCAAGGCAGTGTTGGCCGGGCCACCCATCTGTCACAGTGATGGGTGTGTCCACACGTTGTTGGGTCCAGCATCCATTGCAATTACATGGGAGTGAAGTGACACTGGCTGTGAAGATCTCCTCATGTGTCCTAGGTTTTTCCTAAGCTGACAACCATGCACAGATTTTGAATACGCCTCTCAGTAGCCTTGAGCAGCTGACAGTGATCAGTGTCCCCATCCTGTCCCACCTCTATGAGTCATCAGGATTTCTTCATTGCTTTTTTTCTCCAGAACTGGGTGTCTTGTGAAACTGCACACAGATGTACTGGGTGATGACCTGCTAATTTGGATCCCAATATAGTATAGTATAGTCCATCCTGAGAGCTCTTTCCCTGTTGTTGGCTCCATCCAGTGCCCCCACGCCCAGATATTACTGTTCACTCTCCGTTGATACCAATTCCAGTGTTTCTATTACAGCTCTCTACACCCAGAGGCAGAAAAAACAATCAAACCAGTCTAACTGCAAGCATGCTAACCCTAAGAATTACAGGCTCTGCTGATAAATGGGCAGGGGACCTAGCAATGAAGGTCTGTGAAAAGGCTGATATACTCAAAGCCCTCTTTCCCTTGCTCTTTACTAACAAGGTCAGCACTTAGGCCTCACAGAGCTCTCTTTGGCAAAGTTTGGAGGAGGAGACTACTACTAACTGTGGAAGAAGGTTGAATTGGGGACACGAGCAAATTAGATGTTTGCAAGTCCTATGGACTGGACAGAAGGCGCTTGTAAAGGTGCTGAGGAAGCTGACTAATGTCATTGTGCTGCTTCCTACCACCTTTGAAAGGCTGCAGAAATCAGATGGGATTTCCAGTTACTGGGAAAAAAAAAAAGCAAATGCCACATCTATCATCAAAGCAAAGTGCAGGAAACTGCAAACAGTCATCCTTACCTAGCATCTATCTCAAAGGAGATCATGAAGCAAATCTTCCCGGAAGTAATTTCTTGGATGATGAAGGACAAGTTAATTCAGAAAAAAACAGTATAGTTCTACCAACATGATTGCCTTCTGGCATGAGGTGATTGGTTCTCTGGCTGAGGTGATAAAAGCAGCACATAATGGTTTTAGCAAGGTTTTTGCCTCCATATTCACATCATCTTTGTAGTCCTATAAGGACTAAGTGGATGAGGTGGGTGGAAAGCAGTCTGAACCACTCTACTTAAAAAAGTAGTCAACAGTGGTAAACAGTCCAAAATTAAACCGGCATGTGGTTATGAGTGGTGTTCTTCAGGGCTGAGTAGGGACATTATACTAGATAAACTCAAAAGGTCATACATTTTTCTCTGATTCTGTGATCAAACCTTGCAGGGCACTCAGCAGAATTTCCATCCTCATGTTGAAACCAGAAGCTGTTTAGGTTTCTGTGGATTAAGGGGTTAGACTGCAGCCCTTCCATGATTCTGAGCCCATATAGCTGATTCTGCATGATATGAAGTGGCAGTGCATCATGAAATGTTTCCAGTTAATATGCTTCCCTCCGTGGGATCTGCTGGGGTATCCTCACCAGCAGTGACCTCCCCACAACTCCGGAAGACAGGCATTGCTTGAAAACAGTCATGCTTCCTGATTTGGGTTGTTGTTGAAAGCAAGAGGTGAAAATGAGCCAATATTGAAAGAGGATTTTTAACAAAGATAATTTTCTATTTCAGGCCCAGAGCATTTTTATTGAAGTGCTCCCTGTTAATGTCCCCATCTCACAGCTATTCTGATGCATGGCTTTTCTCCATAGGACTCATATAGTCCATATCCTTTCACTGCAGTGGCTTTCAGCTAAACCAGTTCACAGACATTCAGGAAATTTGCCTCCTCATATACTCTTAATGCATACTTCTCTCTTTGTATTTTAAAATTAACTAATTAATTAAATTAACAGCTGGTTTCTTTGTTTCCACCTGGGAAATTTACTCAGCTCCAACTCCCCTCCCTAAAGTTAAACAGCACTGAACAAGCTTTCTTAAGATACAGGCTTTACATTGTTCTCTTTGCACAAGATCTGGTCAGATACTGTTGGTCTTTAAAGGCTGTTGTATTCACCAACAAAAATGATAAGGCTTTGCACAGGCTTCACAAGTCAAACACAATTCATTAGGTTTATACACATTTTCCGAATCTTCATATGCTATATGACTACTTTAAAGTTTTGGTATTTTTTTACTCATAAAGGTACGTTTCAGCTGGGATGGAAAATGCACGCCAACTATGTTGCTAGGGAAATTGTTTCCTGCTGCATTAAGTAGTACTCTTAAAAATTTCACAGTTTGCTTCACAGATTTTGCTGACCTGCAGAAATGGCTTGTACCACTCCATTTCATGGTCCTGCCTCCTTATGGTCTACCAAGCAGGCAAAGGCTTTTCTCAAGATCCTTTCAACCCCACTTACGTTATTTCTTAGGTAATTGCAACAGTTGATAGGAAATGTAATGTTTATATAGCTTTTGGCATCCGTGCTGCATTATTTTCTCATGTATTGTGTACCTAAGATATTAGATTGAATTTGGTCTTTAAAGGCTGTGTTATTCTCGTTAAGTGGTTCTAAACAGAATGGTGGAAAATCCCACAGGTTTCAACATGAGAAATAGATTTTACTCCCATTCAGTGGCTTGATGGAAACATCTTAAGCAAAAGCCTTTATTTTTTGGTCAAGGTTTTAAGCACAGTGAACCCGGGGTTTAATCTCTGGGAAGACTTAGTTTTCCTGACTTCAGTTGCATGGGATCAGATCTGAAACACCTCCTTTTCTCGTTTCGTTGTTGTTTTGAGCGCGCTGTAGTGCCCACCGACCCCAAGCTTCCCCCACCCTTCTGCTCATGTGTCCGCACTGCCGGCGTGGCGGGGCAAGCTCGGCCGAGAGCGGGCTCTGCTTCCCTCGCCCCGCGGCCGCAGCGCCTGTGTCCCGGCTGTGATGGGCATGGGGCTGTGCCCTGTGTCCCGGCTGTGATGGGCATGGGGCTGTGCCCTGTGTCCCGGCTGTGATGGGGATGGGGGCTGTGCCCTGTGTCCCGGCTGTGATGGGGATGGGGATGGGGCTGTGCCCTGTGTCCCGGCTGTGATGGGCATGGGGCTGTGCCCTGTGTCCCGGCTGTGATGGGCATGGGGCTGTGCCCTGTGT